>OY735204.1:75074179-75366679 GCA_963457665.1 Thysanoteuthis rhombus | reverse complement strand
GACAGCATAGGGTTATTATTATTTGTTTAATGTCAATCTAATGATTTAAGCCAAGACATTTACGAAAAATCATTCCACTCTTGAAATACATTAAAAATCAAGAAGAAAGGGATTGTCAGTGGTCAGGAATTAATATCAGCATTATTCAAAGAATGTGGATTATTATATGTATAATGTAAATGCATTGCCATTGGATTCATCAAAGAAATGCATTAAAAATCAGAACAAAAAGCAATCGTCAGTGGTCAGATATTATTGTAAGCATTACTGGCAGGATAGAGTTATTATACATATTATGTAAATGCATTAGAAAAATGTTGCCAAACAAGAGATAGAATAATAGGGAGGTGCTGACCTGGGATTAGATTCCCCAGGAGCCAGGCTTGTTTCATTTGTTCCATGTTTTCCCGTTAAAAGAATATTCAGCAAAGGACCTGGGGGAAGAAGAGTTTGGGTAAAAGGTAAAAAAGTGTAATTCACTGATAACCAAAAAGAAAAGCAAACTTTTGCAGTTTTACTGAATTTTATCTTAACATATGATAAGCAATTATGCTAATTTCTTTTCTGTTTGTTCGTGCATTGATCTGATTGGTTAATTGATCTTCCTATTATAACATAACAATGAAGATTACATCATAGAAACTCTGAAGACTTTATGTTCAATCACACTTTAAAACGGCTTCAGTTGAGTTGAGACTCGAAGGCTATTTGAATTATTAAGGATAATTCACTGAATGAAATAACTTTAGGGTCTTTGAATAAAAGGTTTGAAACATCTGAGTAACAACCGGTAAAACAGGTTTGGTTATTCATTAATCACTCCTTTTTTTTTCAAATTTTTTCATTGATCACCCCTTACACGGCCTGTCGCCAAAAGATGTTGGTCATGTGACGATTTCTATTAAGTAACTAAACAGACCTGTTTCTTTGTAATTGTCATATTTCTCTTTTGTTTTGAATCCTATCGCACTGATTGAAAAATGAAACTTATCCGTTCATATAAGTTTTATTCATTCATTTATAATGCTGACTTTCTTTTTCTTGGCCCACAAAAACATGTAAAATATGATATGTCTTTCATACTGAAAAGTTAGGAGATTGGCTGATAAAGACATTCTTTTCTTTTCTTTCATTTGTCTCAAATCTCTTAGAGACAGACTGCTTCCAACCCCCAAACTGCCTTCATGCCAAAAATAAATAATCTATATCTACATGACCATCACGTATTTGAACAGATTAACCATCCATGGTATTTCAGTGCAAAAAGGATGATGAGAACATCTAAGAGTACAGGTCTGGTTGGTCACTCAGTAGAAACTGTCATGCAGCCAATGTATTTTGGTGGAATGCCATGTTGGGGGTAATCAATTAAAAATATTGGAAAAAATGGGTATCAATGAATAAATCATTTCTCTCACATTTTGTTGGGCAGTGATCACTAAAATAGTGAAATTACAAAATATAAGTGAACACAAACTAAGGGATATATTGAACATAAATTTACATTGCAAATTGAACCCCTCTCTGAAAAAAAAAGTATTTACGAAGGGGGCAGGTGAAAAAACGAAAAATCTCTTTTTTAGACATAATAAGGAGAAAATGTTGAAATTTTCAGCCATCTAGGTCCATTGATGTGGCTTGTGCACACCATACATGCATACCCAGCCAACTATTAAGCCAGCCAGACAGCCAGACCAACTTGAAAACTGAAAAATCATGTTGACAGTTTTGGTTGATGGTTTCTAAAAACTAGTGTCAAGTTTTATCTAAGGAAGTCAGAATTAAGAGAGTATTCACACAGACACACAAAAGACCCACTCTTCAAAACAGCTGAACTCATGGAGTGTATATAATTTCATCTTATCTTCATATCTTGCTGAACACCAGAGAGGCCTATATCAATTTTGGGCTATAACTTTCCTCCTGAATCCTGTTTATCTTCAAGTAAGGTAACCAGTTTAAAATAGCTTCAAGGGTCGTCATATAACTTTGCTGAATAATTTCTTATTTTGTCATTAATTATTACCCTAGAAAAAAATGAAGATATTCTAAATTTTTATGAGATCATTTCTTCATCAGAAAAGAAATTCTCTCTCTCTCTCTCTCATATATATATATATATATATATATATATATATATATATATATATATATATATATATATATATATATATATATGTATATATACACGTACACACATATATATATATATATATATATATATATATATATATACACATACACATATATATATATATATATATATATATCAATATATACCATCATTATAAGTCCATTGCTGGATGCATGCCTTTTTGTCAGCCTTTCACTCCATCTAATGTGCCTTTCCTCAATTTAATTCAATGGTGAAGCATCATTAGTTTTAGTATATGCTTATGCCTTGTATCTAAAACGTGACTATCTGTTGAATTTTTGTCTAAACACCCAACTAATCATGTTTTAAAATTTGTAAAATTGATATTATTCGTTAAATATTGGGATTTTTTTCTATACCCGC
Organism: Thysanoteuthis rhombus; assembly: GCA_963457665.1. NCBI lineage: Eukaryota > Metazoa > Mollusca > Cephalopoda > Oegopsida > Thysanoteuthidae > Thysanoteuthis > Thysanoteuthis major. Next base: position 75,364,161 of record OY735204.1, on the reverse strand, counting down.
ATATCAAGAACACCTTGGCCCAAAGCAACTGAATCAAACAAATGCAAACTCCTTAGTTTTTCCAAAATATCATAAACTTTTATTAATAGAGGGAGATAAAGTTCAGAGAAATAGAGAAAAGAAAAGTAGTGGTTGCAAATAAGTGCATTCGTATGAAAAATTTACAGTGTTCTCAGTTAATAAGAGTTCATTTTTCAATTGAAAGAGTCTTTTGGATGACATGTTGGGTTCTGTAGAGAAGCTGATTCTTCTTGATGTTGTCAGTCGAGCATTTAGAAGCTTGTAGGTCATATTGATCTTAAACGCTCAACTTGAATCTTGTGGATATATCAAGTGATAGGGTTTTTTGAAATTCAAGACACATGGCTGACACTGGTTTGTTTGGGTCAAAGTCCTTAAAACATATTAACCCTTTCATATCCTGCCAGAGAAGGAAGGAAACAGGCAGAGCATTTTGAGCTTCCTTCTTGGGAGTTTGTTCAAATGGCCCTTCAGGTGTTTTAATTGGTCAAATTTCAGCCAATGAGAAAAGTGAATGTCCTCAACTCTAGAATAATTTTGCAAGATGGGGTGAATATAATTTTACATTAGAATATTCAATAAATTTCCAATGAATTATTTCATTTGTTAATTAATATTGATTCACTTTAATTTCTATTAAAATGTTATTATAACAATCATAATTTTGTATAAATTGGCACTTTATCCAAAGTAAAAAAATACATAAAGCCTTATAAAATCCCTATCTTTTATATCAATGAGCTCTATATTTAAAACCATAAAAAATGAACTTGAATTAGCTAAATGAAACCCTATAATTTTGTAAAAATCAGCAGTATACATATTTATGAGTGATAAAAAAATTGACACCATAGCCTAATAAGCACCTATAATTTTTTAAATAAATTAGCATTCTATTTAAAGGAATAAATTTAAAAAATAATAAAAATTGACATTAAAGCCATCCTATTCACATATCATAGATAGATAGATAGACGGAATAATATCCTGTGCTATCATCTCCTATTATTAGAGTAACATTATGGTAATTTTCTGAATTTACTGAATTTTAATGAGGGACGTTCTTATATGAACAATTCCAGGAGGGGCAAAATTGATAAAGACTTATTACAAACTCATTGCTATTAACAGACACCTTTAATTTGTCTGTTAATGAACCGTCAATGTCTGCAAATAGAATGTTTATCTTTTATAGAATAAGAGCGAGAGTAAACCGACATAAGTATCTGGAGATGTAAGTGTTTGTATGTTAGCATATGGCATTTTTAAGTATGCCATCTCTCTCTCTGTGTAAGTGGGCCATCAGCTATTTTAATACTGGCCAATGTGCTTCTTTTCCAGCAAGGTTATTAGGAATTATCTGTAGTTTGAAACAGCTCTTGAGATTTGCATCAACCTTGCAGAGCTAATTACCATATTTGCTGGTGTATAAAACATATGGTTTTTTAAGGGTATTTGGAGAACTACAGCTTATTGTAACTCATCTAAGCCTCCTGACTGTCCATTTTGAGCATGGATAGATACCCTCCTAGCCATAATACCAGCATTGGATGCAGTGCAATATTTGCATAGTTTGTTTTGTTTTTAATTTAAATGTCTGCTCAAGTTGACTTTGTTTTTCTACCGTAACAACAACTAAACTTTCCTCACCAAATTTAGGTAAGTAAAAATTAACATTCCTATACCATGATTTGAAATCATAACCAACTGATTGGTAGGCAACTCTCTTACCAACTGACTTAAATTGACAAGTCTTACATATCTTCAAAATTTATCTCAAAGATATGCACAGGTTTGTTTCATTATAATACTAAAAATATTTTTTGACCCTGCAGCTACCAGGCTTGTTATACGTTATGAATTAAAGAATTGAATAAATGAGAAATTCAATTAGAAAAAGGCAAAGTTTTCTGCTTGCATCTTTTGTGAAATTTAGGAGCAAGTAAATCAAGATTCAGATCCCAATTTCTAGACTTTACATTGTCTGCATTACTGGCAATTGTTGGTGTAATCATGTGAGCTTTTAAAACAACATCAATTTTCTCTCTTCATCTGCCAATGATTGACCTTTTGTTGATAAGAGAGTCAGAAATACAACTTGAACATCTTCAGTTTTGGTTGAATTCTCATTTTATTTCAAATTTTGGTTAGAGGTTGAATGAGGCATGAGGTTTCTCCTTTAATCCCATTTCATCTGATCATCTCCAATCACTGAACGTAGTACTCCTTTCGGCTGCTCAAGTACTGCAATTTTCTGCACTACATTTAACAGGGATGAATACTGAATTCTTTTCAAACATAACTGAGTTTGGGTTTTACTGATTACTCAAAAAACATGAACTTCATGAATCTAAAAATAAATTTTAATGTCTATGATTGTCAACCAAAATAACTATATTCCAAATATGGAGTGTGGAGACAAAGGGCATTGGAGAATTTGTAAAACAGTTTCAACACATCTGTTCCTCCGTTTATATAGGTTGAGGAGAGCTCATATCAGGTTACCAAGTTCTCAGTGATCCCTTACGTTGGTGGTCTTGGATTTACTACATCAAGAAAACCGACAGAGCAGACTGGAATAATTCTTTTGTAGATGTAATACAGTCTTCATATCTTTTAAATGTTTGCAGTCAAGCTATATAACTTTCAAAAATATTAACCTTATTTAGCCAGCAAACTAAATAATAAATGCTAACATACAAATAAAGAAAAGTTCTTTTCCTAATCTCCTTTCTTCATTGTTGAAACTATCGACAGTAATTAGTTTGAAGTAGCCTTCATTGATTGTATTATGTTATGTGTTTAAGGTTCTTGGATATTTTTGCACTGTACTTACACGGTCTTACCTGAATGTTTATACAGTAAATTGTTTATCTTACTATGTTAGCAAGTGGTAGTGGACTTGAAATGGCTAATGATGGTAGTAGTAGTAGTAGTGGTTGTGGTGGTGGTGGTGGGGTGGGTAATGGTAGTGGTGGTAGTGATGGTAGTGGTGGGTAATAAGAGTGATCAATTGCAAGTATGTATAGGAAAATTGTGTGTTCCATTCATTTTCTCCAAAGTCAGATTTCATTCTCATCAAGGATATGTTTAATTATTCAATGCTGGTTCAACTACAGACAGACAGGTTTATGAGATAAAGCACATAGCAGTCTGTCGATTCTCCTGGCATAATTACAAGAACAGGTTTGTTTTGATTCTAGTTGATAGCCTGTCTCATGGCCGAAATAGTTACGCGTCTCTCACCAGTGCCAGAGGTCAGGGGTTGTCTGCTGATGAGAGCATGTAAACCAGTGCTACCTGTTTTACGCTCAGGTGGTCAGCAATCAAACTGCCCCCTTTTGGGGGGGGATGAGGAGGTTTGTAAACAACCCACTTGGAATAAAAGATAAGACTATCAAAGTGCAAGAGTCAACAGCCAGCTGACTAGAGGTATACCCCCTCCCATAAGAATACTGTGGAGGTGGCAACCAGGGGTGAGGGGACCACTCCTCTATCCCTCCAAAGAATAATCATGTTAATGCACAGTTTACAGACAAATGATTGTATGAAGGGGTTCATCTCCTTTGGAACTGATTCTGGTAAGGACAACCACCTGTGACAGGGGTCAAGTATCTTTACAAAAGTCAATCATAGTAAACTCATGAAATTATATCTGATGCTATCAGGTTGAAGTTCCCAAATCATTTCACTATTAATCACATACTCTGATGCCTCTTTCAAGGATTGATTATTTGAGAAATTCAAGTACCTATCCTGAATCTATTTCTTAAGCCATTGAATCATGATGACAATGACCAGACTAAACAACAAACAACATGATGTAATATTCTTTTTCATCCATTTGTCTGTCTGTCTGTCTGTCTAAGAGCTCCTGGTCACATTTTTTTGCATTGAGGCTTGAAAATTTTCATACGTAATCCAATAGTGAGTTTCTTATTCATTTAGAATTTGTCTTGTTTTTAGGGATGCTCAATCAAAAATAATAATCCATTGTGAAATAGTCACATATTTTTCATCACTGCTAGAACAAAGCATTAGGATATCGGTTTTTGAGGAAAAGATTGGTTGGAATGAGAGAGAGAGAGAGAGAGAGAGAGAGAGAAGTATATGGTTTAATGTTTTTTAGATAAAAATTACATCCTATTTTTTCCTACTGGATCAATATCATCCAATCTCATATGAAACTGACAACTCAAGTTGGTCACTTGTCAGAACCAACTGATATACAGCCCTGCATAACCTTGTATTACTCAAGAGTCGGGATCAGGTAGGTAGGTAGGCTAGTAAAGACTAGGGTGACTGAGAGATAAACATTCATCGAATGTGGGGGGTTAGTGTGACAGAAATGAAGCAAGCGAGCTGCAGTGTTTCATTTTTATGCCGCAGTGGCAATACCATTTTCTGAATTTTAAAGAAGTGGTTTGATTAAAAGAAAATAAGAAATTCATTATTTGATTATTTGAGTAGGAAGGTTAAAAAGAATCCATCTCTACCTTCATATTTTTTGAACAGAACTTATTTCAACAGTTGACAAAATGCTATTAACAAAAGCTATTGAATAACAAAGATAGAACAAGAAGTGTAGATTTGTTGCTCATTGTATCTGATATCTTCATCTGTGAGAATGCAGAGCAGCTGTAACATCAACAGGTCAAGTTAGTCATGTAATATAAACCTTCGCTTGACATCAAACATCTTTTGGCAGCAGGCCATGTTAGGGGTGATCAATTGAAAATTTGCAAAAAAAGGTGATCAATGAATAAGCTTCTTCTCTCACATTTTGTTGGGCCGTGATCACTAAAAGAGTCTGAATTTTCTGAAAACAAGTGTGAAAGCCACAGGACACTAACTAAACTCTTTAGCTCCATTGGTGCAACCTGTATGATAGTGAGCTAGTCAGGTAGACAGATAGCCTGCCAGATAGATAGCATAACAGACAGCCAGCCAGATAGATAGCCTAACAGACAGACAGCCAGTCAGACCAACTTGAAAACTGAAGAATTCTATGTTGACAGTTTCTAACAAGGTTTTTTTCATGAAAAAAAGAATTCTGCAGCCTGCTGCTGCTGGTATGATAACGCAGCAGAAAAGCAAGACATCTTGAGAGACTATTATTAGCAATGAATTCTTGTTCAGGAAAGTTGAGAAAGTCAACTTTTATAATTCAGACAAGATGCTAGTTGTATTAACCTAAAACTATTTGGTGTTCAGTGGTTAAGTACATTTGGCAAAGATTTCCCTAACAATTAATGTTCCAGCATAGAAAGAGCTTTTTAGATGTTGTGAATGTGGTTTCTTCTATGCTGTGTGTATGTTTCTCAACCAATGCAAAAAGGAAGTCAGTGTGCAGGAAAGACTTGAAACTCTGCAGATAGATTGACTTTGTTCTTATTGAAAAAAATTGATTCCCTCTGTCAATTTCAAAAATGCGCACATACTTCTATCACAGGAAAAAAAATTGTATTATTTAAGATTTTTGTACCGATCGACAACAAAAAATTAGAAGGAAGATTGGTTGTGAAACAATTGTCTTACTTGAAAAAAGTCCATTTTCATACTTGCAAAATCCACAATGGTCAAATGATATACAAGGATTGTATCCAGCAATTTGGAATATCTCAAGAACTAGTTGCGTGGCATTGAGGTTACTTGATGGCTGGGACGTTACTTTTCATGAACAGACCCTCTCTTCAGAGGGGAGTTACTCAGTCGTCAGTGAGATTTCATTAACTGAACTTTTGTACTGTATGACCATCACATTCACAATCACCAAACAAGTAGGTTTTTAACGGGGCAAAACATCCCATCACCCAGACCTGTCTGCCTCACTAAAGTCCAGATTTGGCTCCCTACAACTTCTGGCTTCTGGCAGCCCTTATATCCCAATGCAACACAATAACTCATAGGTATGGATGTTTCCAGACTTCAAACCCTTTAAATACATTGATCTTGAAATAGACTCACATAAAAACAATATATTACAATAGCAACATACAAGGATTTGGCTAACTCCCAACAGACCATTTACTAAATAGTACAAGCACACATATACCACCCCTTCAAGAAAAGAAAAAGAAGTCTCACCCACCATCAACCAAAAATATTGAAAAACAACACCCCTACTTCCACGCTGCCCAATATATATCAACACCCATTAGATGCTAGACACCACTTCTCCATTCTAAAAAAAAACCACTAACAAAATTTCCTGATAATTGACCATTTTCATCCTGACCCTTCCTCTCAGTGTCCCTTATCTCAGACAAGCCTGATACTCACGGACACAGATACAAGCATCCCCTGACCCCTCCTCTCACAGACCCTCATTTCAGATTAAACTCTCACCAACTCAGATACAAGCATCTTTCCTCCCACTCCAACTGAATAACCAAAAACACAGAAATATCCCCATTTCTTTCTTCAAATCTCAAACATCTAATCAAGCACATAGTTTTCTCTAAGCTGCTGCAAGTTTCTCTGAAAGAGTTGGCTGGCAACCTCTGAAATACAATGAAAAATGCCCACATGATAATAAAAATCTTTAAGATGTAACACCTGCTTTTCTCTCGAATATTTCTCTCAACCTTTCTATTGTCATTTCTATCAACATACATATATATTTCCAAGTACAAATCAGTCATTCAATATCTGATGTGTGATGGGTTTATTTCATTAAGTGCTCTATTCATTTAACATTAAATTAAAGTAGATCTTTAGATAAACTGAAATAAACATGTTTATGTTTCCACCTTTTTCAATTTCTTCAGACAAAGATTCACCTGAAGAAGCCCAAAGGGCAGAAACATGAACGTGTTTTAAAGTACTGATATCTAGATCTGTGTAAAACAAAACTATTTGAAAATCTTACATTGATCACATAAATAGATATCTGGAAATAATTGACTAAAATGACATAGTTGTTTAAAGCTTTCTTTTACATCTTCAGTGTTTCAAGTTGTAAAGCTTTCCAGATTAAATATATATACATGTGTGTGTGTGTGTGTGTGTGTGTGTGTGCGTGTGTGTGTTTGTTTGTGTGTACGTATTCTGTCCATAGAGGAACCAAACTTTTTAAAACAGCGCGCCAATGAAAGGTTATTTCTTACTCTGACTGAAATGTTGTAACAGTGATCGTGACCTTTTGTATTAAGATCCATGTCGGTTCATTTCTGAGCGATACGTGCGAGAGTGAACGCGTGTTGAGTGCGAACGAACTTTTTCCCTAGTTGAACAATAAAGGTTTCAGAACAGTGACATGTTTGTGCGAAATTCGGTTTCAAATTAAGAAATTTTGCAACAGGCCTATGGGGTCATAAGCAATGCCACGAGTGGTATCTCATGAAAAAATGGGTGATATGATTCGTAGAAATCGTCATCTAACTACCATGAAGTTTCCGACAAGGTAGGTATCTATAAAAGTTCATGCAATATGTTTTTAACAGAAAGACACGATGAATCATGTTGTCGAAAAATCATCTGACAGATGAATAAAAGGAAACACGATGAATCATCAGTCTTCCTGTAAGAACTTTCAGAGATTGATACTTCCTCGGAAAGTTCACCGACAGTTTGGCGACGATGTCCACGAATCACGGAACTTTTAAAACTTTCATTGGAAAGTTAACTTTACACCATTTTCCCTTTTCTGCTCGGCTGAGGGCCAAGTTGTCTCCAGATGAGTGACGTCAGGGTATAACTCGGTTTGGGAATCAAGTCAAAGTCGCTGTGAGTGACAAATAGTGGGAGACAGACAGGTGTTTGCGATTCAAATAGCCGGGAGTCTTTTTGTTACAGTATCAGTCAGATACAAACACGTTCATGGGAAACAGGTAATGTCCAGTCCACGCCAAGAACAGTTCATTACCACTTTTTCCATGTTATAACAGGTCGTATATATGACACTACGTACAGTAAGAATATCATTTGACATTTAAAATGAATCAAATTAACAAAGAATCATGTTCATTGACCAAAAGTACGAGGAATCTAATCAGCGTGTATGGACTTAATGTATTACGGACACTTGGCGTGAAGCTTTGTCAGCAGTACTCTTTGCTAGCCAGCGTGCAAACGGCAGAGAAGGAATTACTTCAAAGGAGATGTTGGAAATGAAGGAAAGCCATTTGTTTTCATTCTGGGTAGCACCTTGTATGACTACAACATTCAAAAATAAGTTGAATTAACGGTGAATCATATCTAAAATGAATATACCATATGCTTGCACGCACACACACCCACACCACATACTCATAGGTTTATAACTCTTGAATCACTTGTTAGTTTCATTAAACTATTTCTATTCTTATGTTTATATTCAGCGAGACCCGGCCTTCGAAATTCATGCTGTGATTCTAAGCTATGACAAGCCTGCCTGTTGCAGGGCTAAACCTCACTCCTACTTCTATTCTGTCTAAAGATGATTGATGCAATTTTTGTACTGTGTGTATAATAATGGATAAATTCGTAGGGATATAAGACTTGTCAGTTTGGTAAGAGAGCCGCCTTGATCGTGATTTCAAACCACAGTAAAGAAATGTGAATTTCATGTATCAATTTGGTTTAACATGACGGGATTGACAAACAGTGAAGAATTTTCTCCCCTAAATTAGGTGAGGGTTGTTCTTATTACGGGGGACAACTAATTCAATTTCAACTTGGACTGGAATATCATACTGGCATTGGACTGGCAACGTATCAAATGTGTGTAATGCAACCTATTCTAGCATCAACCAAAACCTTAATTACTTGAGTGAGAAAGTGTTATTTAATATTCTTCTGAGGTAGACACCGAATATGATTTCATAAAAATCTATTAATGTCTGTATTTGAAAGACCTCTTCAATTTTGTTGGCAGTCTAATAATCAGTCTAACCTCCATTTTTAGCTATTAATGGACAGATGGAAAACATGTCTCTCTGTTCCCCATTTCCATCTGTATGTTGACTTATGTATTATGACAGCAATGTCTGTCGGTCCCCTGCTTCTAACTGCATGATGACTTGGGTATCGTAACAGCAATGAAACAGCAATCAAATTGTGTCTGTATATCATACTATTGTGTCAATCTTCTATTTTATAGCATTCACAGCTGATGTCTTTCCCGACTTTTAAGTGGCATTGAGAATTGTTACCTTAAAATTCAAGGTAACGGTTCTCAGTGCCAAATCAACTACGTAGCAAAAGTAGCATACGCTATAGGCCCCGCAATTTCAAGGGCCCCGTGCCAAATGCTCGTAAGATATCAATTCCGATACACTGCTTCACTTCTCTATTACTATAGAACTAGACTGTCTTAGACATTTTTGATCGACTCGATGTTCAGGATTAGCGATTTCAGCCATTTTATGTGGTACATATACGACCCAAAAATACGAAGGTATTCGAAACTGAAGTCATTGACGCTGCCCAAAGATCTAAATGAAAACTAAGTAATACTATTATAACTGAAACATTACTACTCGGACATATTTGTCGTATTATTCTGTTGCATTGCAAATGAAACTGATCAATTATTTTACTCTGCAAGTAAAAATGTACTTGTTTTAATATTCATGAGCATTTTCTTAATTTAAAGTCTCTTTAGAACAAATGTTACCAGACCCTACACAAGCTTAATTCAGGCCTGGCGGATCTTTTTTTCAACCCAAAGCATCTTTGAAAGGAGAATTCTTCAGCAACATGGATAACGATGAGTGCAGGGTGGGGGTAGCGAAAGCACAAAAGGGTAAAGAAATAGAAAAAGAATGAAAACGAGGGGAAAATATTTGCTGTCAGGGAGGGAAGACGACTAATAGAGAGAGAAAAAAATTCGGAGCAACAATGGATGAACGCTGAGACGATGAGGGAAAAAAAAAGAAGAAATAGGATGACGTAAGCTAAAACCAAGATTGCATGTCTCATATTCTACCAAACAGACAAAAAAAGGATAAATAATTGTTTTTTTACTGCTGATGACCGGGTTTTACATGTTGACTAGAAGCCGGCGGACCGGCGTAGGCGTTGAGATTTACTTACTTCCGGACAAAAGTGTAGACGATGTGCCTGATATTGTTCTGGGGCTTTCCCGCCCTCAAATCAGTCTTGTCAGTTTTGTAAGATAGATACTGACATAAACGTGAGTCCCCTACCTTCACGTGCATGTCTGTTTGTGGGTAGGTGTGTGTTCGTCGGGATGAAGCAAACTATGGCCCATTTATAACATGTTGTGAAGGTACAAGATGATGATGATGATGATGGAAAACAGTTCATTGCGATATCTTCTTTTTGTTATCAGTAATACTTAAATCAAGATATGATAGACGATCACGTGAAACTTACCTCGTGACCAAAATAGTTACATAATTGCCAAAGGTTCGTATTTGAACCCCCGTATAAGAAAGCAAAGATTTCGAATATTGACTTTCAAAGCAGACAGGATCTCCCCCACGTGGAAGATTAGTGCACTGTAACACAATCCTCCCCGCTTAAATCCCCCTACTTACTTGGCCTTGTGCTAAGCTTAATAAATGATTGTTGCCTTATTCCGAAAAAGATTCTAAAAGTACCCCAAAAATAAAATAATGAATTATTGGGTTAATGGTAAAGTTCCCAGCACCGCCTTTTCACCATGTTAGAGATGTCTTAGAAGTCTCTTGGAGATTTACTCAGCTCTTTATTGCTTGTGTTTATGTACTCTTCGAGGACTCTTTGTGAAAAGTAATAATTTTACTTATTTTTTTATGATACGGTCGGACTACTTTTCACGTCGATATGTTTCCTTTGTTTAATACGTTTCGGCCGTGTACTAGGATAGCCATCTCCAAACTTCCAAAAAGGACGATACTCTAGTCCAGGGTTCCCAAACTGGGATCTGTGGACCCCTGAGGGTCTGCAAAGAGTTTACAGGGTGAGGTATTCCCCCCCCCTCCTAAAAAAAATTCCGCACTGAAAAGGATTTTGACTGATTGATTCTCTTAGACATGTTGTTAATGAGTTGTAAATACATCAAAGTTTTGTCCAAAATGAATAAAATATGTAGAAGAGTTGTTGATTCGTCAATTATTACTTGAATATATGAAGACTTTTTCGTAGTAATTTTTGTAAAATTTCACGAATAAAGGTTTTCCGAATGAAATCAACCTTCGACAGACTCATTGACCTTCTCCCTTTTGTTGACAACGTGACTCTCCACTGTGCCTCATCAGCCGTGTTGACAAATATTGATATTTACGCCCCTCCAGCTCAACTGGTGCAGAGTGTATGCGCGATACATACATAGCCAGCAAATCAGACTGACTTGGAAACTGAAGAAATCTATGTCAACAGTTTTAGTGACAGTTTTGATTGACGGTTTCTAATCACCTTTTTTATAAGTGAGGAGGTCGACCGTTGATTTCGTTGTATGACAGAGCCCATCTTCAATTTGCAAATGCAACGCAGCAAAAAACGTTGAGATGTTAAGTTCTCATACGTGCAGCTTGTTTCCTAGATCTGTCTCCTTCAGACAACCATTCCTTGTGTTCTGTGCCGGTTGTCAGCGGTTACAACAATTTCTAGATATCGAAAAATCCTTCCAAGAATCTATTAAATCTGGTCTTTTATGATGGAAAACACAATTTAGCTGAAAGGTGGCATATGGCCATAGAAAGCCAAGAGAAAATACTTTGATGGCTGAATAATAATAATACTATGAATTTGAATAAACAAGAGATTTTATCGAAAATATGCTGTAAATCTTTCATCTCAACTTCATTTAATTGGAATCCATAATTTAGCTGAAAGATGTCGAGAGGTTGTAGAAAGTCAAATAAAAAAATTTGATGACTGAATAATGACGCTATGATCTTATCTGAATAAAAGATTTTGTAGAGAAAATGCTGAAAACTTTTGCATTAACCCAGTGGTTCCCAATCTTTTCAGGGCCATTCCCTTTACGTATCAATTCAAGTAACTTGCAAAGAAGAATAATTTCAAATAATCATTCCATTTTACGTACAATTAGACAGCTTTATAATAAGAATTAGTTTGATTTTATAATTGTACAGCTGCGATGAATTTGTTATTTGGAGAAAGCAAGCCTTTCCTATGACAAAAGTATGTGCACACTGAATACTTGAGCAAATGTACATTTGAAATTGAATATTTTTCGTCACAGAGGCTGAAGTTGGACTGCAGCAACATAAAAATAGAACTATCACTATCAATGTGATCTCAGTTCAAAACACAAATTTGAATGGCGGTTTTAAATCAGAGTGTATCTTCGAGATGTCCGCGTGCATATCAGAGGAAATGTGGGCTTATGGGAAAAAATATAAAGATCAAGAAAAACTGAGTGGTGGACAGACAGACAAACAAAGACAAGTACTATACTTGACCGAGAGGCCTGTGTTACATTTATCCGTCTGATCAGTGTTTTGGTATGATTTAATATTTCCGACTGAATCGTATAAGAAACACATGTGGAAAACAATTTGTTTTTAAAAATGAAACAGTTTATTACATAGACACGTTCCGTCGTCTACCGACTTCGTCAACATTTTAACAAAAAAGGCATAAATCATTCAGGCTTCTACAAGAGTACATAATATAAAGTCTGTCCCAATTCCTTAGTTGAAACATTGTCATTATTTTCTGATTATTGGTTATTCTTTCATCTTATTTTGTGGCTTTTTATCACAACGTTCGTGTCGTTTTTACATTCTACAAACCGATCGAAAATAAAGGATTAGCCTCCGGCTAGATTTGAACTTGCATCATGTGTCGTTGGGAGCCAGTCAATATCTCTGACAATTTCCCAAGGATAGGTGAGTTTAAATCTTGCCGGGTCCATGCTGCTTACTTGATAATCGTAAGAACGTAAAAACAATATGAGCTTTGAGATGAAGAGAATCAAGAAAAATAAGTCAACAATAATAAAAGTCAAAACTAGGAAGCACTTAGAGAGCGGATACCTCTGCTAAAGCCACTGTCAAGGATGGGGGTTAGTGTAGATGGATCCGCCCAAAAATTTAGTCACTCCTTTCGTGGACTATTGTCCACCCTTATACAAAGCTTCATAGAATTTCAGAAATATCTTGTGGACAGACAAACTAAAGGACAGATGAAAGGGGAGAAATACGTACCTCCCCAGCTTCGTTGGGAGAGGTGAACTGATTTTAAAAAGCTGGTTTATAGCTATTCCTCTCAAATGAAGATGTCTACAACAAAGAGATGGAGAGATACGGGATGATCCTATTTTCTTAATCCTACCAACTTCTAAGTGTATTATAGCCTTAGAAGGTCGGTTATATCAACAATAACAACAGACAACAATGTTGTATTTACATAAGAGAACGTCTGAAGAAACGAGCTCGAATTTCTGTTCAACGTTCCCCAAACTGCCATGACACTTACTAAAAATATTCCACAAAAGCAAAGCAAGACTTGGTTGTTTACGTAACGTTTCCATGGTTTCAAAACTAGGTTCAAATATCCTCACTCGCCATTTTAGAAGAAAATCAAACCCCAAACTTACTGCTTTTTGAAAAAATAAAATGGAGTGAAATAAAAAATAACAACAGGGTGTAGTTGGTGCATTGCACTGGGCCTTGAAGGGCTAAGGGTTCCGAGAGTTTCTTTCTGTGTATCGAGAACTTCCAAGTCAAGACGACATGTCCATTGGTCTTTAATAAAATAGATTGATTATCGTTTACCCACCATAGTATGGCGTGCTGAAAGGGTTATAGCAGATGGAAATAGGATTGGTAAATGGTGAGGTGTTTTGTACAGTATAGTCCCGTGAAGTGAATAACGAAGATCAAAACTCCATTTTTAGGTGAAGGTTTGGTTCTTTCTTGTTCCTTTGTTGATATTCGTTAGGCTTAACAATTCGCAATCAGACCGAGAAAGAAAATTCTCGTTTGCTGGTTTTTGACCGCTAAACATTTCCTGGGGGGCTTTCCAGAGCCGGGGCAAGAGCTTGGAAGTTCCGTTGAGGGGGTCTTGGTTCCTTGAAGGGCCCTCACCATCAATTAGTGGGATTTGTCAGTAGAAATGCAGTAGGTGAAATAGTTTCATAAAGCTTTTTCGGTCCCACAATTGGTTCGGGGGCATTTTCTAAAAGCCCACCCTTGGCTACGCCTCTGAGTCTTTCAAACGTAAATAAAAAAATTAAAAAATGAATGTTAATAAATTCAGTGATTCTGCGAATTCTGGCGCCAATGGAGGAAAATGGAACAATAATCATTGTTATCTTTGCGCTGACTGTATTTGAACCCGGCATACATAAGCAATATTTTCTTATCGCCACCCACTGACTCTGCTGCAACATGCACTATTTACTACTTCAATAGTTTTAAAAAGAGAAACAAAAATATATAAAATCTGAATTAAAAAGATGACGTTGATTGTAAAATTCAGCTGCTTCGGCACCGTCATTGGAATCTTCGAATTCTGAAAATGCATATCGATCATCTTCACACTTGAAAAATTTCATTGCCATGGTAACGTGACGTATACTTACTTCGAGTCTCACGCAAAACTTACCATTCGTGTATAAAGCGCAGATACATCTTGGGTATTAACTTTGACTTTCAAAACGACATGTACGGTTATGTAACAAGGTAAATGAAAAAGTATTCATTCAAATTATACACAGAACATTCTCTGCAAATCAAATGCTAATAGCTAAAAAGTCTTATTTTCTGTATAGTTGATATCCTTTATGTGAATACATGAATATCAATTCACATTTATATGGATGAATTTACATCTGTAATTTTACTTCCCATAAAAAATGAGAAAGTTCCTATAACTTCTCTTTTATCAAACTCCAAAACTGGAATTGACTTTATTTTTCTACCATGACAAGAACGGGAACAACAATTCTCCCCGAAATTTGATGTGAAAACCGGTATGTGAAATTCACATACCCTACCTTGATTTGAACTCACGACCAACTGATCACCGGGAGGGGGGGGGGTCTTACTCAATCAACAAGTCTTAGATTTTAACGAAAATATCACACAAGGATCATTTCATTCTAATGAATAGATACATTTATACCAAAAAAATGCTAATTTTTAATGATTTAATAAATTTCAGTATCTTTAATAATTTGATAAATATTTTTAGATTTTTAAAAATATTTTAATGATTTGATAGATTTTAATGATTTTTTCATTAATTTGATGAATAATTTTTTTAAAAATTATTTTTAACCATTTTTTCATGTATACAAAATACAATTCAAAAATTGCAGAAATCATCTTCAGTTGGAATAGAAGTTGGATTGGATTTTGACCCTGCAGCAGCCAGGCTTGCTACCTTTACATTATTGGTTTTCTGTTGTGCCCTTCTATTACGCAAGCTAATTACCCCCCGTTCTTCCGCTAAACCCAACAATTCACGCTGAGTGATCCGGTGCGGCGTAACAAGATGCATACTCAAGTTGAAGGCTTGGCGGTCCATATTGTTTTAGCACAATACTTTCCCCTCGACGACTCGTTGTTAAGTAGATTGAAATGAATACAGTCTGGTGCCTCCTCACTGGCATATTCACTGTCGTGGAACATTTGAAAGAAAGTTATTTTCGGATTTATTATTACTCAATATCAAGTTGCCAGGAATTACTGCCAAATCTCGTCATTCATGACCAGAAATCAGTTAAAAATATAAGCATTGTTCCCGGAGATCCCTATCTAAGGTAGTACCTCTTAAATGAACTAAAAGCAACGCGGTACTACAATATGCCGATGGGACTATTTTCACTTATCCACGCACTTACGTGTGTGGGATCCAGCAATAAAAGAAGTATTGTGCCATATTACATCATGGTGATAGAATGCACTGATACCTACTTAAGATCAGGTTTCATTTTTTTTTTCATCATTGGTTCCTGTTGGTTTTCTTTGGTGCATAGGGCCGCATCTCCGCTTTCAATCGCATGTCGTTTTTTTACAGGGTGGAGTTGCCACGCCCATCCCTCCTCCTTATCCCAAATGTTTGGTCCCTGTTAGGAATCTAAATGTTTTCTAATCCTAATTTCAAAACGACAGTGCGACATATTCGTGAAAACAGTTCTGTTTGCTGTCAAACAGGAATGTACAAAAGAACAGATTTCAATACCTGCTTCGAAGATTCTAAAGCAGATGTCTGCGATATGAGGCTGTGTTTAAGAGTCTCATGGTCATTCTTGTACGAAAGCAAAGCACAATTATTGTAACAAGCAACACTCCTTTAGTCAAATCATCGATGCGCGAATTATATGCCATGTACTCTCAGGCATAGTTAGGAGTGAGAGGAAACAAGAGTTTTTTTCCAGTATGCCAGCCTGTCAGTCAGCCAGAGAGTCATTCAGTCAGTGATGGCAATCTGTACTTAAGATGCTCGCATATCTAAAAAGATAAGATGAATTGAAATAATTGTATTTCCATGCCCCCTCTCTCTCTTTCTCTTCCCCCCTCTCTCCCTCTTTCTTCCCTCCTCCCTCTCTCTCTCTCTCTCCCTCTCTCGTTGGTTTTAACTCTTTTTGCACTCAACACGTTAGCTATTCACGTCTAAAAACGATATTCTGACATTAACGAATACAATTTACAATAAACACATCGTTGAACGACCGTAGCCATCAAAGATGGCGAAGTATTCAATCCTTTTTCATATGCGCGTGTCTTCATGTGTTTGTTTGTGTATTCGCTTGTTTGAGTGTTTGTTCCATCGCTCCTGGCCATACTATTTTGTCTACTGACTTGAATATTGGCATCAGTACTCCACTATATCTACCTGTTATTTGTGTGTGTTGTCATTATTATTTTATTAATTTTCCTTCAAAACCATTTGAATGGAGCTACTTAAAATGAAAGAAGTCATACGGGACAATTTGAAACATTTTATTTGAATTAAATGTTAAATCAATAATCTGTTTTGCTAACTGTTCAAATGCAGCATCCTGTAGGATGGGCTTTTTTCCGGGTGGGATCTTTTTTCTTTGGAGAAATTTGGTGTAGTTTTCTTTCAAGTGAGCATTTTTCTGGTCATCACCGAATACATATACCTTTCCAACTTTGTTTGCAGAGATAAATCAAAATTCAAGTCATAGTAGGCTCCAAATACCGAACTGTTGGAAGTCAAGAAAAGCGAGAATGAAATCTTTGTTCCTTATTTTATTTCTTCTTGTACATTTATTTATTTACTAGTTGACGCCCTTGACAAAAAATGACGGCCATAATTGAGTAATTTTGCACTTGTATTGTACTTATAAAATATCGAAAACATACTGTTGCGTTGCATTTTCTTGCGTTCAATATTTTCTTAATATTGAACTAATCTGAAAGGTATAATCAAATATCGATACAATTCATCGCGTTTAATTCAACATAAAATTTCTACTGTTACGTAACCAGACGTCACTGATGACGTAAGCGTGACAGACGACTAATGCACATTTCTTATTATATCAGACGTGTAGATGGATTGTTTCAATAAGATGATGATGGAATCTTTCTTTATGAATAAAAGAAAATTGTAGGTGGGAGAGTGTGGATACACATTGCATTTTATGTATGTAGATTATATTGTTTATCTAAACATAAACACTCGGATTCAAATCTCTGAAAAAAGAGATTGATAATAAATAGGGAAAGAGAAAAGAAGAATTGAAGAAAGGTGGAAGAAGAAAGACGAAATGCAAGTCAGAAAGAGAAGCCAAAAAGAAGGGGAAAAAATGAAAGAAAAAAGATGAGGCACTCGTTCCGGCTCTCGGCGTTCTTGATAAGAACTGATATTTATAAACTTGACCGATTTCTTACAGCATAAAATTTCTTGACACCCACCACCCTTTCATAAAATGTTTTCTTTCTTTTTTTTATTTTTCTTTTTTTTTCTTTCAAACATCACTAGACTTGAAATATTCGCAAAATCCCTCGTAAAAAATGCTGCGGTCTCGAGAATGATCTTCTTACCGACATAATTACTTTGAACGGAAGATCTTCATACACGAAAAGACAGTTTTTGCCCGTACTCTCAGACTTTCTTTCCGTCTGTATTTCCGAGTCTCGCTGTTTCACTATAATTCATCCTTATGGGCCAGTTTCCTCGACATTGTAACTTTTTTCTCAACGTTTCGAACGCTATATCCTGGCCTTCGTCAGGGATCGAAACGTTGTGATAGACATACCAGAAACGAGGAAACTTGTCCAAAATAATCATTGTTTTGGAAAATAATATTCCACTTAGTCACATGAATTGTCCACAGCGGAGGGGGAAAGAGTTAATATATGGAAAGCTATGTTAACATTGGCACCGTACTCATATAAGCCTAATCATTTCAAATTTTGTGCAAAATGGAAGTTTTAGCACGAATGTTGATGGAAGATCTCAATAAAAAAACAAAAAAAACGACTTTTCTCTTCTGTTGTAGTCACAAAGTCACAAACCGATCTTTTAACCGAATTGCATAAAAAATGTTTCAACTCTTTATGACAGCTGGACCCTGCACTCGTATACCTGAATATAATGCAATTTTATTTTGGTACATGGATCCTCCACATAAATCTTAATGCGACCAAATTGCGTTCTCGTACGGATCACCAAAGTTAAGCGAAATCGAGTCTGTTCAGTAACCGGATGGGTGACCGTCTGGGAATATCAAGTTCTGCATGCAGCCACAAGATTGTTCTGCCTCCAATCAACATTCTGAGAACCGGTCCTTTCTCAAAACACGCTGTTCCATGGAAGACACGTGACGGTGTGCTTTCTGAGGAGCCGTCATAATCATGTGGCAGAGAATATTATCACATAGTGCCTTACTCCTGTGGCCTTGTACCAGACTAAACCAAGCTTAATAGATATCAATAAAGCCGGCATGCTGTGCAGTCGAGAAGTCTTTAGCAAGCTTGTTGAGTTGACCATTGCTGCTATGGTGCTGGGCCGAGCAGAGGGGGTCCAGTTGAGCCATTAGGCCCGGGCGTATAGTTTGTTTGGATTTTTTTTGTTTTTTGATTCTGTTATTGTTTTGGTTTTGCTTTTGTTATTTCTGTTTTTTGTATTTGTTTTTTGTTTGTTGTTATTTTTTGTTTTGTTTTGTTTTGATTTTTTGTTTTGTTTTTTTGTTTTTATGTTGTTTCTTTGGGGTTTTTTGTTTTTTTGTTTTGTTTTTGTTTTTTTTGTTTTGTTTTGTTGTTGTTGTTTGTTTGTTTTTTTTGTTTGTTTTTTTTTTGGGGGGGGGGTCCAGAGGCGTACATACATAAATCATATGTATTTTGCAAGGATTACGAAAAAATTTGGTGAGCAGTTTGAAATGGAGGGAGCGTCTACATTTCTCATCTCACCTGGGCCTATTACCTACTCTGTCTGGTCCTGCCGTACAAATTTTGATCTTCATTCACCCCCCCCCCACACACACACACACCTCCTGCTGCGCTTTGCACTGGACCAAGCCACACTTCATAGATACACATGAAGTTCTTTGTTCGTCCGCTTCACCAGTAATTGTTTCTAGATATTCCATTTTCTCAGATCGCATCTTTTGTGCAAAATACAAGATTTACTTGTACGTACCTTTGAATAAATATATTTTGTCAGCGTTTCATGATAGCAAGATTCAACGACAAGTATTTTCTCATCCTCCTCTTTTCTATATATCTGTCTCACTCTTTCTTTTCACCTGGATATCTGATTCGACAGAATGATCATGAATTGCGTTGTATTATTCAGAAAATCTTATTTGAAATGATCTTCCGTCATTACACGGGTAATGTATCACTTGGCCTAGACAACGGAAATAGAATGTATCGACGGGAGATCATTTCAAATAAGATTTTTTTTTAAAGAACATAACGCAATTTATGATCATATATATATATATATATATATGTGTGTGTGTGTGTGTGTGTGTGTGTGTGTGAGTGTGTGTGTGCGTGTCCCTCTCATTCTCTCTCAAACTCTCGCCATAGGATCTAACAGAGAAAAATATCATCCAATTTTCGCGTTTTCTTTATTCTTTTTTTCTTCCTTCTTCTTCTTCTTCTTCTTCTTCTTCTTCTTCTTCTTCTTCTTCTTCTTCTTCTTCTTCTTCTTCTTCTTCTTCTTCTTCTTCTTCTTCTTCTTCTTCTTCTTCTTCTTCTTCTTCTTCTTCTTCTTCTTCTTCTTCTTCTTCTTCTTCTTCTTCTTCTTCTTCTTCTTCTTCTTCTTCTTCTTCTTCTTCTTCTTCTTCTTCTTCTTCTTCTTCTTCTTCTTCTTCTTCTTCTTCTTCTTCTTCTTCTTCTTCTTCTTCTTCTTCTTCTTCTTCTTCTTCTTCTTCTTCTTCTTCTTCTTCTTCTTCTTCTTCTTCTTCTTCTTCTTCTTCTTCTTCTTCTTCTTCTTCTTCTTCTTCTTCTTCTTCTTCTTCTTCTTCTTCTTCTTCTTCTTCTTCTTCTTCTTCTTCTTCTTCTTCTTCTTCTTCTTCTTCTTCTTCTTCTTCTTCTTCTTCTTCTTCTTCTTCTTCTTCTTCTTCTTCTTCTTCTTCTTCTTCTTCTTCTTCTTCTTCTTCTTCTTCTTCTTCTTCTTCTTCTTCTTCTTCTTCTTCTTCTTCTTCTTCTTCTTCTTCTTTCACGTCTTCACCAACCTTTTTTCCTCTCTTTTTGGTTTTTTTTCTTCGTTTCATCCATCGTGAGCCCGAAATCGTTTTCTGGAGGTTCTATTCAAAAAATTGCGAAATTAGCCAGTGAACAAATAAAAATTAACCTAATTACATAGTATCCGTCAAAAATGACTGGATTATTTCCGTGTTAGTCGGCACCTCAGAGTATCTGTACGCTCTGTCTAGCATCAAAATGTCGCTCCCGGATCTCTGCCCAAGATTAGAATACAGCGCCTATGCGCTCTGTTAAGAATCAAAGTGACGCTCTCCGACACTTCTGCTTTTAGGCGGGCTTATTGAAAGGTGTTACACACACACACACACATATATATATATATATATATATATATATATATATATATATATATATATATATATAGCCATCGCGTTTTATATAAATGGTTGCACTCCCTCATCATAGAGGTAAACCTTGATTGATGCGGTTTTCGTTCTGTTCAAAACCACCCTTTTAGGGTCTTGTAATTTTTCCCAGTTCATTGGTAGTTACAGTAATTTGTACAGCAATATCTCAACTGTTTTACATCAAAACCCTCACATATCAAAGCTGCATTATTCAAGGTATTTCCGTACTTATCCGTTTATTTTTGCTGGTTAATTTATTTTCGATAAGAATACGAACAGTATTTGGTTGATCTCCACCATGGCTTAATGGTTAACAAACTATTCTTGCACACCAATGAGTTCGGTCTTCACTGAGTGCTTCTAATCTTTCGACTTGTATCATTTCAAATTGAAATTTCAATAAGGAATCGCATCGCAGTTAGCTAGTTAGTCCCGTACACCTTTATTACGTTTGTGAGTTCAATCTTCAATAGGTACCACATACTCGTAGCTTTCTACCATACTAAGTTAAGCTCAGTAAATACAAACAATGGGTGACTTGCCGTGGAGTAGTGGTTAGCAAATTATTCATACTAACATTAATACTATACGATTCTTATTGACAGCAAGATGACTGCCTAAAAAATGTTTCATTTAGTTTCTTGTTGATTCTTTCTTCTAATGTAAGATCTGTTTATTCACGCAATATCTCCGAAAATATAAAGTGGATTTCAGTGAGATTTTATGAAAGGGCGGGCAATATGGCAAAGGTGAATTAGTTAGATTTTGGAGCGGATCCTGGAATTTTCGATTCAAGGATATTTTCTGTTTTTTTTTTTTTTTATACATTCGTATACGCTCTCACGACTAAAGTTCTCAATCGATCACAATGAAGTTTTGTGGAAGGTTAGACAATAGACCTCGGAAGAAGTGAGTAAATTTTGATCCATCGACAATTACCTACCCCCTACGCCGTTATTATATAAGTCCACAAACACACAATATCACCAAATGATACGATGTCTCCAAAAATGTAAATTTAAACTTGTGGAAGGGTGGGAAATGCACTACGAGAGAAGAGATTAAATTTGGGGTGGATCCATGCACAATTACCTTCGCCTGCGTCTTAGTTATATGTTCACACCTCATAATATCACCAAATGCTCATGGCTATCCACGTGATACCTCAAAAATTCTTAACGAATTGCGATGAGAATTTGTAGAAGGATGAACAATAGATTACCGACGAAGTGATTGAATTTGGGGGCGGATCCATGAACAATTACATCCTGTCCGTCTTCATATATCCACACTGCATAATATCGCTAAAGGTTCTGTCCACCCAATACCTTCAAAAGTTCTCAATGAACGTCAATGAAACTTTTTGAAATTACTTCCCCTGACATTGAAAAGTGTATGCGCTGAGTGCTTTCTTGTTTTATTGTACATATATTCTTAAAATTTCGAATGAGAACATTTTCATACGTATTTTTTTCATATCATTTCACATAGTCATTGAAAAATTGAAAACCAAAAATAAATAGAATTGTCAATGAATATAGGCTTATGTCATCACTTTCATTAATATGGGGGAATCATGATGAATAATAAATAGTATTGGTTCAAAAAGAGAACCAGAATTCTAGATATGCTGGGAAGAGAGCAAGTTCTGGAAGCGGGGCAGGTGACACCATGAGTCACTGCCCCGGGTGACATTAAACAACTGGTTGTGTCGTACTAAGGTAGTCTTGATAGATTTCGTGGTATTTCTTTATCTGTTGGCCATTCGTATTCTAACCCCAATTCTAATCCTCGCATATTTTCCTCGTAGGCATCACATTTTTTGACTGCAAAGGCAAATCTCATATCTTCATGGCAAATCGTCGAAAGAAATATCCCAACTTCGTCCTCACTCTCTTTATCCACATAAACATCTGATAAGAAATGATTCAAATTACTGAGCTGACGCATGCGCAATAGCAAAGATGTACCTATTGATATTAGGTTATGAACAAGACAGAAAATTCTGGCTTAAAACTGGAGAAGAATACACGTTTCCTTTTTATTACTTCCATGCATCCTAAATCTGTGATGCCAAATCGAAGCCCTATTTTTCGTTCTAGGCTTTTAGGCAAAGAGTAACGGCGGATATGAATAATGAGTCACGAACGATAGAAGAATAGATAGGGGATGATGGGCATGGCCCACCTGTTCAGGAGGGAGCCAATCGGGTAAAGCTGATGTTTGCTACAGTTGGTGGGAATGGAAGTCAATGGTTATAGAGTTTCCAGACAGCCAGTATTCCCACTTCGCTAACACAGACATATTTTACAACCATAACTGCCTGCTCATAACGGATCAATATTTTCAGTTGTAGCTGGACACGTTAATACCAACGTTCAGCGTTCTTCTGTGATTCTCCACGCTCAGTCACCAGATGGATGAGGCGATTTGAATATTCGTTAAGTGTATCCCCCTCGCGATGTTTCTACACATTAACGGGTTTGGGGACGGGCTCAAGTGATTTAAGTAGCGGTTAAATGGTACAGGGGTCAAAAGCAATGTCGTGAATCCAAGGCATGCCACATTTTAAATTTTACAGTTTGCTACCTTTGTTGACTTCAATTTACAGGGAATTTATTCGCCTCCCCGCGGGGAAAAGTTTGACACAAGGTGAGATTTAATGTGTTTGGTGATGATGAAAAGTGTTTAGTTCCCTCGGCAATCACCGTTTAGCAAGCCTCACACATTGATTCTGGTCCTACCCCATTGCACTCAATCAGGATGCAGCCTAGCGAGGAGGTGTCCCCCACCCAGGGACCAGACAGTTGCTTACAAGCAAATGTGGGTGACGTGTAATGTGAGTAGGAAATTGAAACTACTTTAATCCTAAATGACTAATGGGGATCGAATATTCCACTCCTATCCCAACCAGAAGGCCAGATGGGAGCGACAGGATCGTTGACTTCAAATTACAGTTCACCGTCTCGGGTTGATTTGAATTTATATCCAATCAAAACATTTTCTACCTCTATTTACAGAAAAGGCTAATTTGGCAGCCTTATAATCCCTATCTAGACAATGCAACTTGAAAAATAATTAAATGTTGTATTCGTGAGGTGGAATTGGCCATTTGGTATGTTTAGATTACTTTTCTTCTCTGTCATCTGCCTTCCAACACTATGGCGATGGTTGTCAACTTTTCACTCTCCTCGTAATATTCACTTTTCATTTATTGAATGAAACATTGTCGATTATCATTAATTTTTCGACCAGTATTTCATTATCATTGTATATGATTTATATCGACAAACTTTACCATCTTTGTTTTTCACAACGTTACGGTTGTGTTCCCACTGGCCTTCCTCAGGTGTCTGTTATGAAGGTGAGGTGAGGGTGACATACCGGAAATGTCGTATATGTGAGAGTGTACATAACCTCCGCTCGGTACTAGTTTCTACTGACCAGAGCAAAATTTATACCTGAACAAGGCCGGAGGGAACACTACCAAAACGTTGAAGAAAAAAAAACAAGCCACAAAGATGAGGGAAATAGTCTGAACAAAATAAATGCAATGATTAAAATATCCCATCAAGTAAAATTCAGACAATAACAAGTATTTCTTTCGTCGTTAATTTCAGTTGCTTTTTAACGCAACTCTCAGTCCGCCATTCTACGATTGTTCGTAAAAATGTGGATTGGAAATACAGAATATACCTCCGACAAGACTCGAACGCACATCCTTTGATTCTTCAGAAGACCTATCGACACCTGCCTTGCTGCTTTGGCCACGAGGCATACCTGATGTAATTATCCAAATCTAACTATGTAGCGGCAAAGTTTAAAGAGTTCACCGTTAAAAATTGATCCGATGATTGGGACTGTTTTGACCGATCACCGCTAAACAAACTGACATTTGTTATTTTGGTAATTAACCTTATTTACTTGAGTACCATGCGATCTCAAATAAATTTTTGTGGCTAAAATTTAGTAATACATTATAATAAGTTATGATTTTTTTTTTACACTCTGGTATCATGTTACCAACCAATTTTGACCCAGATCTTTTAATATTAAATTTCTTGCACTCAAGTGAATGCATAATCTTCTTCGTTAAAAATGATTTTTAGAATTATAACAAAAATATGTGATACTTAACAATATGAAATGTCAAATTATGATTTAACCATTCAATAATCCATTTACTATTTTCTCATTAATTTAATCTAATCCTAATTAAACTGAAGGTGGCTTAATGACGCAATCAAGTGCTATCAAAAAAGCTTATTTCAAGTGACTTTCAAGTATATTACTGAATTTTAGCAACGTTATACACGAGATCGCATTGTACTTTTGTAAATAGTACGATAATAACAAATGTTACCTTGTTTAGTGATTCAGTGGTTCTCAGTGTTCAAGGCACATGAATTTTATCAAGAGACAAGGTTCGATAAAAAATAAAATAACATATGCTGCGGTTGGAGCAGTAAATCTAATTATTTGATCATTTCTGTTCATCAATTCAGTTTTTTTGCCGTTGTTTTTAATTTGTTTGCTTCATTTTTTAATTTGCTCGCTGAATTTTTTCACATTGCTCGCCTTTTTTGTCCCATTTTTTTGTTTGTAGAAGTCTTCAATGTGTATGCCATAGTTTTTTATGTGCTCACTCTAATATTTAACTTGCACAAGAAAAGGTATGAAAGCTTTTTCACCTTTATACTATCCTTCATACGTCCCTCCCTAACTCCTGACCCCGCCTAAAATTCCTCCCCCAGGAGCTAAGTGCCACTCGTTTGGGAAACACTGCCTTTAACGAAGACAGTGGATTTCGGTCAATAGAGCTGCGTTAGGACCAACGATTTTGGATCCAATAACCAGATAGTTGGATTGACAGCGCAAATGGTTTTCTTTTTTTTTTTTATCAAAAGATCTGTCGTTTGAAGCAAAGAACACAAAGGAGGTAATTTAGTCAACTTGAGTCATAAGTTAAAGATGTTTGAAGGATGGTAGTTTTCAGAACTGAAAAAAGTATTTTAGTAATTCTATCGGATTTTATTTTTAAAATATTAATTATGTAGCACTGCTGCTTGGTCCGAATACACGGTGTATTTGTCGTGATAGAATTCCTCCTCAAATTAGCGATGATTACTTGAATTTGAATCGGTTCTTACAGAATTGGTATTTTTTATTTTTAGCTCGCGTTGAATGCAAATATTATACTTAGATAAGTTAAGTTTTGCGTATAATATTTGCATAAATAATCTAATCAAAGCCATAACAACCATTTAATGAAACATTAACAAAAGACATTGATTCCGTGCTGTTCTGAGGTAAGACCTTTTTGTTATCGGTTCCAATTAGTAACTCTTTTACTCTTCGATTGCTTCCTACTGATTGTGGTTACAACGGTGAAACAAAATCCTCTAAGCAGCAGTTTTATTTTATAATTTCCTCTCCAGGAAATACTCATTTTAATTCTGAGTCATAACCAGGTGTTTATTTTTAGTTTGAATCTGAATCCAAATTTAGATAGTCGTTCTGAAAGTACCGTATTTAACCCTTCTATGTTTTTCTGAATGGTTCAAAAGAAGGAACGAAACCATTGTTATCTAGTTCGATATTGGTCAGAACTTGGAGTTGAACAAAGCTCGGCGATAAATTTAACAAAATGAGGGAGATGAGTTTCTTGGTTTTTTTTAAATTTCCTACTGAAATAAAGGGGATTTCATATGCCATTAAATACAATTCAATCTATTTGAGCCGGATAAACTTAATCCTGATTCAAATGAACAGCCCTCATTTAGGATTTTTGAGCCTTAAGTTTTACGAGTTTGTCTATACAAAATCTCGTTTACAATAGTCTGTATTTCCTATCTTAAAATATTTCTTGTTCGGAATCAACTTCAGCAAACCCAATTCTCTTGGGATTCGTGTTAATGTTACGCTTATGTTAATAATAATTGAACAGCCTGAGATCGGTTCAGGGATTCGTTCGCCAAATAGTTACTACACAAAACTCACACAAATTCGAAGGAGTGAAATAATTGGTGAATTAAAATTAAAGACCAGAACAAGGATTTGGTGTTTCGTTCGTAAATTGCAGATTAGTTCTAGACTATACCGGATGAGTTGAAATAGCTACAGCTTAGCACGATCTGCAGCGATCCAAAATAACTTGTGTCCCACCAAGTATAAATCCGTCATTATGTCTAGAGCATTTAATTGAAGGTTTAAATTTTGTATTACGTTACTGCATTATTAGTAAAGGCTTAAGTTTGCTTTTTTTTAATGTTTCGTTTATGTAAAGTGAGCTACTCGGTGGTATTAGTTATTAATATGATAGCCCTATTCTGTCATTAATAGTTGCTTTAATTTCCTACAATGCCTTTTCTGATCTATAAAGTATTTTGTGATAATTATTACCAATGCTTTCACATTATACATATAAATGACCCTTTCCTGTTGGTAATCCGTGTGTCAATTGCTAACCACTGACAATCCCTCTCTTTGTATTTTTTCAATGAATGCCGAAACTTTCACAAAATAAGATTTAGGAAATTAAATGAAATAATTTCAAATTTGATGCTTTATCACTAATGTTTTCCTCTACCATCAGAAATATTTAGTCACTTAGTGCAGAAAATGACTCTTTAGATTGGTAACGCTGGAATTCAAGTAAAATCAGTAGACAGAGATAAGTAAAACCCAAACGTTTTCTGTGTATATAGAGTTAAAATACAGTCGCCACCAAAATACAATTATTATGGCAAAACAGCAAAGTTTGATTAGGAGAGAAATCAAGTACAAGTATCGACCAAATGGCTAAATACTACTCGTGATATCACGGATTACATAAAAAGCTAATTTAATAATTATAATTAATCTCATTAAACAGACATAGAATTTTTTGGCATTTTATTTTTTTCGTCTGTAACAATAAGAAAAGTCCTTCGTATACTGGGTTCAAATACAGTTCTCGCTAAAATACAACCATTATTGTTTCATTCCCCCTCTGCTGCCAGAATTTATGAGTTTGATCTTCACTAGGTACCCCACACTTGTAGTCTTGTGTCAGACTAGGCTAAGCTTATTAGATAACTAAAACCTTTGAAGAACATTTTTACAGAAGCTCCAAAGAAAGCTATTGGATGTATTTGGTTGTTCGGAAAATAATGACAGTTTTTATTGAGTTCAAATGGAACCCAATTAGAGTTATTTCCGTTTTGACTGAGATGATCCTATACAATCTCGCTGCCAACACCCTGTATCGGTAACATTTCTCTGAATGTTTGGCTTGAGTTTTGTTCGACCAACATCTCTGGTTCATTTTCAATTGCAGATGGACGTCCTCTGCTCTTGATATTCAAGACTGAAATCTACAAAACTTTTGAAACCAACGCTGCGCCGTAAGATCGGGGGTAATTCCTTCATCCCAAGGTAGGGTTCATATTGGAAGCTATTTGCGACCGAGTTTATACCTGTGCAAGAGGATTACACGCAACTCTTTTTTTGTTTTTTGGGGTTTTTTTTCAAGGGTCTACACCATCTACTAATAATTCATAAAAACGAACGGTGAGCATAAGTGAAAAGGGCACATCTTCATCATTAAAACAAGCAGTATGTATTGGTACAATGTTACAGTAATTTTTTAGGACACGACTAAAAGTTGGTACGTAGAAGCGGCCATTATTTCCAAAAAACCTAATATCTCAGAAATTGTATTAAGTGGTCAGACAAGAGGAAAAGTCGACGGCCATTTCCAATAACCGTACTTCACCTTTAGTTCATGCAACCAAAATCCATCCAGCAGCAAAAAAATTCATGACAGCTATTCAAAATGTCAGGATTTCCATTTCTTATGCGAGCATACATGGCCTGATCGTAAAATAAGGAAACAAAAGACAGATTTCCTTTGCTGTTCGAAAAGTTGAGCGTTCCCATAAAATCTTTCGAGAGCCGGGAAGCGAAGATGAAATTACCATTAATTTATGGGTGGATTTTTTTAGCATCCCCAGACCCCCAAAAGTGGTGATGATGGCATGTTAGGCTGGGTTATCGGAGGCTGGGATGTTGAGAAGTACAGGAGACTGGGATGTAGGAGAACGAGAGAAATAGGGTCTGCGCCGCCCCCCAAAATGCCTCGCTGCAAAACAAATGCAATTTATGCGTTTCGCTTTTTTTTTCCGTAGAAACGAAAAAGTGCCGTACAGCAAATTTTCGAAAAGTGGGAAGTACCCGTAGTATCTCAATCTTCCGTTTAAGTCGCTGAGATTGCAAAATTAGTAACGACCAGATTTTGAACCAAATCATTAATTTTATATGTACCAAACCAATGGCTCTTTTCCAATGAATTTAACTTGAATTAATAAACTGATGTTTATGGTAATGAATGTATGTGGAAACAACAAACGGTGCTAATTCCTCCCTTGTTAACATGTGTGAATTCAAGCATCACGTGTGAGTGTGGCTGACTAACACCCACACAGACGACAATGCGTTGAATATTATCGTCAGAGAAGTACAACCGCTAGTCTTCTGCCTCACCGTGGGATAAAAAGCGGGAAAATCTAGCACACAATTGTTTATTCTTGTGGATTCCCTGTGGAGTATAGGGTCGCCATCACGTTTCTGTGCTTCTAGTTGCAAGGAGGTTTCACGGAGTGGAATTGCTCTTCCGATATTCACTCCTTGTGACCAGCTATACCGATGACCAAGCTGTAGTGTTTAATTTTAATTTTTTTTCTTTACTTGCGGGTAACTGACTCTTTGATGGACTGCCTCACGGGGCTATAGGGCTCCAACTGCCTTGCTATTTGTCCATGGGTGGTGAGAAGGGGGGTCATGTCTTTCCCAAGGGTACTAGTGCAAAATGAACGCTAACAGCCTCATCATAATTAAATACTCCACACTTGTATCCTTGTGTCAGATTTAGTAAATACATGTACGTTTAGACCACGAAATAATTTTGCAGCTAAAAAGGCTGTTAAAAAAAAAAACAATCCATCGGAGTTGGGTCAACTTTTAATAATAATTTTTCTCGGTAGTCCGCTTCTGAAATGTAATGCTCAATGGCGATATAATGCACAAATAATCACTTATAGCCAAATAAAATTAGAAATTGAAATACTCACTTAGTCTATTTAACATCATCTGAAAGATTCTGAGGGTTACATAATCAAAGAGAGAAAAAAAAAGACATAAAAGATGATATTGAAGAATTTTTTATTGACTCTACTTTGGGTTTGATGCTAAACGAATGGCGGACTCCCACCAGCCAATTCATTGTGCATGAAATTTGCTTCAGTCATTCCACTCGTTTGACGTCGTCTGGTGTGACTCAGTGAAAGGTTGAGAAATGATCGAGGTCGATTGGGATCGGAAGGGGGGAGGGAGATTCATACAAATACAACAACAGCAATTAAAAAGTGTGACAAGTGACAAACGATTGGGGCTACTACAAGATATGACGCATTGAAATGAGGGGGATGTGCAGCGGGGAGGGGTAAAAGGGGGGAACAACGATGAGTATGTGAGCTGGGAAAGCTCTGGCAGAATAGAATTCTATTGCCTGATGCAGGCGGTAAAGAGTGGCACTGTTGAGGCTGGTTGGGCTTCCATGTGAAAGAGTTTTGGGTTGATGTGCAGGGTTTTACTGTGCTGCAGCTGCTGCTGCTGACGGAATCCTCTAAAATCAATACTGAAACCCGGATTAGGGCGAATAGCAATCGTGATACCCTTTCGTTTTCCTCTGGAATGTGCTTCAAAACCAGCAACACATTCTCACAGAAGAAGAAAACCTTTCAAATTCATTAGATAATATTATTGAAAATTTCGGTGAAAAATTAATAATGCTATATATATATATATATATATATATATATATATATATATATATATATATATATATATATATATATATATATATCAGGAATATAATACAATATTTGATCAGTTTATTCCATAAAGTGCTCGATACATTAAGCTGAGTTAGAGTAGAGCTTGAAATATGATGGAGTAAAGGATTCGTTAAATAAACACGTTTGTATTTCTGCCCTATTTGGACTTTTTCAGGCGTATGATTCGGTTTATTTTAAATTCCTATTTAGAACATTTTAGGGGTGTCTATTTTTCGAGGTTGTATGATTTTCCTAAGGTAGAAACAGGGCAGAAACATAAACGTATTTGTGTAGCGAATCTTTTACTTATATATATAAACTGATCTCAGATAGAAAAATGTGCACACAGTGACATGATATCTAATTGTGTGTAAGACCTGAAAACCACTGAAAAAATTGTAGGAATAACATGAACAGCTATTGGAAAATAATTGACTGAAATGACACATTTTTGGAAAAAAGTTTTTTTTATATATTGTGTGTTTAAAGCTGTAAAGCTTTCTAGAGTGTGTATGTGTGAGTGTGTGTAACAATTTTCAATTAACGCACATACTACACTCTGATCCTAGACAGAAGTATAGCGGGTAGCAACACTTTGATTGTAGGTAGATATTCTGATCCCACACTGAAGTGTCAGTCCATGCGTAAATAACCCCGTCATTTTTTATTGTACTGTCTTAGTTCATAACTAATGTTAACTATCATAATTCGTTAATTTTCATTGGCTGTTTTTATTCTTAACGTACTTTTCGATAAAAATCAGATAGAAATAAAACATTTTAAGGAAAAGCATGTTGATCAGAAATTGTCGCGATTGGTGAAGGGGGTGGACAAAAAGAATTCGAAATGCAGCTCCCTGACTTTTTGTACAGAATAAAAAGTTTGAACGAAATCAATAAAATGTTTTCTCGTGAATCCTGGCAAAGTCTGACGTCATGATGAACTTTCCGTTCCAGCTGGAATCCATTTCAAAGTACATTAGTCCTAAGAGAATCTTGTTTGTTTTTTGGCGTTTTTTGTTTGTTTGTTTTTTTCGTAGTGTTTTTGGTTATTTCGACCGCGATTTCACACAGTTTGTCAGTATACGACATTTTGTTTTTACTTGATAAAAAAATTTTGATAAGCAGACGAGGCAAAGCAACATACTTTTTTTTTCTTGAAGTGTTTCGTTTTAAATCAAAGACATATCCGAGTTTAATAAGTGAAACAAGTTCCGCGAAACTCTCTATAACCATTCTTCTTGAAAATTTCAGATAGATTATTACAATAAACTTATTATTTTCCGACGTTTTGATTATTCTTGCAAAAAAGATTTTGGTAGCGAAGTCCGCCGCCTGTCAGACATATTTGTTGTGTAACCTGGCTGTACAAAAATGTTTAAAAAGTATACGTTCTAATTATTTTGTTTTTGAATTTAAAACCTCTTTTCCACATAACATACACTAAACACAAGTTCTCATTAGATTATGATATACAACCAACTTGGTCAGCTTGTTTTATTGTTGTTATGACCCAGAAAAGAGTCGCCTAATTGGGCCTAAAATATTACTTCAAAAATATAAGAATGTATAATTAGTTTCTCCCAATGCTGGGATTGTCTCTCATAATTAGAAAATTTGTAATATTTGTAAGTGATGATAAGATCTGTGATTGCAATTGGGAATAAGACATTGAACCATTATGATGGTTGCATGGATACTTTGCTTTGTTTGTTTTGTTGTCTGCTCTCCGATAGAGAAACTCATGGAAATCGATAAAAATCGCCAAAAGTTATCAATTTTTTTTTATCAAATACAAACCAGATGTCCTATACTGACGAACTGTGCTAAATCGCGATCGGAATAACAAAAAAAAACGACGAAAACAGACACGAGAAAGATCCTCCTAGTATTAATTTAGTATGAATTGGACCCCCAGATGAAACTGGAAGTCCGATCATGACGTCACGATTCTGCCAAGAAATATTTCAATCAACCTCATTTTCAAAGCCAGCCTTTCCCAACCGGAAACCTAGCTTTCAGCGATAGGTTGCTAGGGGTACTGCAAAAATGTTATAAATGTGTTAAAAAGCATCTGACTTTTGCTTCATTTGTATAACAAGAAATGATTCATGTTTTGATCACATTTGACTTTCGAAGCACCAAAATTCATGACGACCAGAAAAGAACAGAGGCTGTCATTTTTCGTTATAAATTTCACTTTTTATGATCTTATATTTTCTTTATATTAATTTTTATATATATTTTTTAACGATAAATGTCCTTTTGATGAGAGGTGGCTGAAAAAATAGTTGTATCTCAGAATGTTCACCAAATGGAGAAAGAACATGAAAAAAAATGTCTTCCTGTACACTGTAGATTACTGATAATTACTTCTGGGTTATTTTTTTTTAATGTGTCGTTAGCTATATATATATATATATTTATGCACGGCTTCCTTAAGATATGAATTACTTTCAGGGTTCCTCCAATCTAAAAAGGTTGAGGAAGGCTGTTCTGAGTTGAACCTAAACCAAAGGTCAGTTCGGACTCTGCACTGAAGGCAGGGGTTATTGGGTAAACTAAAATGTACGCATTTTACAAATATTTACTACTCTCAACTGAGTACGACACAACGTCAAGTGATAATGAGGATTAGAATATCGTTTTGCGCCAATCTTTTAATCAACATTTGAAATCCTGGTCTCAAACTCGATTTCTGGTCATCAGCAGCAGCATCAGTCTTTTAACGTCCGTTGTTGGACATAGATCTTCCAAAGGATTCGCCACACTTCTCTATCGTGGGCGTCGTGGAGTCAGTACTATCTGATTTTTTCTAGTTCGTCTCTCCATCTAGTACTCTGCCGGCCTCATTTGCGTATGTGATCTCTAAGGATCCATGTTGTGAGTCGTGATGTCCATCAGATGTCTGTCATTATTGCAACATGGCTAGCCCATTGCCATTAGATTTTTTTTCAATGGATTCTATGATGTCTTGGATCCCTTTTTTTCTCCCAGATATATTTTGCCGTCTTATGGTCTCTCCATTTGAGGGTTAACATGATTCTTTCGTGTGCACGTTGCATGGTTCTCAGTTTGCAGGTTTGTCTCTTGGTTAGGTTCCATGTTTCAACTCCATAGGTGACTATCGGGAGGATGTATTGGTCGTATACTCTTCTTTTTAGGATTAATGGGATTTTCTTGTTTTTGAAAGCTGAGCTTGCTCTACCGAAAGCTTGCCATCCTAGAGTGATTCTTCGTTTGATTTCTTCTTTTGAGGATTTCATGGAGATTCGTTCTCCTTGGTAGATGTAATGATATACTTTGTCCAGTTCGGCGTCTTCGAGTTTGATCGTCATGTTCTTATTTCCAACGTGATTGTTGCACATAATCATTGTCTGGCTGAAAATCATGTGTAGGCCAACTTTCTTTCTTTCTTCGTTTAGTTCATCTAGCATTAGTTGGAGGTCGTGTAAGTTTTCTGGGAAAAGGGCGATGACATCTACAAATCTGAGGTTGCGCAGATATTCGCCGTCTATTTTGATTCCTTCATTTTCCCTGTCTAGGTTCCTAAATCAAGTCAACGTAAGAAGCTATTTGTATTACCAGTATTGAATGCGCAGCTATCCCAGTCAAGGGAGAGACCGAGTACACTAGACAAGATTTACATTGTCAAATATATGTTCAAGTTGAAGTTGACTCCCCCCCCCCCCTGTAACAAGAACAACAAGAACAATTCTCACCAAGTTCAGTCTTCAATGTTTGTCTATCACACCATGTCAAACCAAACACACACACACACACATATATACATACATATATATACATATATATATATATATATATGTATATATAATTAACATTTCCCTACCGTGATTTGAATTCACAACCATACGATTGAATGGCGACTCTCTTACCAATTGAGCTAAGCTGGAATTTAGATGAAATAGGAGTGAGGGGGGAGTTAACAGAAATGAACACATATATGTACAAATCTTATATTGTTACGAATTTATTTGATATATATACAATACAAATATTTCAGAAATCATCTTCAGTCAGAATAGAAAGAGAAGTGGAGTTTGACCCTGCAACAGCCAGGCTGTGTATTTGTAACTAAATTTAAATTTAACTTTAGAACTAGGCTTTTATCTTCCCATAAACTGTGCTACAAATAATTGCCTGGTAATCTTGATTTTGATTAGTATTGATACAAGATGAGCATTGCAGTCCCCAAAGAGAAGTGCACTCCCTTCATACTCTCATGACTGAGTCCAAATTCCTCAACCCTTACCCAGTGCAACAATAATGTCGGCAATGTTCGAGTATGAAATGCTAATATAAAACAATATACTAGCTCTGTGAGAGAGACCACACTGGTTTTAGGGACCATAATACTTAATATTTGAGTGTGCACTTGTGTTTTGCTAATTCATTTTTACCACCAGTTAAATATAGTTTTATGTATCATATGCAATATATATTGCATCCGACAAAGCTTACGAGAGAGGTACAGGGGTACATCGTACCCAAGCCCAAGAATTTCCTATAATCTCGGAGATGTTTACAAATATTCAAGTGGTTCAAAACAGGATTATTATTGGTGAAGAGAAGGAGCTCGATGAAATTCTTCTCAGAAGCTCTTGTGTCTGTTTGAAATGGTCTGATAGAAAAAGAAATCAATCGAAGAATCACTCTAGATTGGCAAGCTTTCGGGAGAGCCAGCTCGACGGTCAAGAGCAAGCAAATCCCATTGGTTCTAAGAAGGGTCTACAACCAATGCATCCTCCTGATAGTCACTTATGGAGTTGAAGCAAAAGATTCACCTTCAAACTGAGTACCATGCAACATGCACAGGAGATAAATATGCCCAGCATCACATGGAGAGATCACAAGACAGCACATTACATAAGAAACAAAAAGGAATCAGAGATATAGAATCCATTTGAAAACTGAAATGGCAATGGTCATGTTACAAGAATGTCAGACAATCGCTGGACATCACAACTCACGAGGCAGATCCCCAGAAAATATATGCAAAACTGTGATCGACAAAAAAATGAGATGGCGTGACGAATCAAAGTAAGAAAGTACTGGCTCTGCGGCTCCCATGATAGAGAGTTCTGGCGAATCTTGGAAGTCTATGTCCAACGACGAACAATAAAAGGCCGATGATGATGATGATGATGTCATAGAAGAGGAACAATTTTAAATGTAAATCCATAACAGGATAAACTCAAGTATTACAGGTTTGGATAAAATAACAATGTCTAATTATTAAAACCGTGGCTACAAGAATAGAACACGTGTGATAAACAAGATATCATAACAATGACAGGTTTGTCTAGTGTTATATAAGAGTTAAATATTGCATCATGATGGTATTATTAGCGTCAACCAGAGGCACAATTCTGTTGGGTGATTGTGGCAAAAAGGAGGATTGGTAGGACAGAAAAAAAGATAGGAAGAGAAATAGGAATAAAGAAGTAATGACAGATAACGGAATGATGACCTATTCTCGGCTCCAAGTAGAAAAAGTAATTAATTAGCCTTAATGCATTGATTTTATGGGTATCAGTAGGCTCAGGGGTTGACATAAGTAACCAAATGCGAGGAATGTTATCATCCTCAATCTTTTAACATGTGTCGTTGAACATAGGCCCTCCACAGGATTCGCCACATTCTCTATCGTGGGCGTAGCGGAGCCAATACTATCTGATTTTTTTCCAGTCTGTCTCTCCATCTTGCATTCTGCCAGCCTCATTTTCGTATGTGATCTCTAGGGATCCATGTTGTTAGTCGTGATGTCCATCGGTTGTCTGCCATTCTTACATGACCAGCCCATTGCCATTTGAGTTTTCTAATGGATTCTATGATGTCTTGGACTCCTGTTTTCTCCCCGATATACTATGTTGTGTTGTGATCTCTCCATGTGAGGTTGAGCATGATTCTTTCGTGTGCGCGTTACATGGTTATCAGCCTGCGGGTCTGTCTCTTGGTTAGGTTTCATGTTTAAGCTCAATAGGTGACTATCGGGAGATTGTATTGGTTGTATACTCTTCTTTTTAGCATTAATGGGATCTTCTTGTTCTTGAAGGTTGAGCTTGCTCTGTCGATGGCTTCCCATCCTAGGGTGATTCTTCGTTTGATTTCTTCTTCTTTTGAGGGTTTCATGGATATTGTTGTGATTGGACATAGATTTAAATCCATTAAGCATGAGGCGACCAACTGTAATTTGAAATCTTGATATTCCTTGGATCCACTTTACAATATTGTCCGATTTGGGACTTTAATATTTCTGAATTAAAGTAAGAAACGCCAATTTGATTCGGGATTTCGAACAAGATTTAAGAGACAAGATCTCGACATGAAATTATAAACTGCTGAAAATCGACAGCAACTTTGTTTTCGCGACAAAAATTGATGAAGTTATCAAACATTTGAATAAAAACAAAATCAAGTCCATCAGAAATTTGGACGACTTATTCAAGTTGTACGTAAAAGTTTAACTGGGGATCCTATTTTTTAGCAAATTGGAGATCACTATAATTGTGCAGAGCTCTAAATCAGATGAGCAATTCGTGAAGAAAATTCTCTGAAGCGTCTATCTATAAAAGAAAATCCTGATTCTATAGCACAACATATCGAAAAAAACGCATTGCATCAAAGTAAGTGTGATGATAACATTATCGTTGAAACCTCTATACACTTCCGAGTTTCTTTTCATTTATTTTTTTAGATTTTGCCGGCTTTACCGTATTTACCCAAGTACAATGCGATCTCTGATATATAGCAACCACAACTTTTTTTTTAGCTAAAAACCAGTAATATATTTCATCCTCTTATTTAATGCGACCCTCGAGTACAGGCATAGTTATTTTTGTCGGAAGTTGTCTCACGGGTACCCGCCTTCGGTATCTTCGTTCATATAACTTTGTTGTTGCATATTTACTTCTTTTTTTTTTGTTTCTGATGAGATGAGCAACGAATGGTGCGCAGACGTTGAGATCATGTGTTTGTTTTAAATCTGTTCACACATTCAAATGGTTTTGTTTTATTTTAGATGTGAAATTGAAATTAGATTTAGAATTTATTCAAGTTGATTTAAATTTAAGGTTAAAATTGAGTTAGAATTTACCTAATCTTCTATACATCGAGGAAGCACTCAGAGAGCGCATACCTCTGCCGATACCATTGTCTGAGAAAGTAATTGTCCATGTATCCATCCCAAAATGTAACTACATCCTCTATGGCCCATTGCACATTCTTCCACTAAATTCCATAGAAATTCATTGAGAACTTTTGGAAATATCGTGTGGACAGTTATTAGCGTTGAGCAAAACGTTGAAATAAAACGTCATTTGTCTTAAACAGTATTTCAATATTGTCATTTTACTCATATAAATGTATGAAGGAACATGGGAAAATATCTCTCAATCAATAAAAAGTCTCCATCTTTCTTGTCCCATTCTCCACCCTTCCACAAAATTTCATTGAAATCCATTCAGTACTTTCGGGGATATCGTGTGGACAGACAGAAAGCGAGACGCGACCGGATACATATACCTCTCCAACTCCATTGACAGAAGTAACAAAGATCCAAATCTTATATTTGTTGGTTGGTTTATTCGGGACCAAAATACTGGGAAAATGCTATTTTTTTTACACTAGTGTATAATGCTACGTCCCAATTTTGACCCTGATTCTTTGTACGAAATTTCTGGCATTATACACAAGTAAATATATTCACAAGCCTGACTGCTGCTAAGTAAAACTCCATTCCGACTTCCATCCCGGCTTTATATGATTACAGCAACTTTTGTATTGCACATATGATAAGTAAAAAAAAATAAGACATTTTTCAAATATAAATGTATTCATTTATCAGAATGAAATAAGCCCTTGTGTATTTGTAACATAATTTCTACAGATATGATAGACTTGTCAGTTTAGTAAGACAGACGCCTACCGATCATTTGGGACAGAAATGTTATT
This sequence comes from Thysanoteuthis rhombus, assembly GCA_963457665.1. NCBI lineage: Eukaryota > Metazoa > Mollusca > Cephalopoda > Oegopsida > Thysanoteuthidae > Thysanoteuthis > Thysanoteuthis major. Next base: position 75,325,354 of record OY735204.1, on the reverse strand, counting down.
TTTTCATATCAGTTTGGTCTAACGTGACGGGACAGATAAACAGTGAAGAGTTTACTCCCCTGAATCAGGTGAGGATTGTTCTTGTTACAGTGGAAAAACCAAGTCGACTCCAACCTCCGACTTAGACTGTAGACCAGCCAGCCTTACAAGTTATTACAGATTTTTTTACGAGAAAAATTTGGAGAAATGAACAAAAATGGAGGAAAATTTTTTAAAATGTACACAAAGTATTGAAAATAAAATGTTTCTTCTAAACAAAGCTTTATATAACCTGAAAATAAACAGTTTTTATTTGTAAAGAATCTTTGTTGGGGCATATTTTGCCTCTTTCAATAGTCCTTCGCTCAGTTGTGACAGGGTGTGTTTGACTAAGGATATTTTGATTGCAAAACCAAAATACAGCAGTTTTGAGATTGGTGTTTGACAATTCTTCAACTGAAACATTCTACTTTAGTCTCATATTTTGTATCGTCATCTAATTTTTTGCTCACTTTCCTCTACATTGTAAAAGAAAAAAATCTTTAGGATGGTGAGTGAGTAAAGTTCCAAGAATTTCAAGGTGTTGTCAGGTATCACATTCGTTTCCGTCTCAGCCTGAGTGTTTCGCTTTAATTGAGTGTGAAAACAGCTGGCCAGTTTCAGCTAAATAAGAGCTGATTCGTATTACCCTTACCATGTAACTGAAACTTCAATTTACTGTTGCTCCCATGAATACAGTAAGTTTTTGCTAACATGCAAAATCTAACCATGTTGCTATTGATTTGCAAAAGATTACTATGTTGTGTAAAAAGAGCCGGGGAAATCATCGTATACTCAAAAGGTCTGGTTAGTCACTCAATAGAAACTTGCACGTGAACAGCGTCTTTTGGAAATGATCAATGAATAAGAAACTTATCTTGCCTTTTGCTGTGTCGATAAAAATGTCCAAATATTCAACAACAAAAAAGCGTGAACGCAGCTGAACACAACCTAAAGGGTTTAGCATGAACTTGAATCGCAAATTGAAACGAACAACTAAAAATAGGGTTGAAAAAAATAGCACTGTCTTTCTAGACATTATAAGAAGTAGATGTTGGAAATTTCACTCGTCTAGCTCCAGTGGTGCGGTCTGTACGTGTAATAGATAGCCAGCCAGACCCATTTAAAAACTCAAGATACCTATGTTGACAGTTTGGTTTCTAAAAGGAGATGTCTCTCATATGTGTCTAATCAGTAGTACTCATCAGCCCCTCTCATTCACACCTTCTTATTAAACTACCTAACTCTTGTCTCCTCTGTTCCTTGTTACCAAGTTTGCCATACTTTTAGTATCAGTAGCACCCATCACCCGAGTCTGTTGTACACTCATGATATTCGTCTGTGGAGCAATGGGTCATGAAATAGAGCCCAAACTAAAACTTCAGATCAAAGGCGATCGTATGCTAAGAATCGACAGTTCAATTAGGCGTCTACTATTAAGTTTACGCGCCATTATTGCCAGAACACGTAACACTGAGGGAGAGAAACTTTTCATGCAAGAAGCATCTTGTCAATGGACATCTTTCTATCGAGTTTCAAGTAAATCTGATTTTTTTTTAAATCGATTTTAATCGATTCTAAAACGTAAAGTTTAGACGCCATTATTACCGGGTCGCGTGACCTTGGTTGGGAGATCTTTTCAAGTAAGAAGTATCTTATCTAGGGACACCTTTCTACCAAGTTTCAAGTATACTTGACTTATCACAGCTGAGGGACAATATGCGGACAATTAAACCGACTGTCAGAGTCTCTCATAGATAGGCAAGGACGCCTCCAAAAATGTAGTTTAGTTTTCAAAGGTGAAATATTTGTCTCTCTGTTATGACTCTTAATGAGAAATGATGATAGATGGTGACAGATGTGTACTCAAGAGACGTGGATAGTTTTATAGGTCATTGTCCAGCTTTTGTCTTTGAGTTACAGTTGGGTAATTCTTGCATTCAGTAGAAACCGTCAACCAAAACTGTCAACATAAGTTACTTGAATTTTCAAGTTGGTCAGGCTGGCTGGCTGGCTGGCTGGCTGGTTGGCTGGCTACATATATATCATGCGTACAGCTTACACCAATGGAGCTTGAGGGCTGAAAATTTGAACATTTACTTTTTATTCCAGAAAAACGGGGTTTGGGGTTGTTTTTTTTATTTTGTTTTTGTTGTTGTTGTTTTGTTTTTTTTTGTTTTTTTTTTAATGTACCCCTAAATAGATTTTGAATTGGGTCCTTTTCTCTGTGTACAACAGCATTCACGCTCGTTTTTTTTTTATGTTTTTTTTTTAGTTAAGTCTTTTTCCAGTAATCATCACCTCACAAAAGTCGAGAAGTAACTTATTAAATGATCAATCCTTCTTTCATTTTTTCTAATTGATCACCCCCAACATGACATGCTGCCAAAAGACTTTGGTCACGTGACGGTTTCTATCGACAGACTACACCTGTTTTTGTTTTATTTGCATTGGTGTTACGTTGTGCTTCGTATTTTTGTGAACTTTTTCACTTTGAAGTTCTTCTCAGCTGGATTTTTTTGAAAACTTCAAACAACTTGATACTATTTAAGTCTTCTTCGTGAAGAGCGTTCTTCTTCGTGTGAACATGTATTAAAAATATCTCCCTAGATAAAATTTAGAAAGCCATGACACCGTTCATAAAGTACACGACTGAGTATTTGGGAATGCATGTATTCCCTTGTGATTCTGGGGTTCTTCGTGAAGTTGAATGCTAAATTTAGTTGACAGAACCCGCTAATCCAGCCATTACAAAACGGAAGGCTTATACTCTTCTCGCGGTCTTTATGTGTTCTGAACGATTCATTTGTGCCGCAAATAAATATGTGGTAAGCACTTAAGTCCTCCTGGTCCCACTTATTATCTAAGAATTGAGTCAACAGATCTGAAGCTGAGATTTACTTCATGTGCTGAGGGACATTAGTCCTAGGATAACTCTCTGGCAGTCTTTCTCTAAACATAGACGTAGTTTCGTAAACTTGTCTCGTAAAGATTAATTCAAATTAAATGCTGTAATAGAGAGAAAACTGTTGAAGAAGAGCAAAAAAAGAGGCTCAGCATTTTTGAATGATCAAAATTTCAGAGCATCGTTTTTTGTACACGTGTTACACAATTTTCAAATGGAAATCTATCTTCTCCATCAAAAGCTTCTGAGTGTACCTGAATCTGACAGGATGGAAATTAGACAGAGCTCCTCACCAAGGTCGGTTCATTCATTCAGCAGATCTAGGCGATCGCCTTGGGCGCAAATGTTCTAGAGGACGCATACCAAACTAAACTAAACAGTCGTTTGAACACAACCGGGACGAAGTCTTGCATGGGATGCTTCATACACTCCATCTTTGCACAAACCCCTCCCCACACTCGCCCTTATTCTTTTTATTAATTTTTTCTAACCATCATTACATCAGGACGACTTTGAGATGTTACAGACTGGTTCAGTTGGCACAAATCTCACTATTGATCTCATTTTCCTTCTAATTATTCTACCTCCACAAAAGAACAGGTCTGATTAGTCACTCAGTAAAAACTGTGTAAGGGGTGATCGATTAATGAATTGGAAAATGGGTTGATTTATAAATAAGTTACTTCTCAAAGCTCTTGGGTTGTGAAGCGTAGATGCATCCACCACCCCCAACTGAAAACCTTCAAGGGGTGCGGTAAAAAAGTTCTCTCTAGACACTTAAAACCATGTGAACGCACGCGTACGTTTGTGATAAAAAGTCTGTTAAAACTGAAAGGTAGGCTAAATATCCTCAGAAATTTGTTGATGCTTTGCTTATCCAAATGAATTGAATAGAAATCGCTCTGTTCAGTCTAAGCAGTTTCACTTCCTATATGCCATAAGCTTCGTGCAACTAAAGCTGTAAAAATATAAACAAAACATTGCTTCAGTAATTATGCAGGAATTGGTGTCACTAATGCATTTAATCAACACAGAAACCGATTAAACCCATATGGGAACAGGTCTGGTTAGTCAATCCATAGTAACTGTCATGTGACCAAGGTTCTCTGGCTGCAGGCCATGTTGAGGTGACCAATTAAAAAATGGGCAGTGAAAAACTAAAAAGGTAAGAATTAAAAAAAGAAAGAAAGAAAAGGCCGAATGTTACCTGACACAAACTTATTTGAGTTTCTTTTTAAAATCGTTTCTCTAGACATGATAAATAGTTGATATTTAAGTAACTAAATGTTTCTGCCCTCCATTGGTGCGATCCATACGCGAGATCCGTGCACAGCCAACAAACCAGACGAGTTTAAGATCTGGAAAAAAACCCTTCGTTGACTGTATCGCTCGACGGTTTCTCATAAACATAAAATAAAGTTTATTTTGCTATACAAACTAATAAATAACTTGGCTTTACCTCTGCTCAAAGCAGAGCTTGGATTAAAAACTTATTTTTAATAGAAGAATCAACCGATGGCAGCGGTTCATGCCTGCGGTTTGATTATTTAGTTACAGTAGGAGTATGGGGAAGACTAAACAAAGCATGTGTTTAGGTTTATTTATATGGATGTGAGTAAATGTGTGTGTCTCTGTGTGTGTGTGTCTGCTCATTTGTAGCATTCTGTACATTTATATTGTAAATTGAGAAAATATATCAAAGTTTCAAGTTCGTTATCATGTTTTTGTAAGTAGATAACAATGTTGACAGACATGTATATGACTGTACCTTTTATTTATTTATGTTATATGCTAGAGCTTACTGCAAGATAGCCTTTTGGGTAAGGTACCATATCTTTGGGACTTGCCTGACATTAGCGTAATTTTCTACTAAGTCTTGATAAAGTCATAAGCTCCACAGACTGTCTTTAACTATCCTTTGTTTCCTATCATTAAAGTTTAATAAAGATAGGCTAAAAATAATTCTCTAAAAGTCTTGGGAATTTTTCGTTACTCTCCCGCCAAAGGCTGACGTCAATAATTTTAAACTATCAAAGCCGAAAAAGAAAACGAAAAGATTTAGTTGCATTTTCTTCTTTTCGACGACTAGTAAACTCAATTCGTTGTGTTAGTTTGCAGTCAAATTCTAACAGAAATTTGTTTTGGGAGAATCGAAACATTTCAACCTTTCTTACGAACGGTCAGTCTTGTACATCCTTTTAGTTGGGTTCTAGATCAGACAAGATGTCAGATTTTTTGCAGCTTTGACCAAATACGAGGCTAATGCTATCAAGGGTTAAAAATGAGAAGAAAGGCAATATACGGTTCAGTATTTGGGGGCCTTTTCGTTTGTTCATTTTGTAAGTCTTCCCAACCCAGGATTATGGTTTTCCGTTATCGTGGTGGGGTTTATTTTGGGTCTTTTCCGGCAAGAAAAAGAAAATGCAACTTACTGTATTTAAATAAAGAAGATAGTGGCATATCATGTGTTCGGGGGAACACGAGGAATAAAAGCTAAGAATTTCTGTAACCAGTTGGGCTTCATCGGTAGTTAGCAATTGCTATAGACAGGCAGGCTTCCCAAAGATGTGGGATGCGAGTTCAAATCTTGCTGGAGACTTATTCTTTATTTCAGATCCATGCTACTTACTAAAAACTTCATACAATGGTGCTCTAGTGGTTGTGATGAATAAGACGAAAAAAAAACTAAAATGTCAAAAATTGGTAATAGAGGTGTACCGTATTTCATGGCTTATTGGATGTATTTTCCAATAAAATGGCCCGAAAACAACCCTGCGTCCTATAAGCTGAAGGTCAGTGAAAGGAGTTATAAGTCAAACCTAATTTTATTTTCATATCCAAAATCACATATATTTATCTTTTGATTTACTGCTTCATCCTAGTTGGTGAAGAATTTGTCACAGTTAGAGAGGATTTCGAGCTGAAATAAGGTTAAGTTTCAGCGGAGTAAATATTGCATGGTACAATGCCATCTAACTTTTTTTCTTGAGAATTCCCTTCCAGATATGGATGCGTCTAATGCATCAGAGCGACTTATAAGCGGCGAAATACGGTAAACCCTTTATATACTGGTAAACCCTGTTATATACAACTTCAATCAACGCGAAGAAACTGAGATCACTTTCTGTTTTACGGACGCAATTATTGTTATCTGTCTGGAAATCTCTGCAAAATTCTGGATCTTTCTGGAAATTTCTTGGGACTCGGACGTGATAGTAGTGTGTCCTTCTGACATACTGAATAATTTCGCCTGCTCTTGTACGAATGATTTTCTTGGCTTCAGTCCCACGGACAAAATAATTGAAGAGATAACTGCTATTGGAAGTACCGCAGGTTTCGATGTGGATACAGAAAGTGTGCGAGGATCGATATATTCGCATATAGAATCAGGACCAGGCAGCAGGGGCAGGGGGGCAGTTGGCATGGGCCTACGATTTTGAGGGGTCAGGGAGAAGGGGGGTAACCCTAAGGGCGTAGCAAGAGGGGGGGCGTTCTAGTTCTTTCATTACTCAGTCACTTGTAAGTACATCATATGCATTGGATGTACTTGGATGTCCATGCTTTGTCCCTGCCGAGAAATAGAATCCACATCGGGTTGATCTCTTGTCTGACATGCATTCAGTCGATGTTGATAAGGGCTTCCTCCTTGATTTTCCTCAAACAAGCGCAGGGTTCAACCTGATATGGCTCCCACTACTCCACAGGTACAGGGTCTGGAAATCCAAGCCTAATGAGGGAGGAGGAAGAAACTGACATTCTCCGGCATTGTAACGTAGCTACCATTAGAATACTACCATCAATAGAAAACTCTGTTTACCACTATCACAATCGGATATTACACCTGGAGAAGGCCGCTGAATGAATCGAACGAAACGTCGTATTCGAAGAAAAAACTTTAAATGGATTTAAAATTGTTGAAGCCGCCAACGATTCTTACCTAAGGATCGATCCTAACATAGGAAGAAACGTGGAAGGCTGCAAAAATTTGGAAAAAGTTATTGCTAATTAAAAAGGAAATTGAATAAGAGAGAAAAATCAAAATCTGTGTAGTCAAATTTGGACCGTTTGCTTTCCAAGTAATAATTAAGTTCTGATGTAATTATGAGATAAATGAAAAACATATAATTATTTTGATATACCTTGAAACAGTTTTGGCATTATGCAGCTAAAAGATGTTTTTAGAACACATTTTTCAAGTCTTGATGGACGATCTGAAAGGCTGGTGATTTATTTTAATTATTCCTACTGACCTTATTAATCACCTAACGTAAATTCGTCTTATGTGAATTGCAACAACTTATTAGGATCGTCCGAGAAGTCGTGTTAACAACACAAACAACAAGGAGTTCAATCGTCCGAATAAACCCTTTGAATGTTAATGACTCTCCCTCAAAACTATAGATTGTATCTGGAATTAGATGTATAAAGCAGGGTTTGCCAGCATGTATGTGTGTGTGTGTGTCTATGTTCAAATATTAGATTTATAATATCAATTAGATTTTAAGATTTTAAGCCTTGTATTTAGAACTCCAGTAACTTTTTAGGATTACAAGAGAACTCATTAAAAAGCCATTAAGGCCTGATGTTTTTTGTCATGGGGAGAGAAAGGAGTCAAGAAAAATGGTAAAAGGAATAAGAGAATTTGAACAGAAGTTAAAAGATAGAGATTAGTATATGCATAAGAGAAGCAGGAAAAATAATAAAGAAAATGTAAAAGACAAAGAAATATGTGAACGTGAGCGGAAGTAGGAAAGAGATAGAGTGACTATAACAGATGAAAAAGAGATAGAAATAAAATTGGTAATTAGCTATAAAAGGGCTCTGAAATTAGGTTCTTTGAGGAATTATGAGACAGACTCAAGAAGTAAAGACGTTGGTTTTCATGCTCGTGTCAGGCGGCACAGGTGTAGTAATATAAAGTTAATTAACTATAACTAAGTGGGTAAGAAAGAAGATATTCGATACGAAAACAAACATATTCCCCCTCTCTCTCTCTTTGAGACTTTGTCTCTTTTTTCTGACCAGTATTTGTAAAAGTTAGGCGAGAACTATTATGTTGTTTACGATTCAATGCTGATATGTTGATGTTTACATATTTAAGGCAACGCAAAAAAAACAAGGTTTGGGAAAAATAGAAGCTTTGTCTTCAGAACAAAAGAGACTTCCTTTTTTTCCATTCGTTCATCCTCTTGACCTTTTGAATGCATGCTACACACTGAATTTTGTAACTTTTTATCTAAAAATCATTTAGTAAGCTTCAGTAATTCAATCTCTAATGTGCATGGATGATCAAAATAATGTTATAGTCAGTTTTCAGAAATCAGAATAAGTCTTACTGACTGTATAGGGTTATTATATGTATACTTTAAATGGTCTACAAATAATTCTATTAAAGAAAAGACCTTACTATAAAATGCATTAAAAATCAGGAAGAAAGAAATTGTCAGTGGTCAGGAATTGATCCAAGTGATATTATGCGGCTGATATGTGTATACTGTAAATCAGGAGAGGGAAATCTATGGTCTGCAGACCAGATTCAACTTGCAAAGAAATTTTGACTCGCCTGTGAGTAAATATTGGAATACTGTGCCTACTACTATGTTTTAGAGATTCTTTGTATTTTTTTTTCTTTTGATGGATTTAAAAGATGCCTTGATCGAAATAAATTACGACTAAATTGAATTCTTTGATTACCAATTAGCATCCTTGGTTTAGCAGAAATAATTTTCTAGCATGCGTTACTCAATGATTTGAATCAAAATATTAATAGATGTTTCAAAATGGATGATTCCCATATGTCGAGCTTTTATGGCATTTTTCTGGCCCACCGCCCACTCATTAATTCTCAACCCAGCCTGAAGAGGCTAAACTGTTTCTGAACCCTGCCGTAAATGCCTTGCTAATGATTTTGCTATAGAAATGCATTGAAAATCAGGAAGAAAGGGGTAGACAGTGGTCGGAAATTGATACAAGCATTTCAGACAAGATAGGGCTGTTATCTACTTTTGTCGATGACTTTGGAAGAGTTTTATGTATTCTCTCATGCTCGTCTGTTTTTCCAAACGATATTTCTAAAAGTTCTCGAAGAATTTCGATGATATTCTGTGGAAGGGTGGGCTGTGGAATAATTGTTTAAGTCCTCTGGCAGATTTTTTTTTTATTCACAGATATTTTTTTTATATATTAAGACAATTATCTGGAATATGGAAAATCGAAACTTACTGAGTCATCTCCCCTGTATCTCGGCTGTATATAAACTGATCAATTTTTAGTTAGTGTATGGCATTGCCAGAGGTTTACACTCTTATCATCTTGTATGTATATCAATTGATCTTGATTATGTGTTTCTAAATGCATTGATATGAAGTTAAATAACAGGAGACTCCAGTGTATAAATGCACAACTCTATTCCCCTTACGATTGGGAACGTGTGTGTGTGTGTGTGTGTGTTTTACATGCGTCTACTTTAGCGTGTCAGTATTTCTGGGATGTATGAATGTTCATGAAATGCTTGTACCTGAAATATGAGTATGATTGTTTATTCATGGGAATAATATGGATGTCTTACCATTAATACTTTATGGCAACCGTGATTAAATGGTTGATCTCAATTTCAGTTGAAGATTCTGGATGAATGAAAACTTTTCCACAGCCATATCAAAAGATGGTGTTGTATTTGAGCCAGGCAGCATAACCAGAAAAAAGATTTTCATGAGCATACTTCCAGCCACTTAGTAAGCATTTCACTCAGAAAGTGTTTAGATAACTATCGGTAAGGCCAGCCCTAGGTATTGGCAACAAGATACAAATGGAAAAATACGAAGTCAGATTTTTCAAGAATATCTGACAGCTAGATACTTTCTGTTGTGGTAAAACTAAGAGAAACAATTGACAAAGACAATTTTCATGACCGACAACAAACTCAATCAAGCTCTAAAAGGCACAAAAATTCAGCTTCTTCGGTGCCAGGAACCCCGGGGCCGGCTCCTGCAAGGCAGTCCAGTTGTTTATAACGATTTGTTGTTCGAGATTGATTTTGTTAAAAAAACTAAAGGATCATCAAAGAAAAATAAATCTAAGCATTCCTTACAATTCTCTCTTTTTTGAGGGTCTTCATTTGTAACCGCTTTTTTGTTACTCTTCTCACAAAAGGAGATTCAAGTTGGATTGTTGTAGATGACTCAGTTTCGGGGAATCTTTTTGTTTCCGCTGTTGGTTTATGTTAATTCATACTAAATTGATCCCTTGTCTAAAATAAAACTTTTTTTGTTGTTTTTCGAAAATTCTCTCCCTAAATAGGTTTCCTTGTGGGAGTTCAATCTACAATGTAAGTTCATGCTAAATTGGTCCCTTGTTGTCTGGTAGTATTTGCACTTGCTGTTTTTGTTTTTGTTTTTTTGTTTTTTTAATTTGGACTATTTTAGTGATCACTGCGCAACAAAAGGCGAGAGAAATAACTTAAGCTCTCTGATAGGCAGCCTAGATTGAATCCAGGAAAAGGACAATTCTAAAATCAAGAAAAGTCATAGCAATGCCCAGTTGGAAGCTGTGGAGAACCATGACCGCCCACATCCTGATGAGATATGGCACGACTTGTCCTACTATAGTATGCACATCGTACAAGCATACTTGCTTATTGTTGATCTTGATCTGTCAGAACAATTGTTAGTTTGGGATCTTTTCCAAAATGCCTCTGATTATACAAGCAGCCTTATCCAAGCTGAACGTCCGCATCCAGGGAAAAAGTCTGGAGATAGAGAAAGGAACGGGTGTGGGAAGTTAGAGAAAGAACGAAGAACTGATAAGAAAAAAATAAATGGAATATTACAAAATGTAAAATAATTGTTGTAAATAAAAAAATAAATAAAACAGGTCTGGTTAGTCACTCAATAGAAACTACCGTGTATACAATGTCTTTTGGCAGCATGCTGTGTTAGGGGTGATCAATCAAAAAAATTTTTAAAAAGGTGTGATCAATGAATAAGTTACTTCTTTCAACTCTTATGCGGCAGTGGTCACTAAAGAAATCCAAATTTTTTAAAAAAGCAAGTGTGAATGCTGCCAGGTACAAACTAAGAGGTCAATTTAGCATACATTTATATTGCAAATTGACACCCCACATACACACGCACACACACACACACACACACACACACACATACACTTTTTAGGGGGATAATTTCCAAAAAACAAAAAAAGAGCGTTTTTTCAAGACATAAGTAAATGTTCAAATTTTCTACCCTCTAACTCTATGGATGTAACCTGTATGCATGATATATACATACATAGACAAACAGACTAACTTAGAAACTGAGAAACCTTTGTTGACAGATTTGGTTGAGAGTTTCTGATATATATAACATCAGGAAGATAAATGAATCATGGAAAACAGAAGAAAAGGATCGGAATGTTTGTCTATAGGAATCAAGACATTCTTAAACTCAAAGAGAAAAGCACAATTAATCTGAATGTAATTGTTTGTTCAAATGATGAAGGCTGTTGCAATTGATGATAATAACGTTGGAATGTCTTCATATTAATATTCAAGCTGTTAGTGAAAAGGTAAGAATAAATTTCTCTAACGTCCGTTTCAAGGAAAAACAACTATTTGGAACTTTCTTTGCTAATATGTTGAAGATATAACGTGCACAAGGGAGGGTCACGCTCAACGTCACAAAGAGAGATTAGAAGATTGTGTAGGATCAGAGAAAAACAAGAGAGAGAGAGAGAGAGAGAGAGATGATAAAATCAATTAGAAAACTTAAATGGCTGTAAGCAGGCGATGTTGCAAGTATGTCAGACAACCACTGGCCATCATGATTCATTCCGCAGATTCCCAGAGATCACACGCGAAATTGTGGTGGGCAAAAAATAGGATGACGTGACAATCTAGATAAGTTCAGAAAATACTGGCGTCGCGACGCCCCCGATCAAGAAGTCTGGCGAATCTTGGGGGAGGTCTATATTCAACAACGAACGTTAAAGAGCTGACGATGATGATGATGATGATTTTCAAAGTTGTAATTCCTGTGCCCAGCTTCTCTTCTAAAGAATTGGTGAAAATAGAAAAGTCTCCGTTCCATGTTTAAAACGGATTTACGTTCGTGAAGATCAACTATTACATACAACAGAATATCAAATAAATGTAATATCTCACAATGGTTGAAGAAATATATGTGTGCGTGTGTGCAAGTGTGTGGCATGATTATTCAACAACTGGCCGTTGTACAAAGTTGTCATTTACCTAATATGTTGGTCAACACACAAGACAGTGCAGTGTTGAGGTTGAAGCTGTTTGGATCAGTAGTTCTTGAGAAATCTAATAAAAATAGATATATCTCTATAAAGCTAGCTTCTTGTTTGCCATTAAACAAAAGCATGTGCATACTCTGCCTCTCCTAGCATCACTGCTGTAATATGTCTAAAAAAAAAACTAGCTTCCTGTTTGAAATTAAACAAAAACATTAAGATGCTTTGCCTCTCCTAGAGCTCAACAAGCCCAACACATTTTGGAGGAAACAACTTCATACCGTATCCCCTCAGTAGGAGTCAGGGAGATGCTGAATTTTATGACTCCCCACTGGTGCAATATTGCCATCACTTACTTCATAGTTTCTATAAACTATCTTCTTTGGATTTTGCTTTTTAGAATACATTTAGTATAGATCGTTACTTACTGCTTATAACTATTTACTGATAATGGTTACACACAAGTATTTCATTGAAAATTATTTTACATGACAATAATTGCAGGCTGCTCCACACACCATAAAATCCGGCCTGTTCCAAACGTGCACCTTTGGAACTGGCACTGCACTATTAAAATATAATATTTCAATAATTTATATGAATATGAAGTATCTTCAACATAGATCTACACATCTACACCAAAGGACCTCTCATATTTAGAACATTCATATCATCTCTCTCGCTGTTTAGCATTTTGTAAATATACTTCAGTCTCTCTAGTGGGGTTTGGCAACCTTGCAGGATAATAATACATTATTCCAAGACGATATATCTCGTCCATAGCACTAGACTGATTACTCTTGTCCATGACAGAGAAAGGAAACAAATAATTAATCTGAATGTAAAAAAGAAAAAATAATTAATCTGAATGTAAAAAGGCAAGAATAATTAATTTGAATGTAAAAAGGAAAGAATAATCAATCTGAATGTAATTATTTGTACAAATGACAAGGGCTGTTGATCATGATGATAATAATACTGGAATGTTTTTATATTAATATTCAGGTCATTAGTAAGCATACAAGAATAAATTTCTCTGAGACCCTTTCCAAAGAAAATAATTACTAGGTATTTTCTTTTCTAAACCAGCTACACAATCTCAAAACCCTGAGGACTGGACACTTTTCAAAATTTGGAATTTTTCAGATTTAGGTACAGTAGTACAGGTACCATACATACAGGTTGGGCCATAAAATATTTCCCCATCATTTAAATGTCATAAACTTAAGTTTTGACCTGGGTGTTTGAAATTTTGTACAGATCATCTCAAACGTCTGTTCTTTCTATATCGGGAAACTTTTTAATGAGACTGGCTCAACCTTGGGCAAGCTGATCACTTGCAGGAATCACTTGTTCCACACCAGAAAGGTTGTTGAAGCTGTGGAGGAGAGAGAGAGAAGAAATCCTCACAGGAGAAAAATTACACCATTGGAGATTGTTGGAAAAGTCACTGAAAAAGATTGTGGAGGGAGATTTAAGGCTGAGGGTTTATAAAATGCAATGTCAACGATTTCAGCAGGCAGAAAGCAAAAGTGACTCAACAGAGGAAAGGAAATGTTGAAGCAAATTCAGAGGGCTACTCTATCTGGTCTGATGAAAACATTTTCACTGTCTAAGCTGTGACAAATTCCCCAAATTATAGGGTTATGCAGCTGATACTAGAGACCACTCTGATGACAACAAAGCCCATTTTTATTGTCAGCTGGGGTGATGGTGTGGAATGCAGTTTCTTCAGACAAGACACTTTCTTTTGTTGTTCATTGAAGTGTGTGTGAAGGTGAATAACCAAGTTTATCTTCAAATTCTTGAAGAAAAAGTCATACCTTGGGTACTGGAAGCCTTTGAAGAGTGTCAAGTCTTTACTCAAGATGGTGTACCCATCACCCAGGCATGGTGCAAAGAGCATTTCAGCCAATTATTGGATATGAACATCTAGCCTCAATCTCATGGATTTTGCCATCTGATCCATTTTGGAGGGTAATGTTTCAAAGACCCCCAACAGCAGTGTTGCCATTCTGGAGCAAGATCTTTTCATTTCCTGGTCCAATGTAGACGAGGAAACATTGCAGTCTTTGTGTGAGTCAGTTACTTCTCATCTTAAAGGCCATGATCACAGTAAAAAGTGGTCATATAAAAAAAATAACTGAGTAAAGAACTTGATATAGATAGTGGGATATATATGCTCTATACTATTCGTGTGCCTCTATTCAATTTTTAATAAACTGAAAAAAACAATGGGTGAATCTTTATGGTACACATTGTGGGGTAGACAATTAAGTCAACTGTTTCTGCAGTAAACTTTATGAATAATCACTCTGAGTGAGGTAAATTAAAACTATGTTACAGTTTATTTGTACAGTGGTTGATAAAATGAGATAAAGATGAACTATAGAATTACTTGCATATCTTTTTATTCTCAAGTACTAATAGAAATTATTCAAGTCCTTTTTCTTTCTGAGTTCTCTGAAAATTGAAACTTTTTTATCCATGGCAAAAATGTTCAGTTTATTAGAGCTTCTTGGTTTCCAGAATTTTGGATGATAGATTGTCTACCTGTAGGACTGAGAAAATCGTTTAAAAAATGCTGAAAGGTGCAGCAAGAATTTGTACAGTAACAATGAATCTGGATAAGATATCACTTTATCAGTTTTACATTCTTGGATGTAGAAGCCATGAGAAGAAATTGTTGCCAAATTCATTTTCAAGTTTACATCTAAAATTGAATCAAAAACATCCAGAAACATCTAGATACTCCAGATATGTATCTAAAATCTAAGGAATACATCATATATTATCTAATCAAATGTGACTTTAATCACCACTTTTACTCTATCAAAATATTACTCATTTTATCAAGAATATTATTCATTTATTACTATAAATTGATGAAAAATATCACTTGATCTATTGAAAATCATCTGAAAAACAATTTCTGACATCTAAATGCAATTAAAAACACCTAAATTGGCAACATTGGAAGAAGAGATTTGAAACTCATCCCAATGTGGCTGAGGATAGCGTGTTTCTCTGGCAATGCATATTGTGCAACTGACTATCCTCAGAGGATCTATGGCAGATATATGGTATGTAATATATGAAGAAGACTCTATGAAAGAGGAGGCAGAGGGAGACTAAAAAGAAAAGAGGAGATCTGATAGATGGGTGGAAAGAGAAGGAGAGAGAGAGAGAGAAGAGAAGGAAAAAATGCTGAAAGAAAAGAGAAAAAACAAAAGA
This sequence comes from Thysanoteuthis rhombus, assembly GCA_963457665.1. NCBI lineage: Eukaryota > Metazoa > Mollusca > Cephalopoda > Oegopsida > Thysanoteuthidae > Thysanoteuthis > Thysanoteuthis major. Next base: position 75,309,948 of record OY735204.1, on the reverse strand, counting down.
AAGATTGAAAGAGCTGTGATGGAAATGGATTTTAGGAATTTGGTATATGGTCATTGTCTTTAACCTGGGGGGCCTGCAGGCCTTAGGGGCCCATGGTTTCTAACACAGAGTCAGCAGTCCCCTAGGGAATCCACATAGGTAATACTTGGGGTCTGTGACCCTGAGCTGCTCCACAAATAGTCTATAAGAGAAAACATAAACAATGCATATGGCCACTCACACATGTACACACATACGCACATACACACTCACACAGTAATAGAAAAAGAAATAGGAGAAGCAGGTTGAAAAAAACTGAAAAAAACTGTTTACAAAGTCTGATAAAAGGCCATGTTTTATGTAGCATTAAAAAAAGTCTAAACACTGAATAGAAATCGTCACTGAAATGAACATTGTTGAGGACAATCAATGAATAAGTTACTTCTCTCACATCTTTTGTTAGGATGTGATCACTAGAAAAGTTTGAATTTTCAAAAAAGTGTGAATGCTGTGGGACACAAACTTAATGAACAATTTAGTATAAGCTTACATTACACATTGAATCACCCACTAAAAACCTAATAAGGGAGAGAATTTTAAAAAAACCATAGAGAACTTTTTTTTCTTAACTTAATCAGAGTGAATGTTGAAATTTTCAGCCCTCTAGTTCAATCCATGCAGCCTGTACACATGATTGATACATAGCCAGCCAGACTAACTCAAAAACTGAAGAAACCTATGATGTCAGTTTTGGTGACAGTTTGGGTTTACGGTTTCTAATCCACTCTCAATGAAATATGTACGCAGCTTACTAAGCACCACACATTCTGATAAACGTCCATAGATAAAAAAAAGATGGACGCTGAGTTAGTTACTGTCTGACAGGAGGAGAAAAAAATAGATAAAGTGCTGTCAAGAAAGATGAATAAATTGTGTGAAATATCTTTGTACAAGTAGAACTGAAGATTTCTAATTAAAAATCCAATTTCAAGACAATTTGAATTCACCTTTTGATTTGGGAAAATGTTTTTACTCTAAAGGCCTTAAAAGTTTATTTTCATACAAATACAGGTTGAAGCTGACGAGTGCAGACAGTACCAACACATATTGAAGAAAAGAACAGAGATGGATTATTTTTATGCTACTGTTTATCTTCATCTGAATATTTTTGTGGCTTTTTACCACAACTTTTCTCTGACTGGATTCCCTTCGGCCATGAGTAAATAAACGGCACGGATCAGAATGGAGAATAAGCACTCCCCCTCCCCAAATGATTTACAGTACTTCATCCACGAAAAAATGAATAAAAAAAGGAATGAGAGATATGTACATACAGAATGAGCAGATTAAGAAAGAAACTGAATGAGAGAGAGAGGGAGGGAGAGAGAGATGAGCAGATTAAGAGAGAGATACAGACTGAGATAAATGTGACTAGAGCAAAGGAGAGATAGATATAAACAGATTGATAGATGAGAACCAAATGAGAAAGAGGGAAAGATACAGACTGAGATAGGAGATATATTAACAGATCAAGATAGAAGTGAATAGACTGAGAGAGAGAGAGAGAGAGAAAAGCAGATTGAGAGAGAGAGATACAGACTTGAATAGATGAGACCAGACTGAAGGAGAAATACAGATTGAGATAGGTAAATAAATATAAGCAGACTGTTTGTTCTCTGAAATTATGGAACAGAGTATTATCTTATTTTTTTTTGGACTACTGCCTTCATTTCTGTGGAAGATATTTCATCTTTACTTGAACACTGTCAGCTAAAACACATTAAACTCTTTGCACTGAGAACCCATTCACTATTCCTCCATAATTGAAAGACATCTATTTATGATACAGTAAGATTGTGAAAAAAAGATTTTGTGAAATTTCTAGGGATTTTGTGAAATCCCTGATTGTTTCAGTAATATTATTATATCTCTAGTTTCACAGCAGATTTGTGATCATAAACTAATGATGCTAAACATTTCCACTGAAATGAGTTTAATCCTCACTGGGGGGGGGGTTGTAGATTTGTGTCAAACTAAGCTGCAAATACTGAAACAAAATATACTTGATATTTACTTGACTTAGTTTGACACAAGGCCACAGAATTGGGGCACCCAGTGAGGTCAGCATCTCAAGCTTGCTAGCCATAGCTGCACTGATAAATAAAGTGGATCAAATTTGTGATAGATTTACAGGTAAATAAAAATCCACAAGATAAGATGGCTACAACATACTTAGATTTAGAGGAAAATCCAACAATGCAATGTATATATAATATAAGAAAAAATGGAGCAAACTTTTAGACTATAATACAATTCAGGAGATCAAGTAAGTTTAAAGTAGAAAAGAGGAGGGGGTTTGGTTAGTCACTCATTAGAAACTGTCATGTGACCAACATGTCATTGTCAGGGAATGATCAATAAATAAATCATTCTCTCACCTATTGTTGAATAGTGATTTTTGAAAAAGTCCGAATTTTCAAAAAAATGCCAGACACAAACTAAGGGATCAATTTACCATAAACTTACATTGTGAATCGAATCCCCCTTAAAAACCTTTTTTGTGTGTGTGTTTGAGGGGGGGGGGTTCAAAATGAAAAAATCATTTTCTCTAGGTATGATGAGGAGTAAATGTTTAAACATTCAGCTTTCTAGTTCTACTGGTGCAGCCTGTATGAGTCATACTTACTCATCCAGCCAACCAGCCAGACCAACTTCACAACTGAAGAAACCTATCTTGACTGTTTTAGTTGATGCTTTCTGATGAATTTGACACCCACATAAGAAAGGAACAACTGTATTGATAATTAATCAGTAAAGGCTTGTCTGATGCGAGTGAATGATGAATTGAATATTTAGCAGGAGAAGGGTCCTTTATCAACAGTCATTATTACCCGCATAGGAAAGAGAGGGGAATTGAAATCTAGGTTTCCCTGTAGACAGGTAGGGGAGGGCTATTTGCAAATGCCCCTCCTCCCTGGGGCCACCAATGGAGAAAGCCCCCTTCTACTTCATTCGCTGCATTTCTACAATACAAGAATATATTTGTGCGTACATGAATTGCATAAATAATAATTCAGCCTTTGGAGGTTTTTTTTCACTTATTAAGTGATAGTGCATATTTATTTTCTTGAAAATCTTCCTTTTTCATCAAATTTCACTGAATGTTGCAGGGGTTACCCCTCAAGGAGCCGAGCCCCACTGCTTTCGAACCCCACTGTAGAAAGGGGGTTTGAAATCAAGTTTTCATTGTTTCAAACCCCAATTGTATTCCCTGACAAACTGCTTACTCCCACCACCACCATCAGCATCAGGTGCACTGTGACAACTAGATCCCTTCTTCCAATACCATCATAGCCTTCCCCCCTCCATCGGAATATTTCTGCACCACTACATTCAGTCTCCCTCAACTCAACAGCCACTGTCTGTTTCAATGGGTTCAGCCCGCAAATGTTGCCTTGCTCATTGAAGAGAAAACAAGATGATGGAACTAATGTTCAGAACACAGACTCGGTTTGTGGGCTCAAATAAGCCGTAAACATATTGCGGGAATCTGATTTATTTAAAGGGAATGATAAACTGGTATCTGTTTGATTGGATCAGGGTTGGATTATTTTCTTCTTCTTTTGCTTGTAGGGTATTTTAAAACTCTATTTCTATTTGTTTTCTGATTATTTCGAATGTAAATCAGATCTTCCCCCCCTCCCCTTTTTAATTTTATATTTTTAAGGGCTCATCCAGATTTAGGGCTTATCTTTATCTGACAGTTCCGCTGATAATACTCTTCATCATAAGTATTATCCCCATCATCATCATCATAATAATTATCATCATTGTGAAATTATTCAAAATCTATCATTCTTTATGTAATTCTAAATTTTATCTTCATCAACAATATCATAGTCTTTGCAGTTGATATTATCACTAGTTTACATACAGTCAAGTATATCAGTTTATACTTTTTATTGAAATATTAAGAATAATGGAAAAAGGGGTGATCAATAAATAAGTTACTTCTCTCACCTTTTATTGGGCAGTGTTCTCTAAAAAAATCTGTACTTTCAAAAAACAAGCACTAATGTTGCCAGACACAAACTTTAGAATAAACCTACGTTGCAAATTGAACCCCACTTCCAAAAAAAACTTATTTAAGAGAGAATTTTCTAAGTACAAAAAAAATTATCAACACAAAGTAAGGAGTAAATGTTTAAATTTTCAGCCCTCTAGTTCCATTAATGCTGCCCGTACGAGTGAAAGCCAGCCAGCCAGACCAACTTCAAAACCAAAGAAACCTGTCAACAATTTTGATTGACAGTTTTTGATACACACATATACGTTTACCATATATACACACACTCACTCAAACTGACGCATACATGACTTATGATTTAGAAATTTCACCTCATAAGTTCGAAGGGAGTTTAGTTGATTAAAATTATACATAGGAAGCTGTTTATTATAATCATGGATAATGTTATTGAACAGTCGGTCCCAAACACTTTATCTAAAATGAATTAAAAATAATTATTAGATTTTTTTCTAAATTTTCACCTGCATCTTCCACCACCCCAACCTCAGATGACAAGGCACAAAATACCATCATCGCCATTTTGGGGGTTCTTCCCATGATGCTATTTTGGCTCATGGAACGCTTTTATAGGAATGCTTCACTTTCGGATATCCGTGAATATTTTTCATGGCATAACATTCTATCATCTTGAAAAGGGACTTGAAGTGTAGTTTCAAGGATTATAGCAAATCTGAATCGAAAGAGAGGAAATGAGGAAGAGAAAGAAAGAGAAAATGATAATGCGTGTGTGGTCTTCATTCAGTTGTTTTCAGTAGGCTTAAATTTATTAAATGCTATTCCAGGGTTTTCTTACCAAAGGTTCAGATACTTAAATAATATGAGTACGGTCTCTCTCTCACACACACACATACACACACATGCACATACACACACGCATGCAGTAAAGTATTGATTTTTATCTATCTATCTACAACATAAGGCAGAATCAAAGCATCTTTAAAACCAGCCCTATAATCCATCCCCTTCCTTATGAATGTACAAGTGTTTTTTGTTCTCTCCTTTTCTTGGGGTCCCTGTGAAAGGATAGTAAATTGGAATAGAAAGAAAGGAAGTGAAGAAGAGAAAGAAAGAGGAAAAGAAACAGTGGAGAAGAAAAGAGGCTAAAGACAGAATCAGGGGCTCTTGAAACTGATTTGTCATCTGAAACTGTTTAGCAAGAAATATGTTGATTAATGATATTGAAGAATGTCTGTACTTTACTATTGTGAACAAGGTTGTTTAATGATGAGTGTTTGTGACAGACAATGGAATAGTGTGTCACTGATTGCAATTCCATTTCATTAAAATAGTTTATGTAACAGAATCCCAGAACTCATGAGTTTAGCATTTAGAAGTTGATTTTGATCTTGTTCTATCATACTAGCTGAAGAACCACGCGTAGGGCTACATTTCCAATTAGTTCTTACAGAAGGTGTAAATTGGGGATCAGAACTGTTCTTTTAGTGGCATTTTAATTCATTACCTCTGATGACAATACACTGTTTCATTGAGAACTTTTGAAAATATCATGTGAACAGATAAAAAAACCTTTACAGATATTATGTGGTGTGAATAGATAGCTGTGATTATGGATCAACTTCACGTCCTCCATAGGTCATTGTCCATTCATCCACAAAGTTTGATCCAAGTTTCATTAAGAACTTTGTCTTATACTGACTGGGTAGGCAGGCAGAAAGACACAGGGTGATACATGAAAATAGGTTAACGTTTCTTAAGACCTGGGGTCCTCAAATTATCAACCCCAAGGGTAGATGAGACATTTCAGAATGTTGAAAAGATACCTGAGGGCTGAATAGGGATCAGTTGAGCTTTAGGGACTGAGAGCAACAATGGTTTAATCTAAATTACCTGCTTTAACTGAATTGTTCCTCAGAAATTTTAATTAAAAATGATCATTAAAAAATTTGTCAGTTTATTTTTTAGTGTTTTCTTAATATTACTAATTGTTCATGTAACCCGTGATATCATGAATAGGATTTATTATACAATTACTGGTTGATGTTGAAAGTTACTTAATTATAATCATCTGACTTATTGTGCTTATTAATAATAACAAAAGAATCCTTACATGTATAATGATGGCTGGATTGAGATATAAGTAGAACAAGTTAAAAGATTTTAAACTTGTTTATTTTATAAGATGAAGTATTGTAAATTATTATTAATTGTTTTGCTACTATTCATCTAAACTTTTGTCAATTTTTATTGCAGCTAAAATCAGGCTGGTTTCCCTTTGGCAGTGATTAAATAATTTGATTGTGGAAATCTGAATAAAGAATAAGTTCTGAGTGAGAATTGAGCTCACAAGCCTATACACAGGAGGATTGCGTGGTTAATGCCCGACTGCTCTTACTACTGAGCTACAGGAACTAGTGGCAAGCGCAAGTCCAAACTAAACCTTTTAAACCCCCTTCCCAATCTCTTCTGCGCCATGTTTGTTATTGACTGATAGCTCCGTATCGGTAATCAGTAATTTATTTATTCATTTTATTAGATGAAGTATTGTAAATCATTATTATTTTTTTTTTTCTTCAAACTATTCGCTTTCATTGCAATTTTCACTCACTCACAAAAGGGAGATCTACCCAAGTTTAGTTGCAATAAAAAGCAATAAAAATTAAGATGAAGGTGGATAGAAGCAGGAAAAAAATGACACAAATTAATGACAATAAAGATCTGCAATTATTGTTTTTCTCTATTAATTCCCAGTACACAACACTTGACATGTTCCATCAGATGCATATGTTCTGTGGATGGAGTCCTGGTTTCAGTGTTGGAATCAGTTTGTCAGAGGGTGATAACCTCAACTCGAGGACAGCCTAGTCCAGTCTATCCAGATGATTTTTTGAGTAAATCTCAAACAAATTGAGTACTAAGATTATTCAATAGATTATTAACCATGAATGTCCCTTTATAACCTGAAAAGTTTACTGTGATCAATTTGGTATAAAGTGATTAATGACCGACATATTTTAAGATGGCCAATAATTTTGGCCCCCCTAGCTGAACTAAAGTTTTGTAACTTCATTTTCCCTAATTTCAAATTAAATGAGATAAAACCAACTATTATCATTTTGTAGATCATATTGCTAATTTTTCATGCCTCATTTTTTGCCCTTATTTCCCTTTATGAATTTTTGAGGTGAGAGCTATTGGCTCTTTTTCGATCATTTTTCAGGATATTTTGACAGAAGAATGTTCACCTTTTTAGGCAATTGATTTTTCCTTTTGGTAAAATTAGCTGCTATTTATCTATTGCATCCTATAGATGCTCCACAGAATGCTAATTGAAGTCTTAAAGTGAAAAATTGTATTTGGGGGCTTATTTCTTAATATTTCCATCAACACATCTAATATGTAATCCATTTTCCTTAAAATATAGATAACTCAGGTATTAGTTGTTTGGTTAAGATAATCTCTGTGAATTTACCCATGTTTTGGGGGTCAGTCTTTCAAATGGATAAATCCTTTAATCTCGCCTTACATTATTTACCACAAAAAAAAGTATCATTACCTCCTTTTTTTTCTTAGCTCTAATGGAATGGTAAGTATTGAATACATAATTGTTTAAGCTTTCCCATAATATATTTTTTGGCCTCCATATTTCTTCCTCTGAATTAAGATTATACTGTTTACAGTTTTTCCATTTTTGTGGCTGATGCTCAGATATACTATTCTTTTCAGGTTGGCTTAAGTGAAGAATCTATGGATGTAGAAAAGTGTGGTTTGTGTGACAAGAACCTGTCTGGTAATGAAGGAACATTCAGCATCAGTCAGAAGAGGATCGATTCCATGGATGAAGCTTCTAAAAAATTACAATCCAGATTGGTCATCTATGAGAAATGCTGACAGTATTTGTTCAACCCTAATTACATTGAACAAGACAAAAAATAATCCACCCCTGATTAAATACAGTCCTGCATTCACCGTCTTCTGATGTGTTAAAATTTAAAGAACTTTGTTTTTTCTGTGGCTGAAAAAAAGGTTTTGATGTTACCCCTGAACAAACTCTTGAATTCCAGGATAGTGTGTTGACTGTTTGTGAAAATGGCCGGAGTATTGATGATGAATGGGCAAAGACTGTTAAAGGTAGAATAGCCTATGCAGTGGACATTGTTTCAGAAGAAGCAGTCTATCATAAAACATGTTGTATGAACATAAAAACCAGCAAGAAAATTCCGTTGGGATTTTCTTAAGTTGATTGCACAGGGAAAGAAAACCTTGGCAGGCCAGAAGAAATGAGAAAAAAAAGCAAGCATTTCTTGAAGTTGCTACTTTTTTACAATGCAATGAAGAGTAACTCATTGCCTCAAGATCATGTTATTAAACTGGAGGTAATTCTCAAGAACTCTCACTTGGAACCTTACAGTGTGCCATACATGAAATCACAATTTCAAGAGCACTTCAAAGACAAAATTATTGTGACTTAAATAAATGGGAAACATAATGTTGTTACTTTCTCAAGTAGAACAAAAACAGTCCTTCATGAGTTCTACGTGCAGAACAGTTCAAAGGATGAGTCAGAATCAGAAGCAATTAGAGTTATAGAGATAGCAGCCAAACTTATCAAGAATGGCATCGTCTGTAAAAACCAGCATAGATTATTACCCATCTAAGAAAGATCAGGAAATGGAAGCTGCTCTTGATTATATTCCTTGATCTTTGTCTATCTTTTTCAGGCAAAGACAATAACTTGAAAAATGTGTTTCTTGGCCAAGCAATAATGCAAACGGCCAGACCAAGCTCCAAGGTGGACCAGAAAAATATAGCGGCTGTTGACCCCTTTCTAACAAGTTGATCATGGTAATCTTATCATTTTATGCAGCAGACATTCTTTAGTGTTATTTCAACGGAAAATTTTAGTAAGCAATTTGCTTTAGGTTTGACTATGTTTTGTCTAGACTAATTTCCCTCTGAGGAAAATCACCCACAAAGACATTTGCCTCCAAGGACAATAGCAAAGGATGAAATAAATGGGTCAATTATTCCGACACTGATAACCACAGCTTTTTGTATTTGTTGTCAATATACAGAACCCATTTCTCATCTTTTGAAACAATCCCATGAAGAAGAGGGAGGTCTCCATTCCCGGTCAGTTGACTGTAACATTTTGTGCTCTGGTCAGAGTTAATGGGAATCCAGATTCTCTCCTCAGATTTCTTCCCAATTTGCTTAAGAGGTTTGTGGTTTGTAGAACATGATTCATTGATGTTATTATGAATTTTTATAACTTTTTCACCATCTTAATTTATTAGTTGCTTTTTTGATCACAACATTTACTCAGCAATTAATCACCTTAAATGAAGGTGAATAAATTAAATTAGATAAATTGAATTAAGAAGAAGGTGAAAAGTAGTCTTGGAAATTCAAAATAATAATTTATGATACTTCATTAGAAAAAAAAATTTTTTGACTGATACATTTTCATTGAGTCTTTTCAATAAATCTCTTTTACTTTGATGAAGATATGTTTTCAACAAATGCTTCCAAGAGATCATTATCCAAAGTGGTTGGTCCTTTAGAGCAAGGCTTTTCAAAAAGATCACAGTCACCTTTTTTGAAACTTGCTAAACCATTGCTGGCATTTATGCACAATTACTGCACCTGGGTACTGTTCCTCATTACCACCTTTATAAAATTCATACAACATGCAATGGAGCTGGAGATAGGGCTGACCCTAAGTAACTGCCACACGTGTAGTCGCCCAGGCAGCCAAATACTACAAAGTGGCTGTCATGTGTCTGACTCAATAGGACTTCCGAAATACAAATGAGAAAATAAATAAATCAAATAGAATAGTCAAAATAAGATAATACCCTGATGTGAAGTCAGATTTTTCAGGAACATCAGACAGTTTAATACTTCCTGTTATGGTGAAACTAGAAGAAACAATTAGCAAAGGAAATTCTCATGACTGACAACAAGCTCAGTGTGGTTAGTTAAGTGAGATAGTGTGCTCATGATAATTAAGACCTTATAGAGGGCCTCTGTGGGGAATTTTATCAGGGGGGACAAAGTTTCTCTTGGATCTCCTTCCCTTCTCTTTTTGTTATCCTGTTTTTATTCAATTCAATGAAAGTGAATTGCAGAGATCCCAGGAAATTCCTGAGACACCTTTGGCCCCTAAGTCCCCCCTTTGGGCCTTCAGGTCTCAGTATGATATATCCCCTGAACCCCCTCGCGTAGACCCTTCTCTATGATATCTTCCTTCCAACTACACAAGAAAATGTAATGGCAATGTACAATATATTTTTGAAGAATCTCGACCATAAGTATAAGAAGAGTTCAATGTTGACCATAACATTTCAGAAAACCAACAGACCCTAACATAAGCCAAGGCTGTTATTTTGCCATTAAATCGTCATGAGAGAGATATTCCATTCTTATGAATACACTATTTATGGTACTTAGTCAGCTGTCTCTAAAACATGGATATTTTCCATCATCAAGATATTGTTTTCAGGTTGTTAAAGTGAAATTCATAACCAATGATAACGAATCTACCATAAAAATTATTTTACACGGATATGAAATATGCACCGTATTCTATCAACATAGCATTTCATACAAAACAACTGACTTTATTATTTGCTAATGTGTATTGTGTCCATCAACACTGTAATTATATAAGCAAAAATATTGGTCATTTTGGACTGATTTGTATATACGTCAAACTGCTGATTTGGGACTATCGTTTCAGTTTTTTTAAAACCTTATTTATTTCCAGATATACATGATATATAATGTATAATTTTAATTTGATTGAAGTCCAGCATTTGATGATTTCACTTGTACCAATAGAAGAAGGCAAGGCATGTCTAAAGGTGAGCTCGAAGGATTCGATCTCTTTTGATTTTTCCATACCATATGCACTACAACCAACATGCTTAGAGGTAACATGTCAAATCATAACTAGGAGGCCTTATTTCATGTCTGCCCTCTCATTCTTTCTCTTGCTTATTCAACATAGGGTCTTCCCCCCCTTTGAAATTAGAATGTTCCTTTGAAAACCTTTTTTTTTTTTGTAAGATGGAATGCTATAAAGCAAAGAAGCGATAGCCATCAATTCATATCGGAAAGATTTACTTACCAATCCCAGACCCCTCAAAATGGCGATGATGGTACTTTCAGCTGAGTTATTGGGGGTTGGGGTGGTAGGAAATAAATGAGACTGGGGTATAGGAGAGAGAAAAGGGGGTAGGTGCTGCCTCTATAATGGCTTTCTGCACAACAAATGTTAAATGCAAATTTCACTTTTCGCCTCTCTTTATAAAAGCAAAAAAAATGGCATGAAGCAAATTTCCAAAAAGCTAGGGATACCTGAATGAGATCAACAAAAATAAAGAAAAAACATCACTTATGTTAATCTGCATATGTTTTCAGATGAAAAAAACTTCAGCTTAGCTTGGTGATATTTTCTGGAACTGGTTTTATGGTAAATCCTCATCTCTAGACTTATATGATCATTTTAGTGACTTAGTCAAGTGACTTCCAAAAGTTTTTGCTCGATCAGTATTCGTGTAGAATCTCCTGTTTATCCCAATATTTACTGAGTCTGTTTTTTGAAGAATTCCCATTTTTGGGGCACACTATTCCATTAGAAAGACTATTCTCTATATCTGCACTATACAAACATTGAAACTATATATTCTCGTATATCCAGCCTGGCTCTTCGTTTGTACATTTTCTGGTTATTCTCCCTGTTTCCTGTTCTTTTTCTTCTCACTTTTTGATGAAGCTACCAACCCTGTCGTATTATTTTCCATTTTAATTTGAGTTTCAAAGATGAAAATGTTGGATAAGTTTCCACACCCTTATGGTTGGATCTGATGTCTGGAGAATTGCCCAAAAAGGTAACTTCCCCCTGAGGACAATGTCCCCCAGGTCAATTACCCCTATAATTAATCCCTCCCGTACCAAAGGACATTAATCCCCAGAAACAATTTTCACCAAAAAAGTTCAAATGAGTTAAGGTTAGGACAAGAGTTTTATGCATATCCATATAAAATTTTTATAGATATTAATGTTAAGGAGAGTTATAATTTCTCATTCATTTTATCCTTTGCAATCGTCCTTGAAGGCAAATGTCCGTGGGGGGAATTGTTTTTAGAGGATATTGTCCTCTTAGGGAAATTATCCTTCAGAGACAACTGTCCTGGAGTTGTTGAATCTTGCTCTAGTGAAATCAGTTGAAACCAAAATAGCACAGATAGTTCTAAATGTTAAAGAGATTGAATATAGCTGGACTAAATATATATATGAATGCACTTCTACTAATGAATCTCTGAGACTCAAGAATTAAACGTTCCTCTCTTGTTTGGTTGTTTTAGTTGTAAGAGGAAGAACAGTATTTATATAAGTGTATTGTGGTATCATTCTTTTGATAAGGATCTTCCATCTTCTTCTCCTTCACCCTCCTTCAAATGAATTGGTGGAAGTATAAATAAGAGCATTCGCACCATCATAGATTAAATCAAGAAACTTAAGAACAACAGAAAAGGCTAGAAGCAAAGTGAGAATGTAGATATATGTAGATATATGGTTAACAGATGGGATTATAGTTTTTTAGTAACTGGGAGTTGCTAAAAGTAATCAGTGTCAAATTTAGGCATAAACTACACAAGCTACCTTGGATAGTGCAATGGTTAGCATGTCTGCCTCACATGCCAAAGGTCTTAAGTTTGATTCCTAGAATGAGCAAAGAATGTGGGAAACTCTCCATTAGGAGAAATTATCTGGTGCATTCAGCAGCTAACTGAGTACACTCTAAGCTGTATGATTAGGGTGGACTTGCACTCTGTCAAGGGCATGGTCATAAAAACTTGTAGGAATATAAGTCCTGGCTTCTACCAGATTTGAGACCTGCAAGGATCACTGAGTCGACATATGCAACTGAAACGGGGACTTTGTCTCTAACCTTCCCCCATAATCCATTGGGAGTTGTCTCTTAAGAGACACTTAAAGAAGCTGTAGCTTAGAGCTTCACAATCCACAGATTCAAATTTCAGGGTTTTTTAGGGGAGAGGGGACTTTAAAAATTTTATGCGTCCTGTAACATATAAATATATATATATGTATTGTCTAGAAAGCTTTACAGCTTTAAATACTAATCATCACAAAACTTCTACAAAAATCTTTTTGTCACTTCAGTCACTTATTTCCCGAAATCTGTTAATGTAATTCATGTCATTTTCTTCAGTATTTTTTTTCTTTTTTACATATACTGTGCAATTATGGTTCTATGTGAAAATTTCCTTGTGTTGGGATCATCTGTTGTTTACCATGTAACTGGAGATTTTAATATATATTATTTGTTTCGATCACATGAAATGTTTCTATTTAGAGTGTTGCATTTATTTCATATTATTCTGCTTTGTATTTTCCAAATTATATATTTCATTTGAGGCCATCAGTAATTGGAAGACTTTTCACCTTTCATGAATTACTACAGTCTGTTTAATTGAGGCAGTTATGTTTAGCTTTCAATCTACGTATTGGGATTACAGGATCCGCCCAATTGTGTTATTACTGGTTTGTTTACAGGTTCACACCCATTTTGATTTTTCAACGAGGGGCCTCCAAGCTTTATATATTTTATGGCCTCATCAAGTCTAAATCTGGCAATGAAGGTTGTAAACTAATAATAGCTCTACCGTGAGATATCAAAGATTTAAAAGATACAAGCAGGGATCGCAGTGAGCTTTCGCTATGAAGAACTTGACTTAGTCACTCAACTCAAACATGTATATGACAAGCGGAAAAAACAAGTCCACTTGGATGGAGTAATGCTTAAGAGGTCTGCCTTACATGCCAAAGGTCCTGGGTTCAATTCCCAGCAAGAATGAGTAAAACTTCACTGTGAACTCAGCAGCAAATTGAGTACACTTTAAGCTGTGTGATTAAGGAGAAGGTATCTCTTTGGTGGACTTGCATCCTGCCAAGGGCATGGTCATAAAAACTTGTCGGAATCAAGTCCTGGTCTTGACCAGACTTGAGATTTGCAAGGATCATTAAGCTGACATGTGCAACATAAACTGAGACTTTGCAACTGACCTCCACACTCCATTGGGAGTTGTCTCTTATGTGATAGCTTTACTTTGTCAGATAAACAAACACACCCACATACTTGAAAGTGTGAAAATTTCATAATTTTGTTGTTGCATGCATATTATCCTTGCTCTCCAGGTTCTTCTGAGAGGAAATTTCATGTGAATTTTGAATGAATGATAATTAATTGAGCTGTCAGATTTGAAGGATATCATCTCTTCATCTCTCTCTTTCTGAACTTTAAATTCAATGACAATGGCAGGTGTGGCTGTGACAGTGTCTGACAAGTTATATTTGTGAGCGGCATTGACACAGACTGTTGTTGTCGAGCCAAGGTTGATCTTGTGTTATTATAGCAGGCCCTTAAGCACTCTTGAAACTGGTTGTCCTGTATAGAAAATGATTAAAAGACTAATCTCCATTTTGTCAGTGAGTCAAAATATTCCACATTCTCATCCAGAGTTTTCTAGATGATTGAACTCCTTCATGTTGTTTCTGCTGTTGTCTATTCAATAAATTGACCAAAACATTGTGTTAATAATACAGACAACAAAAAAAGAGTTCAGTCGTTCCAAAAACGTTTCGAATGTTAACAACCTTTCTCAGAATTATAGACAATACATATTTCCATCCGAGTATTTACAGCTGTTTGCATTTGGTTAGCAAAACAATCACTTAAAGTTTTAAGATTCATTCTTAACCTCAATTACCGATTGATATTTATCAATATTAGTTAAGTACAACATGAGTCTAGGTGGGGGAAATGGAGGAATATTGTTCTTCACCAATATTCTAACTGAGAAAAGCCTGTCTGCTTTGAACACTTCGAGCGCCAACATTACCAGATTGCGACCACATACATATAAAAATTTGCTGTGCATATGACCGATAGATGGCACACCTATATTGATGTAATTCTGAAGCAAAATACTGTGGTGTTTCTATTCAGACTTTTGCTGTAATTAAAGTAAAAAGCGGAGGATTTTGTAAAATGGTAAGTAATACAGAAAATCCAAGATGGCCACCATTTGATAACATCAGCAAATGAAAATTAGGTGATAACACGCTTTTCATAGAAACTATAACCCTTGTGCCTTATTGATCATTTGATTTCTCTATATCAATGTTGATAATGATTTACAATTCTTCAATTACCAAAAAATGAATAAACAAATTTGTTTACTGTACAGTGAATAGGAAAGAAAATTATCTGAAATACCATTTATCTAACTCATTGGCAAGAGTTTAATCCTTATATAAACTAGGTTTATATTTTCTACATAAATCAATAACACAAATATCACAATGCATCTATGACTTCCTAAATGTTTTATCTTTTGTTTATACTGCATAACATATTTTCTATGATGAGGTTTTTTGCAGTTCATCGTAAAACTTCCCTCAAAAAATTCCTATTAAATTATTCCAGACTGAATTATCAAATTATCAAAATTGTGAAAGGAAAGCCCACGAATATCAAGGCATAACTCTACACGCTGTGTAATTAGGTGAAGAGAATCATTTTTGGTCGACTTGCATCCTGCCAAGGGTGTGGTCATAAAATCTTGTAGGAATAAGAGTCCTGGTCTCTACCAGATTTGAAACAGTAAACTTGAAACGGTAAAGAAGGACCAAACTAGGAAATCAGCATTTGAAATCCTGGCCTTTCACTTGGGCTTGAACAATGACTTCACAGCACAAGAAATAAGTATGTAACCCACCAAGCAATGTTTCATATCAAACTCATGTTACATGTGCACATTGCAAATTCTTTGCTTGGCATTCCAATTGCTGTCACTTCTTGATATTAAAATGGTAAAATTCTTAGAATGTAAATATAATATTATGAAATCAAAAAGCATGGGTTGTTTTTCATGAA
This sequence comes from Thysanoteuthis rhombus, assembly GCA_963457665.1. Lineage (NCBI taxonomy): Eukaryota > Metazoa > Mollusca > Cephalopoda > Oegopsida > Thysanoteuthidae > Thysanoteuthis > Thysanoteuthis major. Next base: position 75,293,956 of record OY735204.1, on the reverse strand, counting down.
ATTTTGCAATTGAGACATTGGATTACAACCTGGCTAATTTCTTTTTCAAATAAATTATTCACTGATGAAATCAAGTCTTTAAGTTGAAGGATATTTTTTTACGATAAGATTTTTTTTAAAGATAGGATGTTACAAAAGAGGAAATTTCAAAATAAATACAGTTTCTTATTTCAATTCATTTTTTTCTCTTTTTGTTTCATTCTTATCAGATGTTTATGATAAATCGTATAACATAACAAAATTGCTCTAAAAAATGATACGATTGCTTGTTTGTTGGTGCAATTGTTATGCTTTTTCCTCATATCTTTCATCCATTCTCTGCTCTCTCTCTCTCTCTATCAATCCTTGCAAGCTAAAGAATGAAAGAGTAAGAATAGAAGAGCATATGTATGCTTGAATGTGAACAAAAAGAACTACCTTCACTATAACTGTCATTCATTTATTTATTGTTCCTCCCTGAAGACTAGAAAATGGAGAATATTTATGGACCAAAGGGAAGTAAACAGATAGCAAAAATAATCAATAATAATAAGATTTATCAGTTTTATTTGCCTTTGCATGCTATCATTATTAATATAGATATATTTCATAGGTAATGAATTACTTTAACCAAATTAGATACTTTAATTATAGAAATATATATGTGAAAATAGTGAATGATATCTTAGTTGTTAACACCCATAGAGTTTATACGGGTCCAGCTCATTAAGATTTTATCTATTCTTTATCTACATGTCTGTACAACATAGCACATAAACTTGATTTGAAAATAGTCTATTTGTGATGCCATCAAGAATATCAGTTCACTTTAGTATCTTCTACAGAATTTTTCTCATTTCACTCTACAGTCAGAAGCATGTGGGAACTATTTAGTTGAGGGAGGGCTTCAATTTCCTGAAATTTCACACGTTTTTGCCCGAATTTGTGGGGAAAGCAATTGCCCCCCCTGTCTGCCTCCCTGGCTCGTACATCTACGTTTACAATCATGGGCCTTTCATTCTCTTCAATTAGCAAAATCATTGGTCATCTAGAATTTCCTGAGACTCCTGAGGTTTTTATTCCCTAACTTCATCTCTGTCTTAATCTTCCTCTCTTCACACCAATTGTCTCTTCATTTTGCAGCTGTTGAAAAGTATCTTTTCTATCTAAGATTTATTGCCTTGACATTCACACACTCCCACCATCCTTGTACTTACCACAAAGCAGAAATGCACTCAACTGATGAATGGTTCCAATAAGTTTTTTATTGGTTTCTAGCTCTGAGAAAAGAATGCCGAGTATAATTCTCCTTATCTGGGCTTTAATCAGTCAGAGATTCTAAGCCTCTTGTTTAGTGCATTTCTTCAAGGGATACATAGACAAATTTGTACATTTTCTTAACAATTTTTACCTCAAGTCTGAATGCTATGATTATTTTGATTTATCAGAAAAAAAAAAAACACACAGGGAACTAACAGCCATATGGAGTTGGACACACTGGTTCTCATGCAATCACCAAAGTTAAGTGATATCAAGCCTAGTCATTATCCAAATGGGTGACTGTCTGGGAATACCACCTGGTTATTGACTGGGCTTGATATCATTCAGCTTTGGTGATTGCATGAGAACCAGTGTATCCAACTTGATATGTGCTGTATGTAGCAACAAGATTGTTCTGCAGCCATCTTAGTCTATGCTCTGTCGTTGATTAACAGACCATCTTGCCAAACAGGCACCGGACTGTGAACCCATTCCTACACATGCTGCTCCAGGGAGGACACATGTCAGTTTGCTTCCCTTAGGAGCTGCCATACTCATATCTAGCAGCAGTAATCATCATTCCAAGTGTTGTCTAGACTATTGATCTCATTGTTTTTCTTGTTGCCTCAGTGGTTTGACTTCTATGACTTCCTCAAGATGTACAAAGATACTTTCTGTAATTTTGAGATGATTTTTCACCATTAATACAGATGTCTTAATTATTGATAAGAGAAAAAGGGACGTCAGTACAAAATGTCACCAAGAGTTGATCCTTTGTTTTTGGGATCTGGGTTGTTTACTTGCTACCATAGACTGACGGTTTGAGTAAAGTTGCAAAAAGAAGAAAATAAATAAATTAAGACAAAAGATTTGAGTAAAAAATCTGCTCACATAACATAACATGCCAAGTGCATGGATATATTTTTTGTTACCTGAAACATCCCATCTCAATTATGAATTACAGGTGGATCAAAAAAGCATACAATGGGCTACGATTAAAAAATATTCATTAACTTGATATCTAATTTCCTTAATTTAATATTTGATATTTATTACCGTATTTATTAGAGCACAATGCGACCTCCTATATAATGTGACCCTCATTTTTTATAGCTTGAAATCAGAAATATATTTTATTCTCTTATCGCTGCAAATTCGAAAACACGTAAAACACAAAAACTGAAACACAATCAATAAAACTGTTACATTTCCTTCTTTCACTCAGAAACTTTTGGTTTGGATTTATCCAAAGATCCAAATTCTGTAGATTTGTGGCTTTAATTCAGCAAAAATGTTACCTGTCATTTTTTACGGGTTAATCGTTATTGTAGTTGGTGTGGTTAATGATGATGATAATCTTCTTCTTCATCATCATCATCATCATTGTCATCAACATCCTTCTTCTACTCCTCCTCCATCATACTAATTTACCTTTTTTTTTCCTTAATCATTCCTCCTCTTTTCTCCTCATTCTTAATCTCAAAGTTTCTTCTACTTCTTTTATGTTTTCTCTCACCTCCCCTCTTTAGTTTATCATCCTCTCTTCTTCTGTTTCAATATCTTTTCACTTATATGTTCCTCTTACATCCTACCTCTTTCTCTCTCTCTCTCTCTCACCATTCTCTAATCCTTATCTCTTTCCCACTTTATATTTCTCTCTTTCTCCTCTCTTCTTCTTCCACCCTCCCTTCCCTCATCTCGTGATGATTCAGGATAATAACTTCATATTAAGAGCATTATCTAGAATGTGACTTTTGCAAGAGATTTGCTTTGAGTCATTTTCCCCTTCAGAAATCAGTGCAGCATTTCTCATCTAAATTTCAAAATTATCAGTATATTTCTTGATTTCTACACCTCAACATCCTTGACATTATATCTGTTTGTACCATCCACTCATATTTAGTGTCAATTTTGAACTCAGATAATCTCAGAAGGAAAATCAGAAAAAAAAAAAAACTTTGTCTTGTAAAGTTAAAGTAAGAGATTAAAAATTTTCCCCAATTCCAGTCCTTTTCTGGAGTTAACTTTGTTTCTACCATAACAAAAACAATCCTCATCAAATTTAGAGGAGCAAACTCTCCACTGTTTGTCTGTCCAGTCGTGTAAAGCCAAACAGATTTGTAAAATTAACATTCCTCTACCATTATTTGATGACCAACTGATTGGCAGGCAGCTCTCTTACCAACTGAGCTAAATTGATACGTCTTACACATGTAAATGTATGTTATATACGCAATGGCTTATTTCATTCTAATAGATAAATGCATTTATAACATTTCTTAACCATGATTTGAAATCACGACAAACTGATAGGTAGTCAGCTCTCTTACCGACTGAGCCAAACTGATAAGTCTTACATATATCCTAAAATTTATATTACTGATAGGCAAGGGTTTATTTCATTCGGATAAATGAATAGATTAATACGAAAAAAATATATTTTCATAATTTCTTATTTATTATGTATACAATAAAAAGCTGTAATCATTTTTAGTCAGAATAGATGTAATAGTGAGGTTTACCCTGCAGCAGTCAGGTTTGTTTTCCTCTATTTCCACACCAATAACCAAGGATAAGAAATCTGTCTGAAAAACTATGTGGTGGTGGTGGAGGACGTGATGATGACGATGATGGGGGAGGGGAGGTCCTCCAATGTGACAATGCATTTGGGGTCATGTTTGTCTCCATTTTAAACAATAGAGGATTTGTTCATTGGAAATTTATTCATTGTTTCTGCTGCGAATGTAGGTCTTTACAGGAGCCGGGGTGGGGGGGCCACGGCTAGAGTTCTGGCCAAATGCCCATTCTTCCTATTTCTCAACCAGGCTAGAAAAGATGAGGAGAGAATATACTAATATTCATGAATAATTAATGTTTCCAGGACGCTCATTGTCCTGTCATTGCCGGAACAGCAGTCAGCCTCATATTGTAAGAGATATTTGCACAGCAAGACCATCAAGAAGCTTACTGGCAGTTCATGACTCCTCATTCACAAGACAGAAGCATAAAAATTAATAGATAGTAGTAGCAGACCACAGAAATGAACATTGATTGCAAAAGTGATATCTACTGATATAATTAACATAAAACTCTTACCTACCATTTGAAACTATGGACTCTTCCAGTTAAATTAATTCATTTTTTCTTTAAAATAAAATAATCTTACAGAAATCCAAAAATATCTTATTTATTTTACTGGTATAGCTAAATACATCTTACGATAAAAATGGATCTGGATGAATGCTACATAGATATAATCAGCAAGATATTTTTGCAAACCATTGTAAGAGGGTTCAAACCTCATGGGATCTCATACAATTGATGCTCACATACCAAACTGCTTAGAAAATAGAATAACAGGCAGAAAAAGGATCAAGAAAATTAGATCAGGATGCATGTTGTATAGCAATGATCAGCAAGCTAATTTTTCTGCCTGTTGTTTGTGAGTTCAATCCTCATTGGATCTCCAACTATTGATGGTCTGATGCCAAACTGCTAAATTAATAAATCATATGGAAAAATGATGTGGATCAGGATGCATTACGTATGGCAATGAGAGAAAATCTAATCTTCCAGGCTGTTGTTTATGGGTTCAATCCTCATTAGTTCTCTCAATATCAATGGTTTTATACCAACTTATGCTAATTTACTCTATTATGTAATTAACAGTGCCTTTTTTCTCTCTTTCAGTAACAATCGACTCTTCCATTTAAAGGCAACAATTTTTCTGATAAAAATATCTCCTACTTACTATTTGAAACAATGGACTCTTCCACCGAATCTAGAATTTTTTCTCATGGATTAACTTGTCAATAATAATAATGATAATTATAATAATCAATTAATTGATAACAGATATATTATTTTCGTTTGTCATTGCTTGTTGTTATATCTCTTATAGACACATCCCGCAGATAATAAATTACTCCAACACCATTATATACTTTAATCACAGAAATACACTTACAAGAGTGATGATCATATCTTAGTTTTAAACACCCATGGAATTTCCACGGGTCCAGCTAACATCTATAATTTTAACAAGAATATGAGTAAATATTGAATTTTTTTCCTTCAAGACTGAATGCTTCTAAAATTGTTTTTATCAATTTCAGAACAAAAATGTTGAAGGTGAATCTATGTCAATATCTGCAGATTGTCCTTAATTTTTTAACAAATGAAAGATGAATTAATTTTGTGTATGTTTTTGTCAAATACAGCTCATCATCAAAATATCTAAATGGAAATAAGGATTTATTTTTGATAGAATAATAAATATTTACTTGTTGTCAATAACTTTGAGAAGAGACTTTAACATGCTAACCATTTATTTCGGACAATCAAATCTCTTCTTTCCATGACAATGTCTGAGCAAGCCCATCCATTCTTGATGTCTTCTGCAGAGTTTTTGGCAGAAAATCATATCACTCAGGATCTGTTAGGCCCACTAGAGTCTGGATTTAGCTCCCTTGGACTTCTGGCCTTTCCAAAAGCCAAAATCATCCTTGGAAAGGGAGATTTTAGACTGTGGAAGAAATTCAAAGGAACAAGGCAGTTGAAGGTGATCCTGAAAGAAGACTTTGCTGCCCATTTTGAAAAGTGGAAGAAGTGTGATAAGTGTGTGAGGCCCTGAGGAGAAAACTTTGAAGAGAACTAAGGTGGGTTTGCTATTTTTTTCATTATTGAATGGTTGGATATTTTGGACTCACCCTGTTGATTGACTTTGAAACGTATTGTGTACATGCATACATACAAAGTGTACCTAAAACACTCTAACAAATTGGAATTACTCTATCCTTATGCAGGTGTTTCATTGTAGGATAATGGTTAACAAGCTGGTCTCCTAGATCAGATGCCGGATAAATCCGGCCCAGTAATTTCATTGAATATATGATGTTGCATAAAGAAATTCCTTGTTTTCATTATCAATTGAAAAACCAAGAAAAAGTTGTATTTTTGTCAGTAGCCTCAGATGAATCCATGTTTAGATGCTGTACATTCCTACCTTTCTATTAATATAATCGGCTTACAGGGGTCCGAGATGTTATATCCCATCGTAAATGTATGTATATGGGTGTATATATATATATATATATATATACACACACACACACACACACACACACACTCCTATTTGTATTGTGGATGTGAAGTAATCTGAATGAATGTTGATGAAAATGACAATTGGAAGGTGAAGAGAAAAACTCAAGGGAAAGTAAGTGTTACATCTCTAGCATCAAATGTAAACAGCAAATTTTCTCTGTGAACTGCCACAAATATTTTCCCTGTCGAAATTAATCAAACTATGTCCCCAAAATAGTACTAAAAAATTTCTTGTGTTTTTCACTTCACCTTCCAATTGTCATTTTCATCAACATATACACTCCTATAATAATAAAGAAATGGATATATTATCCAACAGAATAATTATGAATGCATCATATTATTTGAATCTCTATTTGAAATGACTTCCTGTTATTATCAAATATTCCTATAATCAAGAACATTAGAGTAATTAAAAACAAGCTGTCTTCAAAGCCTTGTATAATCATAGTTGAATTTTTTTTTTTTTTTCGCCTTGGCCCACTTACAATGATGATCCCTGTCCTACAGCATTACAACTGAGTAATGAGTTCAATCCTCACTGGGTGCTCCACACCTGTGGCTTTGTGCTTAAAACAAGCCTAAATTACTATTACGTTCTTATGTACTTACTGAGTGATTGAGAGAGAACATACTCTACTCATTCAAATTGTTATATTAATGTCAAGAAAAAAATCATAAAAATTATAAAGGTTGAAAAATAACAGGTCTGGTTAGTCACTCAATAGAAGCTGTCACATGATGAACATCTTTTGGCTGCTTGCCATGTTGAGGGTGATCAATTGAAAAATAGGTTAAAGGGAATGATCAATAAATGAGTTACTCCTTTTGTCAGGCAGTTTTTACTAGATGTATGGAGTAGATGTCAAAATTTTCACCCCTCTAGCTCCATTGGTGTGGCCTGCATATGTGATAGATACACAGGTTTCTTCAGTTTTCATGTTGATCTAGCAGGTTTTGGTTGACGGTCTATAATTACATTTCCTTCTTTTTAATTAACTTTATATAAACACCAAACGTGTTGGTGAATTGCTTTCTGCATTGATCAAAGGAAAAACTGAAAAACCTGCTTTTTTAAGGAGCAAAACCAGTCAAGTATGAGTCACATGACATTTTAGCTGAATGAAAATAACGGTCATAAAAGGAGAGAAATTTGCCTTTAATAAAGCACGTATCATCAAAGAATAAATGTTATTTCATGTTCAACAATTGGGAAATAAACACTTTTGATGAGGAAAATCCTAGAAATCATTCTGCTTGTTTGTACATAAAATAGTTACACATATTGTGATTATTATTCATTTCTTTTCTGGTGTCTTCTCGCACCAATAAAACTATTTGCAATGGTACTATAATGCTAAACTGGACCTGTACTTTCTACTGTTCATACGGAAGTACAGCTTCGAGGTATTTGGTTACTTTCCTTGTGAAGGATGTAAATCTTTTTCCGTCAAGTAATCTTTTGTGTTTTCATCATGGTTTTAGGAGGAGTCTTTAAGGGCCTGACCCTAAATCCTTAATGAAAGTACAAAATTCTTGCAAATTTCTTTTTTTTGAAATGTGATTGAAAAAGCAAGACCTATCTTTTTTTAAATTTAAAAATTCTATTTATGACATCACGGGCATTTTCCACTGGAAAACATCTAAAATAGAGTAAAAAAACATCTTAAAACATCTGGATTTTTGAAAATCTAGATTTTATTATTAAACGTATCAAAATAAGGCCCACAAAAAATTAAAATTTTTTATCCAAAACTAAAAAAAAACGTTTTTTTGTAAGGGGTCTAGTGGAGTACTGATGCCAATTTTCAAGTCTATTGACAAAATGGTATGGCCAGGAGCACGCAAACACATGCACATATTAAAGAGGATAGAACCCTTCACCATCTTTGATGACAACAGTTGTTCAATGTTTTGAAAACCAAGCCCCGCATTTAATAAAAGGATGCTATAAAATACAAAGAAATAAGAGAATTCATGAAATAAAAAATTCCTAAGAGGGGAAAATAATTGATGTAAGCCATCATTCTGCATAAATGGCAGAAAGTTAGGATCCAAGTTAAATTATAGATAGAACATGTATCCTAAAACTTTAAAACATCAACATTCTTCAAAACTGATAAATTCTTTGAGGAGAAGAAGGTCTTATGGATTGAAAACAGGAAAAATTACTTGCGGAAATGTTTCAAGAGTCCCAATTTTTTCTAATTTCCTCACATCAGTGGCAAAGTTAGGTCCAACAGCACACTCCCCAAACATTTTTTATATTTTGTAACATTATTTTTTTAGATTACATATATTTGAGATTTTTCAGGGTTCCTCAGATATATGACACCCAAGAACCCCAACATCCTCCCACAATTGTGGGGCCTACTCAATGCCTCTTACATACATAAAGCAATTAGTAAATATTTCAGAAATAATTTTGTAACTTTCCTCGTGACATAACGTCTGAAAAGTGGTAATACAACAACAGCTTCTCCCTTAAAAGTACTTTGTATTGTGATTTGCAATAAAATTGGGTTCCTGCTAAAATCTTTTGGTAGAAGATATACTTTTTTGGAAAGGTTAGATCATAGAAAGAAAAAAAAATAGGTTTACAATTTTCTTGCGATCTCGTGTGTTTTACAGAGCTTATAATATTGATGTCATAAATTCTTATATCCATACATGGTGAAATGTAACGCTTCAAGTTCGAAGGCTGACAATTGGTATCCTATGCTAATTTTGGTCACAGATCTGACATATAATCCTATAAAAATGTTTTTAATGATTGTTGACCTGATTTTGGCATTCTTTACACCCTGTTCAATACCTGTATATCATCAAAATGGGCAAAATAAACAAAATTCCCTACAAATAATCTATCAGAAAGAGAAACATCATTTTGAAAGGGGTAAAATCTAAGGAACCAGGTTGAATCATGTCTAAAATCCACGTAGATTAAGAAAAATATTTTTGCCAGTTTTTTCTACAAACTCTAAAGGCAGCCATTTTGAAATCCAAAGAAAATGACTGAACTTGTCATTGGAGTGGGTCCAATGCCTCCAACAACTGAAAGCTCTCTCCGCAGAGGTGACTGTGAATGAACATTTCTTCCAATTATGAACATCAATTATAAAGTATAGAAACTAAATGAATCATTAAACTATTCAGACGATAAAGAAATAATAAATTTATTCATACAAAACTTAATTTTATGCTTTCAATAATAATTATCATCTTTTCATACAGGAGTTAGAGATGTTTTCATACAGCGGTACACAATATATAGACAAATACCTGGATCCATCCCAAAATTTAATCACTTCTTCCTTACCCCACACCCTACTTTTTCACAAAATTTCATTAAAATTCATTGAGAGCTGTGATACTGTGTAGACAGACATGAGTGAAAGCAGAGATGTATGAAGAAAAAAAAAATAAATGAAAACATTGTCTCTCAATCAAAAATGAATTCCTGGATCCGCCCCAAGATTTGATCACCTCTTTATCACTATGCGGCATACACTTTAACGTAATTTCATTGGAACTAATTGAGACATCATGTGGACCAACAGGAATGATTACAGGGGTGTAAGAAAAAAATGCAAAAATATCTCTCAATCAAAAGCAGATTCCTGGATCCTCTTCAAAATTTAATCACTCTTTCCTCATCTTAAGGCCTACCTTTTCATGAAAATTCATTGACATTCTTTGAGAATTTTTAGAGATGTCATATGGACAGTCAGAAGCGAATACAGAAATGTAGGAAGAGAAAAAAGAATTCCTGGATCCACCCCAAAATTCAATTACATCTCTTTTGATATGTGCCTTACTTTTCCATAGAATTTTATCAAAATTCTGGGAGAACTTTCGGAGATATGTTGACAGCCAGGAGCAAATATATAAATCTATGGAAGAAGAAAAAAAATATCTCTCAAAATTGAATCACTTCTTTTCTATCTTTCTCTGAGAACTCTAAGAGATATGGTATGGACAGACATGAGCGAATACAGAGATATGTTTTTTTAAATGTATTCAAAAAAACACAAAAATATCTCCCAATCAAAAACAAATTCCTGAGTCCACTCCCATATTTAATCACTTCGTTTATATCTTGTGGCTCACCCTCCCACAAAATCTGTGATCTGTAAAATACTCAAAAATCATTTAAAATATTGTAAACATATTCTTTTGTGGTCTGAGCATTTCTGCTGAAAAATTTGAGCGGGATTACAAATCCTCAAAAGTTGACTTTAGGGTTTTAGGTTTCCAGATAACTGATAAGATGGGTTTAAACTTTATTACTTTCCTACAAAATATTTGCTCAAATAAATGATAAGTAGAATTCATTCTTTATGGGCCTCTGGCTACCTAAGAGGAAAAAGAAGGTTATCATGATGTGAGACTAAAAGATTTAAAACTTAGAAGACGCTCAAAAAAAGTATAAGTAAAAGGAGGAATTCCCAGAAGACCTGCTGGATCTGCCCTGCACATACGTGAACGCGGTCTTTCTTGATAGAAATAAATAAAATTACCAAATAAAGTTGATTATGCAGATGTATGCCAAATGTAGAAGATCTTTTTCATGGTGAGAGATTACTTTTATAAAACTACATAATTTTACTGTAGAAATATCTATACAAGCGTCATGATGATATATTCGCTGTCAACATCTGTGGAATTTCCATGTATCCAGCCTTGAGTATCTGCTGGGGAGCAGAGGTGCAAAAGGGGCATTTACATCCCCTCCTGGATCAGGCTTTTTCACTGAGAGTGAAGGTAATGGCGCAGTAAAATTGTTTTACGTAACCTCAACTCAACATTCTCGTATAAAAAGACAATATGATCATTTGCTGGTGTTCACTCCATCATGTAAACCTTTGGTCTGGTCATTTGTCTCTGTCAACAGTCAAGTGCACTATTTGATATCTGGACCATATAGTGGGTTGTATTTGCTTACACCACAAATGTAGGTGAGTGCGGCACCTTCTCCCCTGGTAGAATGCCTATCATGTAACAGGGTTACTGCTAAGATGTATTCTGAATATATGTCTATGTACCCCTCCCCATGTATAGGAATATATGCTTCCACACACCTTAAAATATAAATGATCTTTTACATAAATATAAAACAGGATGTGTGTTTTTCTGTTTGTTCATGATCATGGAAATGCTAGAATAAAAACATTCAAGGCTAGAAATACTTGACATAAGCAAACAAGATCTGAAATAAATCTATTGAAATTTTCCTTTGAATTGACAAATTAACTCATTTCAGGTTGGAAACACACGTAGGTGCACTTAAGATTTTGTGACATACACAAATGAAATATCTGAATAAGGCGGCCATTTTGAATACATAATGACGTCACATGAATATTATTTTTGTATCATTTTGAAATTAAATCCAACTCTTACAATCTTCAAAATGGTAGATGACTTTACATCCATTATGTCCTTGCTACCCTTTCTTTGTTACCCATAAAGAAAACCCCAGGCCTGAATGAGTCAATAACTTTGAAATCTTGTGAATAAAATTTCAAATACAATAATCATGAAAAATAGGTCATCAGTTACAAAAAAGTTGATTGGTAACATTCAAGCAACTATATCACACCTGAACAATCAGATTTTGGTTGTGGATCACACCCACTTGCAATCACCTGCTTGACTTGCTTATGAACAATTCCTCTACAGCACAATGTTATTTACTTGCATTGGACACTGGGGTATGAATATTGGGTACCCAGTGTGGATTGAAGTCACTGCTCAGTAATAATGATCTGTAAGACCTGTTAGTTAACCCATTACTGCATGATAAGGCACCCATTCCTCTGCTCTAAGATGACTCACTGTAAGTGTTCAAAATCTGCACCCAAATGCCTATTTTCAGTACATATAGACAGGATTTTTCAGCAATATTGTAGAAATGTATGTATGCCATTATTTCATTTTATACAATCATAACTTATTTTTACTAAAAATGAAATATATATATAGCTTGAATATATAGTTGAATGTGGATTTGCTACACAAACATGTTCATGTTTCTGCCTTGTCTGGGCCTCTTCAGGCAAATCATTAGGTATATTTTAGATTCCTGTTTGGAGAATTTGAGGAAATTTTTGATTATATTATATCATGTTATATTGCATACCTGATCCGTTCAATGTGTACTGTGTATGGCTCGCATATATATATATGATTAGCGTTTGGATATGAATTATTCAACAGGATGGTATTAGAAAGTGTGGAAAGCAAATTGTTGTTAAAAAAAATGAATCATTTCCCTCATCAATCAACTTCAACAGAATGTGAAGAAATATACTAGTGTAAGGAATTCTTATAGGAAAATTCATCAGATGTTATCACTTGGGGAAGTCATTAATCTTAATCATCCAGGAGGGTCTTATGCATATGTAGACATAAGTATGATTGTACTAGTAAATACAAATATGAAAGACTTTATTGAATATGGAAGCATGTTTACTCTTCCAATTGCTCTTCTTAATGCATTACAGTGTTTCATTTCATGTTTATATGGGTTTATGAGACGCTACTGAAATGTTTTGGGGATTAGAATTACACATGCAATTTGATTGCTGTATGGAACTATGCTGCTTCCCTTTGTGAGCCAGTGTGCAAATATGCCAAGAGGACTATTTTGAAGATGACAGTAGAAATTAAGTGTTAAGGTAAGACATCTTTTTTCATGGTCAAATTTCCTGGATTTTTAAGTAGCATCTCACATTATGGCACATCGACTCAAAGTCACAATTCAATATCTGATCCGAAGGTCATCATCTGATAAAGGTTTCCTGGGAGGATTGGCTGTTGTTTTCATGGATTTTGTGGTACAGGAAAAACAGACTTTGTGGAATAATCTAACGCTGTAGAAAAAGACACTGAAATCAAAATAGTGGAAATGAAATTCATTAGAATTGTGAACTTGGTGCTGAGTTTCTGCAATTTGGCAGAATGTTAAATACAATGATAAAATTTTTAAAAATCACATCAAGCAAGTTGATGTTGACCTATGGAGGCCCATGCAGGAAAAATCCAATATGGCCACCAATAAAAAGTACCAATCTTGTGTCCCCACTGCTAGTAGCTCTAGATTTCACTACCACTAATTATATGTATTTTGTTATGAGGAATCCATTTCTTATGTTATTCTTGCTTTTCAAGTTCAGAGAGAGAGAGATAGAGAGAGACAGAGAGAGGTGAATATTTGAAAATGAAATAGTCATATTGAGCATTCCAAAAACATGGGGTCACAATCTTTTTTTACTTTTTTTGGTCAAAATTGATGAGGAAACTTTCTTTTCACTTTGAAGGGTCAAAATTCCGGAGAATTTTTTTCATTTCAGAAATGAGGGAAAAATCTTTTTTCTCTGTTAGGAGTCAAAATCAAGAGGGAAGTTTTATTTTTCAATTTCATTCGTCAAAATCAAGGGGGCAAATTCTATTTTCCTTTTCATCGTGTCAAATTTTTTTTTCTCTCTTGGGAACAAAATCGAGTGGGACCTTTCATTTTTAAGGGTCAAAAGTAGGGACATCCTCTTTCACATTAAGGAATCAAAATCGGAGAGAATCTTTTTTTTTCCACTTTTAGAGGTCAAAATCAAATCTTGAAGAATTTTTTTCACTTGGGGTTAAAATGAAAAGAAAATCTTTTTGCTTCTGGGTATCATAACCGAAGGGGAACATTTTTTTTTCCAGAGTTTTGAATTAAGGGAGAATTTTGTTATTCACTTTAGGGGTCAAAATTTAGGGGGATTTTTATTTTTAAAGGGAACTTTTTCACTTTTAAGGGTCAAAATCAGGGTGGAGGAACTTACTGTCTAGGGGTCAAAATTGAGGGAGAATTTTTTTTTCAAATTGTTGGAACTTTTTTTTACTTTTAAGGGTAAAAAATGAGGGGGAACTTTTTCTCCCTTCTAGATGTCAAAAGCGAGGAGGGAACTTCCGTTTTAGGGGTCTAAAGCTCTTATTGTAATTTTTTTCATTCTAAGATAGAATGTTATATTTGCCGTTATTTTTCTTCCAGGTAGTGAAGGTATTATTGCTAGTTATCAATGTTTTGAAATAATGAATTCTCATTCATACTCAAAATAGACCTCCCACCCCAGACACTCACACTCCGTACCAAGAGATTTCTCATCATTAATGGTGTCTTCAGTACATTATCCCAGAACCAGTGGAGGCTAGCTAAACAGCTACTTTGAGGAGTGATTAGGATGTCCAGCTTTATGCTTGACAGCCAAGTTTTTTGAGCACTCTGTCCCCTATCCAACACCAACCAGGTATTAATTTGTCCCCCTTTTTAGGGTCTGACTAAAAAACTTACATAAATTACTTACACATATTTTTTTTAAAGTGGGAATTGAAGGCAATGATAAATGTATTTTTATTATTCATAGTTGCCATTATCAAATATTCTCTCATATGCAGTGGCCACTATTGAAAGGTCTACCAACTTAACAAGCTCACAGACCCTCAGAAATCTGTTTGTTGATCTCTCCTGGGCGTCTGCAGCCCCCAAATGGGGAACTGCAGATCCAAAGTGGTCTGTGGATCCCAAGGTTGGGAACTGCTTGCATAAAATGTGAGATGGAAGGGCAACATATCGTAGGTTTATAGCCTTTATTTTTTCTTCTTCAAATATTGTCAAATCACATTGTAAGAGCCTTGTTTGCTATCAGCAGCAGACGACATAAATGCTGGTTGAGTGTAAGGAGTTAGAGCCATGTCTATCTCATTCAGGTTCACTAAAGAAGCCCTAATTATAAGAAAATATATGAGCCATGTCTGTCACTCTTATGTTGACTTAAGCAAACTTAATTTTAGAATATATAACCTGAAAAAGAGGAATGCCTAGATGTCATAATGAGGGAGAGGATAGTAGGAAACTAATGAGAAATTTCTATAAAGAAATCATTGGTTAAAGTGCATGTTAGTAAATGGCATGATATATATATATATATATATATATATATATGTGTGTGTGTGTGTGTGTGTGATTAAAGATAATGATCCTTTGAACTAACATTTTAACATTACAGTGTCGGGTTAGTATTGAACCCTTCTCAAATTACCCCTTAAACAATTTACCAGTTTTGACAATTTTTCACCAAATATTAGATGAATGTCCATTTGTAGACCTTTGATAACTGTCACCAAAGTGACTGATCACGGTCGAATCAAGGGTGTAGCAAAAGAGTGCAGTTGCACCAAGGCATTGATGTAAAGAGGCACAAAATTTCTTCTGGCCTAATATGCCTGTTAACTCATGATTATGCTCTCCCCCAAGATATAGCCCAATTGCCCTTCCCGGGTGCTAATCTTTGCTGAAAACCCTTGCTACGCCACTGTATTCAACAAAATCTTTGTTTTCAGGACTTTTAATTATTGTTCACAGTCTAGCAAAAATCATTCAGTGTAATTTCTTTTTTTTTTTTTAAGAACTGGTTAAAATAACAATGATTTGTTCAGTCTGCTGTCTGGCGATGGGGATACAATTTCTGATTAGTTCTATTTTAATTGCTATTTATTCAAATTCTATAACACCAGTTTCCTTAGAGCATTTCTAGTTAGGGGAAATGTTTTTTGCAAAACAATTCCCACCCTATTCTTAATCCCAAACATATTTCAAATAGTTGCTTCATATTTTCTTTTATATTTACCTAAGCCAAAATAACTCTAAATTTTATTTAAACTTCCTTTGGTACCACATAAAGCGTTATCATTTTTTTTAAAACTGAAATTCAATGAAATAATGGAGAAGAAATCTAAGTGTTAATAACACAGTAATACTGGAGGCATCGCAATGTAGAGCTATATGAATCCTTCTTTACTAAGGGAAGTAACTCTTGATGAATTACTTGATGGTAGTAATGAAGTCCTCATACACTGGATTCTTTCATTTAATTGCCCATCCTTCACAAACAGTATTATAAGTAATCATATTATTTTGATCTATTTCTGATCACATGAAGAATTATTAATCATTGCCAATTTTTGACTTAGTATCCCTCTCATCTCGATTTTATTTACTTTCATCACAACCATCCAGATTGTCCAGTCGAATCTGAAATGATGAAATTCATAAACGAAAATCGAACTTATGTATAGATACAGTTTCAAAGATTTGTAAATTTCTTTAAAAAAAATTGAATTACTCTAAAATAAATTCGATAGTCATGAAAGAGACATTTCTAAAGGGACATAATCTCAACACATTTCAAAACATCAGGAGTTACTTCCCATGGAATTGATGAATGATTTTGGGTTATCTACCTTTAACAAAACATCACTTACCAAATTTGAATATTAATTTTTTCATGAATTATCACGGTATATTCCGCGTATATTCTAAGGATTCAAATAACTATTCGTCCACGTGACACTCTGGTTATGCAAACATTTAAAATGTTTGTATTTCCAATTTTTATACTGTTTTCACTCACATTTTCGACTATTCTGCATGTCATTTTTGTATATAAATCGATGCCTATTCTATTAAAACAAACGCTGCCCTGTACAGGTAGATCACAATTAGTGGATATTCAATCATGTAAAAATTATTAGATCAGTTGCATATAATATGATCCAGAATTCAAGTTGTTCTAGAAATCATTAGTAAAAAAAATTTTTGTTTTAAATGACCATGAAATTGAATTCATAAACAAAGGTAATCATCACCTTTAATGTTTTATAGTCGTCTTGATCTTCAATTATCAAGGGGGAGGGGGTAATTTCCATGTATCTAAGGGAAATAATCTACAAATTCTGCTTGAAATAAAAGTATATCAAATTATGGATACTCGTATTTTTTCCCTTCACCTAATCCTAATTAGAAAATTGTTGATTTTAATTCGTTCCAATAAATTATTTCAAATTTTGTTCGTTCCAAAAAGCTATTTAATTTTTGTAAGTTCCAAGAGGAGAAAAAAAAACAAAAACTATGATCAAGGGAAATAATCGTGAAATTCATTATTTTCATTACCTCCCTTGCCATTCGTAAAGCAAATTGACGCCAGGGGAGCGTGAATGCGGTAAATCCGCGAAAAATTTTTGACTAAATGCCTGTCAGCCCCAGTTTTTGCACTATAAACTCTTTACCATTACCAGATTGTAAATGCTCAAATGAATTAATGAATACATTAAATCGTACTGTAACAATTTTAAATCTCAAAACTCAACTTTATTTTTTCTGGTGACAGATCCGTCAATTATGGCATTCTAAACTCAGCTTCTTTACCTCTTTGAAGTTCAAGTCATGACATTTATTGGAGACTAAGCTGAATCATAATTGACGATTATGTCAAAATGGTTTTTTTTTCCTTGCGGTACGCCACAAAACTCAAAAAAATGTAGCCATTGAATTATCCAAGATTCAATCATGAATAATCAAAATCATAAATGGGAAACCCATGGTAAGAATTGAAGACAATAAAAGCAATGATAACAAGAAAGGAAAAAAAAAAACAGGACACTTCATCATCAGGTGTAAATATATTTGCATTCATCATAAAATGTTGTTGGTGATTTTTTAAATGATTTCCTTCATAAAAGGAGTAATACTTCAGATGGTAACACTGTCAGCACAAAAATGTATTAAACAAGCCTGGCTTCTGCTTCTTAGTTCAAATGTAGTCTCGATTGAAATACAAACATGATTATTTTTTCACCTCCATCCCATTATTTACTGTGACACTACATGCAATCATTAGAGTAAATAGAAATTCCTATGTATTTATTCATTCGTGATATGAAAGATTAAATCAATTACTAGTATGAATATATCACAGCATGATTAACTTATCTCGTGCTGTACACACATTAAACACAGGATCTTCATTTGTATGGAGTCCGAAATCTCTCTATTCTATCCCTAATGAACTTACAAAACCTTTTTCTTTTCGACAAACTTCAATCCAACTTGGACTTTATCTCACGTCTGTAACAATAATAATTCTCATCAAATTTAGGGGAGTAAACTCTTCACATTTGTCTACTCCATCATCTTAAACCAAAATGTTATATAAAATGATATTTCCCTGCTGTGATTCAAAATCGCATTCAAGTGATTGGTAAGCAGCTCTCTTACCAGCTGAGCTAAACTAGAATTTAGTTGGAATAGAAGTAGGAGTGGAGTTAAATGAAACGAACACATTTGTGAGCATAAAAAGTGACGTTCCATGACGTGATGTGTGTCATTTAGTTATAGTTTCCCAATAAAATTGAGAGTGAGTGAAAGAGAGGGAGAATCGGTCGGTTTTTTTTGTGTTAAATTTTACAATAAAACAAGATCAAATAATAATGAAATGACGTAACAGCATTTTCAAAAAATTCTGTTATTGTTATTACTATTAACGACTTTGTAAATAAATAAAGAATGCAATCTCATTATTTTAAGTTTAAACCTCCTGAAGACTTTCATGAAACCAGATGCATATTTTGAAAGGGTATGCTCTAGTTTTAATCAACAATAATGACATTAAATTATTCAAAGTCTGAGATTGATTATTTTCAGATATTTTTGTCTTCATCCTATTTTTGCTTTGTATAACAACTTTTTGAGTCAAATACCCGCCTCCCTCCCTGTTGACAGTTAAAAAAAAGCATCAAGTAAAAAGAATAAAAAAATTGCTTCCAAAGAGACTTGAACCCACAACCTATATCTTGATGCTTTAACCAATAGGTGTGCTTGTTCATTCAATAGAAACCATCACATGACCGACATCTTCTAGCAGCATGCTGTGTTGGGGGTGATCAATACAAAATAGATTGAGGGGGTGATCAATGAATTAGTTACTTCTCTCATTCTTTGTTGGGCTGTGATCACTGAAAAAATTTTGAATTTTCAAAAAAGAGCAATCGTGAATGCTGCCACACACAAGTTAAGGGATAAATTTAGCAAAAACTTACATTACAAATTAAGCCTATCACTAAAAACCTCTTTACAGAAGGGAAAATATAGATCAAATTTTCAGCCATCTGACTCCATTGGTGTGGCCTGTACGCATGATACGTACGTGGCCAGTTAGACCAACTTAAAACTGAAGAAACCTATATTGACAGCTTTGGTGACAATTTTGGGTGGCGGTTACTAATTTGCAGATTATTGGTTAAGGAATCATCCATGAAAGACAAGCATCCAGGGTAAAGGAGACAGGTTTAATTTTGGTTTGAAGGTACTTCATTCCTACTTGATACAAATTACTTTAATGCTCAAAGATTATTTAACTAAGAAAGTTGTATTAAAAAAACAATGACCAGATTAAAAAAAAAAAAAAAATTCATAACACTATCTGTTAAGTCATTGGGTACGATATTCAGTTATTTCTAAATTTCACTTTATAGTAAATTCAAATCAGAAATAATTTTTCTTCAAATCCTTCCCTGTTATTTTACCTAAACATATCAACTCCAGATGAAAGAAATTTCTGTCATTACAATTCTGGGGCTATCTCAATAAAATTCCAAATTTATCACAAATGATGACAACTCAGTTTTATGTGTGAAGTCAAGGCTTTTATTTTACATTGTCAACTTGCAAGGGATAAATATTAGACTTCCATAGTTAATGGGTTGATAAATTGATATAAGGAACATGTTCAAGAATTTTTATTTCATGCTTACATTGGCCAGGAATCAATTCCCATATTTTATATATTAGTATAAATCAAAAGAACTTGACCATTTTACAAGACATTACATTATTTGCCCAATTTCCAAGCTGTCTCTATAGTTCATTACATCTTATTTCATTTGTCAGTCTGATTTTATAGTTTGTAATGAGATATTTCTTGAGTTTTTAGTTACAGTTGTAAGTGCAGGTAATTAAACTATTCTCAAAGTTTCTACACTGAAAGTGACATTAAACTGACCTTTTCTCAAAATATTGTGTATGATACCAGATCGTTTATCTGATGAAGCTTGGGAAACAGAAAACTGGATTTATTTTTTCTCCTTTGACCAAGTAATGTACTTAAAATATAGAATAAACAATGAAAAGTAAAGAACGAAATTACTTTTAATAGATAAGATTTGTCCACTTGTAAAGCAGGGGCTGTTTTATATCAAAGTTGAAGAGGACAATTCTGTCGTATTAACAACAGTGAGCTATTTACTTATCTAAGTTACTTCCCTTGCACTTGATGAAAAAAGTTAATGTTCTGGATTACCTCCCCTTGACTACTTATTTCAGTCAAGTGATGAACTGAGCGCTGATTAGTGTAATACCTTGAATAGATTAA
Organism: Thysanoteuthis rhombus; assembly: GCA_963457665.1. Classification (NCBI taxonomy): domain Eukaryota; kingdom Metazoa; phylum Mollusca; class Cephalopoda; order Oegopsida; family Thysanoteuthidae; genus Thysanoteuthis; species Thysanoteuthis major. Next base: position 75,273,365 of record OY735204.1, on the reverse strand, counting down.
TGCGGTTTTTGATGTTGTACGTTCAAGTTATTGCTGTGCAATGAAAAAATTCTATCAGTGACTGATTGAGGATAAAAAGTCTCATGTATATAGAATTTTTATAAATCAATAACATTTTATCGGGTTTCTTTTTCGAAATTTTAATCATTCTTTGTGAAATGCACCAACAATCTAGAGGCGTATGAATGATATACGTAATAAAACCCATTTGCAAACAGTTTCTTTATAAAAACTATTTGCAAATTTTTTTTTTAGAAAAATCAATCGCAATATATTAACATTATACATATAGAAGCCAGATTCTGTCAGTACCACTTGCATTAATTCCTGGCCCCCGACAATCCCTTCTGTTTTTCAAAGCACAATACACAGATCAAATGCCAAAATTAGGTCTGATTTTAATTAGTGTTTAATAATCAATTTTTCCTTTCTTCCAGAAATATTTACCGACAGATTCAAGCTACAGTAAATCTAAATTATGATATTAGTTGCATTGATTCAAATGAAGCCACTGATACGATGATATAAACGGCATTGAAAGCAATGGATTAAACATTAAAACTGAATTCCAAAATATCTATGGTTTATTGAATGGCTTATGCAACAATTTTTTTAATGTGTGACCAGATACGAGTTGAGGCAGAGAAAATTATCTGATCATGATTTGGAGAGTGGATTTCCTAGCCTCATATTCTGACCTCAAAAGCATATTTCTTTTCCTGATTTCATACTTTGATCACACTTTCTTGAAAGTTGATTTCTTCACTTGACTAATCTTCTGAACACACATTTTTGTGGAAAGTTTTATTTACCTGGCTTCATATTCTAGTCATACATTTTTCTGTTTAGTCCTTTGAACCGGGCAATACAGTCAAAATCAGCAGCAGGTCACACAGTTATTATCTAATTCACTAACTATGGCTTTCTAGGCAAGTTTACTAACATTCTAACAATTAATCTACAGCAAGCATGTTCGAAATATTAGAAGCGTGGATTTCAAGACCGAAGATCCGGTATAAATGTTGTAGTTACCTCCCTTGAACTTGCATCTAAACATTCTCTTGAGTCCTTCAAGTCTGATAACCGGCACAAAACAAGTCTTAGCATTGGCCGGGTGGTTCTGATATCAAACACATTTTCAAGTGTGCATGCAGCTGGGTTTTTTTTCTTTTCAATTACCAATCGATATCAGTTGTAATGTACGGTTTTATATAAAGTATGGTATATGGGATTGATCCTGACCCTTCAAGTGCAAAGGGGAGGTACAGCCTGAAATGGATATTATACTTAGTTCAGCAATGAGGAAATGCTGTGCTTAAAGGAGACTGTATAAGGATGAGGTGAGTGTAAACAACAATAAAGATTTGATGAATTGTAAATCAGTTTCTCAAGATGATTCATGTTGATTAGGAATAGGTTTGAATTCATTTTTGGCAATTTATCATATATATTTATATCTCATGATATTTCATGTTAAAGAAAAAAAGACAGGGGGCACAATAGAGAGTATGTAAAGAACAAAATGAATGAGTAGCATTGAAAGTGTTAATTATCACATGAGTCCTGATGAGGCCTTTTTTTCATTTTATTTCAGGAGAGAAAGGTCTTAATCCCACAATTGCCAAATAACAAATGTTAATTTAAATTCATAGCTTCAACACCCACCCATTTAAATACACAAATCTGTAACGTGTTAACATCAGGTGCAAACAGTAGATACCAATAAGCTGAATTTAAAGAGAGTACTTCATCGTGTTCTTTTTTCAATTTTAACAGTAAAAGAGAAAATGGTGGGGAAGATGATGTGTCAATATTTCAAGTACCTGTTCACCTTGAAAAATCAGCATTCTTTTGGCTACACTTGAGTACTGACAAGAAGGTAAAAAAAAACAGGATATTTTTGTAGCAAAAATGTTGTACCTGAAATGGCATAGGAATGGAAAAAAGGATATCATGTGTTGAAAGGAAATTTTAAGAAACCAAAAACAGAACTGGTTCCATTTAGGGTTTCATCAGGTGTGTATTAAGGTTTCCAGAACTTTCTTGAAATACACAGATTGAATACAATCTATGAAATTCTTCCCAATGGAAACTTTTGTACACAACTGATATTATTTCAAAAAGGACAGATCAGATCACAGAATATTTGGCAAAAAGAATTGCTACATTATTTCTTTTTCTTCAACAATCACTGTGACACCATTACAGAGGGCCATTTTCATATTAAGCTTTCAGAACATCACTGACAGATTACTCTGTACAATGCATTCCAGGTTTCTGGGTAGAGAATGCTATTTTCTAATCATTCATATCTCAAAAGTATAGAAAACTGTGAAAATCTGTCTGTTGTTCAATTAGAAATGAGTAGATTTCAAATGATTACTGTCCTGGTCGTTTAAATCAAGTTTGAAGGTAATAATTTGTATTTTCTTTACTTTTTAGACATGATCATAGAATAACACTTATTACCCAGAAATGACAAAGCAAGTTGTAGTGTTGTAAATCTAGTAATTGGATTACTTTTTCTTGGATATTTACAAAATACAATCTTTGTCCAATAATAGTTGTTATATTTATATATGCAAATGTAACTTGAGATAAAGGTAGTATTATTTTCTGGTAGGAATTCACACTATTTTGAAAACTTGAATTGATTCATTTGACTGTACAAGTGCAAAACTAATGCTTTTTACCTGCCAAAGGTGTTTCAGATTTTATGGTTATTAAATTCATTTTTTTTTTAAATAGGGCAAATGAAAATTGATACTGTTAGAAAGTGAGAAAAAAAATCTACTAATAAAATGAACTGAGTGATTATTTTGTTTCCTGACCATATCAATAATACCTTCAAGTAGAAGAGTCCAATATTGCAGATAAAAATATCGACCTACCATTTCAAACAAGTACAGTGGTATCTTTGGAAATAATTCAAATATGAGAGTAAGTCAAAAAACATTACTACCTGTGTTCCAGTAAATACATCGACAAATATATTCCTAACAAAAACAGGTTTAAGCATATCTGTGAGATAAGTTGATTGATGCAGACAAGTTCTCTTGTTAATACACTTGTCTTTTTCATTAAAAAAAAAAAAAAGATGCTTTTTGAAGTCAGGGCAAACAGCACATTTTCAACAAAACCCAAAAGAAAATCTTCCCTAAACATTGAAACTTTCAATCAGGTTTATAGAGATGCTGCCCTATATAGTATAGTTTAGAGATGGATCAAGTGTTTTAAGGAAGTTCAAAGAGATTATCAACTCCAATGAATGAAACAGAAGGTGGCTGTCTAATTACCACTGATGTGATAGCCAGTACAGTTAGGATCTCACACAGTTCAGCATTTTCATTTTCAGGCCACCGTCATGGCCTCAAGAAATTATTTTCAATAACAGAAATGCACCCAGGAGTTATTCAATGAGAATGTTGTTGGGAAACCTTACCTCCATCCACCCTACAGCCCTGATCTTGACCCTCTAGATTTTTTTGTTCCAAAAGCCCAAAGAACATTTAAAAAGGGACATAGTTTGGGTCCTTCCATAATGCCAGAACTGTTATTACACAGGGTGTGAATTTGAGAGCCTAGAATTCTTCAGATGAGGATTAGAGAGATGGAAATACTACCTTCAAAAGTGAATAAACCTAAATGGAGGATATGTCAGAAACAATAGCATCACATTCCAGTATTTTTGTTCAATAAAAGTTTCTATGATTTTGCAGCAATATTTCCTGACTTACTCTTGTTAATCCATGATTCTTTTTACAAGGGTTTACTATTCAAGCATATTACACAAGTTCACAGCTATCCAGAAGAAATGTAGACCAATAACTGTACATAAAAATAATGCACAATTTTCAAGTGAGTTTCAATTTTACAGAAAATCCATTTCAATACTTTCAGAACCCCAAGACATATATCCCACGGTTTCTGACTAATGGGATATAGATGTCACACAGATCTCTTACAAAAGTCTACTGGGAAACATGTAATATGTAAAACAATGAATATCTCCTGGGACAAATATTTTCATCATGATTTTAGTTCTTTAGAATAAGGAAATTTTTTATTCAATAAAAAGTTTTCTTTGATTATTAAATAAATATTGACATGTTTTTGGCTTTTTTTTTTTCTTTTCACTTTTAAAAATTCAGTTTTTAGGCACCTCAATAGATTTGTCACAAGAGGTCAAATTACAGAGGGTTAAAGTAAGAATTTACGATACCAGTCACAACTTATCCACTTACAAAGGGCTTCCCAAATTAGAGGTTGCAGAAATATTTTCTTGCCTGAATAACTAGGCAAGATTTTTTCTAAAATTTCTTTCTATCTCCTAACAAAAATTTTGGGTACTTATTGTAAATTCATTCATTAATTTTTCAAAGAACAAATTTCTTTTACGTTTTAGTTATTCATTTTTTAAAAATTTTCCTTGTAATGAACACTGTAAAACATAGATTATACATACATTGTGATTTTTGACAATTTTCTGGGTCTTTATTTGTTTTGATGTTTAATTGCTTTGAGATAACGACTATAACAAATGAGGAATCAAGAGAAATTTTGCCTCATCAAATGGAGTTGTGCATTAGAAGCCCTGCAACATAAATCAGACTAAAAAATTGTTTTATGCAATCATTAGTTCTATGAAATATATTGTTTGTTTGTATGAACTAAAGACATTTGTTGTGAGAAAGAACAGGTCATGTTTTCCTTCTCTCATTACTTGATCTGTCAGATTCTTCTTTTTTCATTTTATTCAATGGCAGGAACAGATGAAAACGTCTTGATGTTTTATATGAATAAAAAATGCATGAATGTTTTCATCAGTTATACAAAACATGTTCTTGAAATATACATAATGACACAAGATATTTTTTACTACAAATTGAAACTTAAAAACTAAAAAGCCAGAATGCAAATCAATCTCTAAATGTAAACAATATCAAATTTGCAATAAAATTAACAAAGTCATTTTTTTTAATTGTTGGTTAACTAACATTCTGATGATATCTTTGAGGAGAATTGCATATCAACCTGGTCGTAAATGTTCACATTTAGGTGAGAGTGTTGTTGCACATGGTAAACCCACTCTCTCAGCCTTTTAAGGACTATGTTCAAATGGTACAAGGAGTTACAACAGGCAACTTTTTCTACTTCATGTGACATTTGGAATCAACTGACTGGATGAGTGTCAAAATACCAAGCAGTGAATATATGTATATGTGTGCATACATATATATATATATATATATATATATATATATATATGTGTGTATGTGTGTGCAGATGCGCACACACACACACACACATTAACCACAAAAGGTAACTATGTCCATTAAAATTGCTTCCTCATTTTCAACTGTATATATTCTTTTTTTCAACCTTAGTATTCCATTCCTCTGATCCAGTTTAACTTGTTACTGTATCAAAACCTTCCGTATTTGACAGCGAATGAGACCCAACCCCAACAAAAAAAAAACAAAAAAAAAAATTACCCAAAAGGTGAACATAATCATAGTTGTCCAACCCCACATTGGTCACAAGTTAGAGTTTCATTTTTTCTTTTTTTTTAAAATCTGAATGATAAATGAGGAATATTCAGGGAAACATTTGTTTTTTTTCACATTCCCAACCAAATATGGTACTTATTGAGTAAATATAGCTGAAAAATAAAAAATTTCTACTACAAATTCAAACTTGTTCATCAGAGGAAATTGTTTCCATAAATATTTTATGATCTCTGAACCTAACACAACCACAAATACTGAGTGAATAACCACTTGATTAATAGCTTTTGTATTAGGATTTAATCTGTCAGTTCTTCAGTCATCATAGAGTAATAGTGACTTTCAGCAGAAACAAGAACAAATGTATAAACCTAGTCAACTGGGAGGAGATGAATACACACTGAAAACCAAGAGAGAATACAGAATCAACATTCAACACGTATAACAATTCTAATATCATTTTTTGAAATAAAAAAAACCTGTTCCAAGTATCCAGAATGAACATTTGATTAAAAGTGATGACTGCGACAGAGTTGCCTGATTGGGCTACACAGAGAGATAATCAAAACTCTATCTCAGAGGCATTAGAATAGTGTTGAATTTGGAATGACTTGTTGAAACTGGAGGCAGAGGACCAATACCATCTTCGGGTGCGATTCAGTTTCTACAATGAACACTCTTCTGATGCCTGTGTTGAGCAAGTCTCCCAGATAGGGTTTGGATTATCTCCCCTTGTAACTTGATGTGTCAACACGGGCGTTGACAAGTTATGGTGTGACCCATACATTTCTCTTTGCAATCTGCTAGTCTATCATATCCTTTCAATTCTTTCACACTTATCCTTGGCACTGTACAACACACAAATATGAAGATGATGAACCGAGACTTCATTCTTTTGAATTTTCCAGCACCACTTTCGCCCCTCTATACAGAAAATAATGTACAAGTCAATTCCCGTTTAATGATGTGTTCTTTATTTCTGCAAGAGAATCTCCAGGTCCAACGTAGCCAAGCCAGTGGGTACCTATCACTGCTTGCAGATTCACACGTGTCCACATGTATAGTTTTGTAGGAGAAACGTTCAGGGAGTGGGTTTTGTTAGACAAGGTACTCAACTTGAAATCATATATACAACAAACAGGACGTTTTTCTTCATCCCCCTCCACACACGTTTTTTTTTTTTCTTTTTTTTTTCAAATTGTCTTTTAAGGCTTGCTTGCAGCAAGAAACAACTGGTCCTTTTTTTTTTTTCTTGCAGCTATTGTAAATTATTAACGTTTAAAGTCACAGAGAGGAAAGGTTTGGAAAAAAAGGAAAAAAGAAAAAGAAAGTGACAGCAGGCTGAATTTAAAAAAAAAAAAAAAAAGGCTAGGCACAAATTGTTTGTGTATCTTTCAGTATCTGTGTTCAGTTAAAATATTTACACACACGAGAAATTATATCTATCATTATCATTTTATGATCATTATTAGTATGGGTTTGGTTATCCTTATCGTTATTTTCATTATCACAATTAAATGGTTTATTTTTGTTGCTTTTTACTTGATAATTTAATCAAAACTCTCTGAAAGCACAAACACTTTAAAATTTGATATTTTATTCACAAGTACCAAATATAAAAATAAAAAATATACAGACCTTGCACACCGAGCTTCTGTAGGGGCTACACACAAACTAGCAGCATCTAGGACTACAAAAGAGAGCTCAATGCACACTCACTGGAGGAGGAGGTGGAGGAGAACAAAGGTCAGGGGAGTGGGAGGACAGGGGGGTGACAGGGGGGGCCAGGGCACAATAGTTAATGGTTAAGGGTTTCTTTCCTTTTTCAGTTTTTTTTTCCTTCCTTTTTGTTATTGATGTAGTTATTTTGAGGGTATGGGTAAGGAGGGTGGGAATCGGATGGGAAAGGATAGTGAGCAGGGTGGGGATTCTTTCATTTATATATATATATATATATATATATATATATATATATATATATTACACATTTCAACTGAAAATAACCAAATCAATTTTTTAAATAAAAAAAATTGAACAAAAAATGAACCCAAACAAAGTATGCACGAGTAATGTGCAATAATTAACAATAGATTAATTATTCAGATCCTATAGGATGGCTAGGATAAGTTGTTTTTGTTTTACATACAATATATATATACACACATAATTACACACATACATATGTATGTGTGCATGTATATATATAACACACGCACATACATAATATATGTATAAACAATAAAAACTAGGAACACCACGGCAAATAATTTAAGAAAAGAAAGCAAAGAATAAAACAGCAAGAAAAAGTTGTTGGGAGAAAAATATTTCAACTGATAGTGAAAAAAATGTTTAAGAATCTGAGGAAAAAAGTAGAAAATTTGTAAATTGTTTTATTAAACAAGGGAACAGGAGGGTGAAATGACGAAGAAGGTATAAACATTGGAATTTTTTGGACTAGCTGAAATCAGTTAGTTAGTTAAAAAGTTAATTCCTATTTACCTGGCATTATTAGATTTTTTTCTCTTTTCCTTATAGATTAGTTTGGTCTACTTTAAAAGAAAAAGGCAATTCAATCAGTTTTTAAAATGGGAGTGGGGGAAGGGAAGGGTTTTTTAGTTATTTATTTTTTTTTTGTTTCCATTTTTACCAAACATGGCACTGAGAGAAAAAAAACTCTTTCCCAAAAGAAAAGAAAAAAAAAACTGGAAAAATAAGAGAGAAATAGGGTAGAGGAAGAAGGATTTTGAAGAAAAAAAATTTTTTCTTAGTTTTTTTTTTTTTTTTTTTCATTTTCATTTTTTCCCCACTAATTATGTAAGAATTTGGAGAAATTTTAACAGCCAGAAGAAAAACGGTTGAAAAAAGGAGAGGGCTGAAAAAGCTATCACAAGAAATGCTGTTTTCCATTTTGTGTGTATGTATGTGTGTGTGTGTGGTTTTTTTTTAATGTAAAAGTGTCCGAGTGTTGGGAGTAATTATGTCCAAGTGAGTAGTAGCAAACACTGAGGAGGAGGAGTAGTAGCAGTAGATGAAGAGGAGAGAGAGAGTAAGGGCAAGGCTACAGTAGAGAGTGGTAGGGGAGTTTTCATTGGGTTTTAAATTAGACATTTTGGTTTGTTTTTTTTTTTGTTTTTTTGTTTGTTTTATTTTTTGTTGTTGTTTTCTTTTTTTTACACTGTCCAGACCAGAATGACTTTGTACAAAGGGTTTTTTTTTTCTTTTTTTCTTTTTGTAATTGTGCTTCATCTTAATTCATGGCTGTGGTTGCTCATCTAGTTTTTCATTTCATTATTTTTTTCTTTCTTTTCTTTTTTTAAGAGGGGTCCTTTTTTTTCTGGTTATTTTTTTTTTTCTATTTTCATTTTTTCCCTTTTAATTTCAATAATTCCTTTTTTTCTTCCTCTTTCATGTTTTTTTCTTTCTCTCTCTCACAGATAATATGTAACATTTTTTTATTTTCCTCAGTTACTTTCGGAAGTACTTGGCATTAATTTAGTCCACAGTTTAAATACTCCATTAGTGCTACATATTTACAAATATATTGTTGCTATTTACACATAGAACATATGTATGAAATATACTGGGATGATGCTGGGTGTGGTGGTGGTGGTGGTGGTTTGGTGTTTGTCTTATTTTTCATGAAATCTTTTTTTTTTTTAAGGTCAACGCCACCACGTCACTTGTGAGCAACAGTAGATGGATGAATAATGAGTCGTGTGGCTATGTACAATGAATTGGTAACAACTGCAGACAACAGCACAGACAGAGTGGTGGTGGTTGGTGGTGGTGGTGGTGGTGGTAATGATAATGGTGAACGAGAGGCATAATGGACCACATCAGTCCTTATCTGTGGTCACGAGATGAACGGCGTCGTTTGTGCCACACTTGATCTGATAGATCTGCAAGAGAGAAAAAACAATTACAATCAATAAAAGGCTGGCAATACAATTCTTACAATTCTTCCTTTTTAGAGAGTAACAGTTAGAAACAGGACTTCTATAATACGACAAGTGTATGTATATGAATTTTGTCCGTAACACCGAAGGAGATAACTTTTATGATTTTATGCAAGTGTTACTTCCCTTAGAAGACCATTTCATTATTTGTAAAAGAAAGATATTGTACACATCTCGATTCTGCAACAATTTCTTAATCGGATTAGCTTCACACCTATTCATATTTTAAGCTTTCACATAATTGCCATTGCAAAATTACTGTAATTGTTTGTGTATAATACCCCCCCCCCCTTCATATTTTGAAACCTAAAACTTGGGGAGTTCATATTATACACAAGAACTATATGTCACCCCACTTTTGCTCTAAATATTGTGTATATTTTGTGTTTCAAAACAATGTACATAGTATAAAATCTTATTTTTAGTCAATATGAACTGGGTAAAAAGATTATATTTAGCTTCTACAAATTCTGAAAAGTCAGTGAGTTTTATACAACAGAGATGGGGGGGGTTCCAGGGTTTCATAGCCCATAATTAAGACTGCATATCATACACAAATAATTACAGTCCTTAAATATTGCCGTGACTTTTTGACGGCAAGGGTAAACTGGTTGAAAGGTAAAATCCTTTCACACTCAGAGAAGAAATAACATGCAGGATCTATTTCTCCCGAAAATAATCATGAGTTTTGAAAAAAACTCTTTATATAAAGCATTTCATGCCTTCCTAAAAAAGTTTCCATAAATCCTCATCAGTTTAATTTCAAAGAGCTTCAGATAACTGAGAAAATCAAAAACATGGCCCGAAAATAGCGGAAATGAAACGATTTTTGTCTGAATTCCAAAGATGGAGTATTATCATCATTATACACTGATTCACTTGGACTAGAGTCCTCATCTTGGTTGTTTTAGTCATAATGATTCTGCAGTAATACACTTCACCCTTGATTAGATGTCTGTCAAAGTGGCTAACCTTCTGGGAATTTCAAACCAGACCTTCAATTCAATCCACGGTGGTAGACTTCCCATTCCACTGTCCATGCCAGAGATATCTCATATAAATTAATTCTGCCTCTTCCACCGAACCAGAGTAAATGACTTTTTTCCATTGCCTGATCCAGGGATTAACTCATAACCACAAAGCAGGTTACAAGATACACTTGACCAACATTTTTATCCACCAAACCATGTATCCCTTGGATTAAATGAAATAGCAAATAAGAAATTCCCAAGAGGTTACTGACCATCAGACACCTGAAAAAAGGCTTGAAGGTATAATGGCTGAAACAACCAAGATGAAAACACTAGTCTCGAGTAAATCATCAGTTTATAATAAAAGATCAAACAATGTTTGCTCATGTAGAAAACAGATCAGTGAAAAATCTCTTACAACCGAGGGGAGTTAAACTGAGCAGAATGATAGAAAGATAAAAAAATAGTTGGCTGTATCTGTGAACAAAGGTCCTCTCCTTTGCCACTGCCTCTCCAATGCTAAAGGTGCCCCCCATACACACACAGTTCGCGATATAAGGTGGTTGATTGATGGGACCAACATTTTTACCTGTATATATTATGGCCCACTAATCCAGAAAACCATGAACAAAAAGAAAACTTCATCAAAAACTTGATATGACTAGAATACCGTATTTCTTCAATGTGAAATCAATTAACATATAATTAACTACATGCTGTTTTATGCATAATTCCTTTGATTATATGATGAAAATAACTCATTCATTCACCAGTGAAATAGTGAATGACTTTTGATTATCTGCAGTTCAGTTATAATGCAGTTGTCTTTCTTGGACCTGAACACCTGCTTTAAAAGAAAGACTACTGTAGTAAGTTACACAGAGAAAATGGAAGGATAAAGCAGTAACTTCTGACACTGGTATTACTACCTGAATACAATAAGAGATAATTTCCATAAGATGTTATTTGAAAAGTCTAGAGATCTTGGTAATATATTTAGCTCCATCATATGAGGAATAACATTTGAATCAAAAAGCAGAATCACAATACAAAATTACAAAAGCAAATTAGAACCAAATCAATTTGTGTATAAAAATCATACCATGAAATTTTCCATTTTATGAATAATCAAAATAAGTATATTTGCCAGCCTATAAGATGCATGGTTTATAAGGGTTTGGAGGGAACTACCATTCACTGCAACTCATCCGATACCCACAACTATCCATTTTGAACTGCAGTAGACAATCCTTTAGTTAAAAATACCAACATGTTTGATGCAGGGTAATATTTGAAGAATTTTGTTATTTTTTCTCTCAAATTTCAATGTGTCTCTTGTATGCCAGCAAATCGTATTATTCTAGAGTGTGTTCATTCTAACTTGAAACTTTTTTCTTCTTCTTTGGAATTGTTTCATTGAAATGAAAAATTTTGACTTAAATCTTACCTGGTTCACTGTACGATTCAAATGAAAATTAAAATTAAAATCAAAACAAAACCAACCATATTTTCTCATGTAAGTTAAGTATAGATAAATAAGAATATTTTCTTTACAGATATTTTAATCTCTTATTTCAAAAGTATTTGATGGGCAAGGGACATATTGAAAATGCTGATTGGTTAATTGTGACAAATAAAATTCCTTAGTATATCTCAATTCACAGATACATGTGAATTTCAATGAGATGATTTTTTTTTTTTTATAAGAAACTAAATACAGATCTGGTCAGTCACATGATCAATGCCTTTGGACATGTTGGTGTTGGATCAATAAATAAGTTACTTCTTTCGCTTCAGTTGGGCAAGGATCACTAAAAAAGTCTGAATGCTACCAGACCCCAAATAAAGCACAATTTAGTACGAGCTCACATTGCAAATTGGACTGCCTATTAAAAGCCTATTCAGAGAGGGAATTTTGAAAAAAATGATTTTCTTTTAATTTTCAGCCCTCTAACTCTATTGGTACAGCCTGTATATGTGATACATAACCAGCTAGACCAACTTAGAAATGGAAGAAACCAGTGTTGACAGTTTTGATTGACTGTTGAGCAAACAATCCATTGCACCAAATGGTGGATAGGAGATATCTGGCACAATAATGCTTTCAGAGACCCAAATTTAATCCATCTGAAAGATTCAATTTTTACTCTTCACAGGAAGTCATCCACTTAATTACACAATCCTTGTTTTGATTACAGTTTTTCAAATTATTTGATAGTAATTCTTCACAATATTCTTTTCGTGTATTTAATGAGGTCTGATTTCTATATTTCATCAAATTAAATCAAAGTTTGATGGTGATATCCTTGCTTTAATGAAATCAAATTTTTGGTAATAGGGGTGTAAAATTTTGCAATTTTTGTTGAAATATTTCCAATACATCTTAAAATCGAACGATTTTGATTTACTTTTTCCTGAGATTAATAGACTAACCGACCTCCCATTTCCCATGAGTCTTAATTTATTTCAAAATATACAGAAATAACTTTGTTATAACTGACTCTCTCAGATGGATCAAATTTGGGTCTCCAAAAGCATCATTACGTCAGATATTTTTTACAAGCAAAATCGTTAGCTTCAAGTGGAAGAGTCTATTGAGAAAAAAAAAAAATCATTGTTCATTATTATAATAGAAGACTAGTATACCAGCGTTGTAAAAATAAGAACAATTTTAAGGGGTTTTCTCTTAATTGTTTTTGTTTTTTAAAATTCAGCCATTCCAGGCTATTATCTGTTTTGAGGTACTGTCCCTTCCCCTATTGTATACAATCTGACCATTTACTTAATGCTTCAAATTTCGACACCATGTTGTCAGTGTACCCTGGTTTATTAGTAAACCATCAGGCTCCTAACATACTCGTCATAGTTCAAATCATGGCAGTTCCACGTTACTTTATATAGTTTTTTTTCACCATGATATAAATAAACAAACAAAAACACACTGGTAATCATTAGATTTGTTTTGATGATTTAGCAACTGGAAAGGAGACAGTTCATGTCTTCATTTCTGTTCTCTTTTGAACATTAAACTGCATAAAAATTGTCAAGATTAGTAATTGTATTTACAAATTAATCCAAGTTTTATTTTTAAGCAGATTAAAAACACACTAATAATAAAAACCAATATAACAGTGTAGCAATGGAAAAGGCACTGAATTTGCAAGTTTTCCAGAGTGAATTCAATGCTAAAAGAAGATTCCTTTAGATCAAGAATGGTCCTTGAATGACAACTACTCAAAGAACCCTTTTCAAGAGTTGAATTTTCTAGAGGACTCTTTCAATAAAAACATCTTTCCATTCTACATATATATTTATGTATGTAACAATTGGATGTTGGCTAAAATTGAGTCTTTGGAATTTAGTCAAAAGTCATAATGTCTTAAGAACATTATGAACAATCAATTATCACACAAGATAAATAAAATACAAAGGCACTTTTGTTGTACAGAACCCAAAGGTTCCACAGAACAGTTTGAATACTAATGCTCTAGATAAGTAGCCTCTTGTCAAATCTGGTTTTGTTCTGAGTTAATCAAAACTTGGAAATGTTTCACAACGAAATTCAGATTAACACAATGTAAGTTTACTGCGATTATTTTTGTTAAATATCTTTTTATCAATTTTTATCACATTATAAGTTCTGCATGAAAGAACTTAATTTTCTCCCTAAAACAAATATTAGAATCTACCAATAAATGAACACTGACTTTTCCTGTTCTTTTATCTGTAACAATGGACCCTCCATCAAACGAATATTTTCACAGGTAATAACTATTATGGGATAAACAATGATCAGAAGCAATCAGATCTTCACAAAATGCATATTCTTTATTAAACTTTGAAGTAGTTTAAAACTTAAATATGGAAAAAGATAATAGTTCAGATTAAGTTTATTCAATGCCAGCAATTAACAAAAAAATGCTTTCTCCCTCCCAAAACCTTCTTGACATGAATTGACAAATATGAATCTCGTGAAGTGATGTAAAAAAAAAAAATTACACAATATTAAATCATGAAGGACTGATTTTGAATGTTTGTCTACCAAAGAGCAATTTGATGGTAATATTCGAAGTTCATAAAAATGATAAAATAATCAGATGGAAATTAATCATAGCATTAAGCGACTAGTTAAAAAGCTGAATTCAAAGAAGTTCCTTGTAGAAACATCCTAACCTACAGTGCACTATGTCTTATGTTATAAATCTGTTTTTTTGTTTTTTTCAACACTTTTCTGGATGAGTGGGTGAATATATAGGTGGAAATGTAGGGGCCCATGATCCACAAGCCTTACATTCCAAACTGTACTATATCGGGGGACAACTGACCCAATTACGCAACATCGATCTCTTCTTAATGGATAGTGAAACAAGTTATAACTTGCTCTAAACATCAATATATCTTTAGGGCTAACATTAAGCTGTATGATCAGATGCACTAAATAAATAAGAATATGCATTCCAGATGGATAAATGGTTTTATGTGCTTTTCTAAACAATTCTGTTGGAAGTTTTAAACAGAATGAAATGAACTGTGCATATTTGTATCGTAACAGAAATTCTAATGATTAATCATGATGTAAAAAATAAAAACCATTGTAGATGAGACAACAGTGCTTTTCTTAATCTTCAATAAACCTTGATTACCCTTTTTGAGACTCCTGGGACAAATATATCTTGAGGTTTCCATGACTGCTGGAATATATATGTCATGTAGATCTCTTTTAGAAGTCTACTGGAAGATTTTAATTCAGACATCAAGTACCTTAATAGGTTAGTCTTGAGAAGGTTTACATAGATATCATAAGGAAGGAAGAAAGAGTTCAGCAGTAGTAGTAGTAGTAGATGTCACAGTACATGCTTATAAGATGCTTTATTAAGACAGAAGCACAAGCGTCTAGTCACCTGCAAAAGGTGCAGGGTAGAAAAAAAAACATTTTAAAAGGTAGGAAAGGTTGTATGAAATGCATTTATCTTTAATCCTATCAAAATGAAGTCATGTGAGTCACTCAACTCCAATAAAAATTACTGGCAGGTTGATAATTATCTTGAAATTGGGAATAATCAACATTACTAGTGTCCCAGAAATAGGAGGCAGGGTTGTCAGATTGGCCAGAAAGGGAGATAATCTGAGCTCTATCTCAGAGACTTACCCAACACAGACATTAGGATAGCATTCAATTTGGAAGTCTTGAGGCAGAGATTCAATACCAGCCTCATGAGGTTAGTATTGAACATCTCCCCCCAGACTCACCTGATTTTCAAATTCAATGCCATTCCAATGCCTGTGTTATGTAAGTCTCCAAGATAGAAATCAGATTATCTCCCCTCCTCGCCAAATCTGGCAACCCTGATATGAGACAAACAAGTAACAACCTTTACTGCCATTTTGTTATGTATAATTTTATCTAATATTGAATACACATGAATATAATCAGAGTATGTCCTATGGTAAGCATTCTAATAATGATGCCAGGGCAATTCATTGCCAGTGGAATCATCACCAGTAAATTGGTCGCCAATAAACCTTTAATTATAAGTATTCAAAAGTTCTCTGTGCACCTATTCATTTATATGGAAGACCTACATTTGCAAAGGTTTCCCAACAATCCAAAATACTGTATGTAAAGCAAAGAAGCAATGTCCAACAGTTTTTATGAGAAAAAATATTTGAGTGTTGCCAGATACCCATAACAAACTTATAAGTCTGCCAGCTTCAATGTCAAAGGTTCACGTTTACGGAGAGCTGCAGCTAATGTAGAAGGCTTCAAATACAACAGTATGCTCAACTACTTAGCCTCATACATTCTTTTATCATATAATTAAGGTTTTGGGGCTTTTTTTTCCAGTTCCAAATATACAGGTCCTTCTAAAACTTAAGTTGTACTTTTCTGCAATCAATGCAGCACTATTCATCAAGGGCGTTTTGGGAGTCTGGGAATGCTTGAAAATTTCTTCAATATAAATCATTGGTAATTGCTTCTTTGCTTCATGTCATTTTGGTTTATGAAACGTTTCTTAGAAATAGTCTATCTTCTGATAACGGGGGAAACTTGAATACAAAAAAAAAAAAAAAAAAAAAGCAACATACAAAAGTATTGAAAGAAGATATTGTCATCTGTTTCAAACTTTTCACTTCTCAAAATGACTTTTCAGTTTTAATTTGAAAATATACATAATTTTGAATAGATTCCGCTTTACTTTTTTCATGGTTTTTTTTTTCTTCAAAACCTTCAAAATATTTTTCAGCATTTAAGGAAAATAGGATTTTTAATTTTTTTTTTCAATTATCTAGTTGTGCAGTATATACAAGATCATCCGAGTCTTGAGAGAAGTAGGGTCTTTAAATATAGTAGAAAATCTTGAGTAAAACGGGTCTTTATAATTTTTTACCTGTCAATTGATGCAATTAATGAATAAACTGACTACAGACCCAAAATAAGATGTGACAGTTTTGAGCAAAGTCTAGATGATCACTCCAAAAAGCAAAAGATAACCAGAAATATCAACAAAAACAAAATCAGTTCAAATAACATCATTACTAGAAGCGCCACACCACTCGCCACACCCCAAATTCTTTTTTTCCGATGATGTCCCTACCAAATGAAGACATGTGCAGCATAGTCAATGCCACAAAAACTTTTTGGTTTGTCACAGGTGAATAAGATTTGTTTAAAATCGACAATAATCTAAGCCAGATTTCAGTAAAAGACTTTTTTTTGGCATATCTTGGATAGAAATTAAATTATGCAGAATAATTATACCAGCAAAACTTTTTTTTAAAAATCAGCAAGTGCCATCCATTTTCCAACAACAGCTGGTTTAATATAAGTAAATAAAGTAAAGATATTACTAAAAAAAATCTTTTTTAAAGTAATACATAGAATGTAATTGAAGTTGACCTACATAATATATCGATTCTATTTGAACTCGTAATGAAGATAAGGAAATTTACATTCACCACATGCTGACAAAAACAATAACATACATGAAAGATTGGAAAATAAATGGACTTGAGTCCCTACTCTAAAAATAGAAAAATTGAAAAGTCTTCATACTGGTGCTGAAGTATCCACTCCCCGTGGTAAAGCTAAGTTCTTACTAGCAGCACAGCCAGGCCCAGGGGTGGTGGTAGTGGTGTGAGGTGGAGGAGGAGGAGGAGGAGGTGCAACTCTAGGAGGCGTGGCACTTTTATGATCCTCACACCCTAATGGACATCTGGACCGAACTCCAGAGAAACCTGAAAATAGTTGTTTTGGAAAAAAAAAAAAAAAAAAAAAAAAAAATGATAATTTTTTTTCTTTTTTTTTGGAAAGCTTATTGGAATTTCTTTTTCTTTTTTTTTTTTTTTGGAACTAGGGAAAATACAATTGAAAGTCATATGATGTCTTGAGCTGTATGTGAAAAGCCAATACAGTGAGAGCAGATCTACAAAGCAGGGTCGCCAGATTTGAGCAGAAGGGGAGATAATTCCAGCTTAATCTCAGGCACTTATCCACTACAGGCAGTGAAATAGCAACAAATTTGGAAATCAAACAAGTCTGGAGCAGAGATTCAATACCAGCCACAAGAGGCAAGTATTGAAAATCAGTCACCAGACTCACTCGTTTTCTGAATTCAACACTATTCCAATACCTGTGTTATCAGATTATCTCTATTTCTGGCCGAATCAGGCAACCCTGCTCCAAAGCAATAAAGGAGATGGAGGAACTTCTTGCTAAGCATGTGGAGACAAAATAGGGATAGATACGACAGGCAAAAATTTAGGAGAGAAAATCAAAAAAGAGAAAAGCAAGACAAGAGAAGCTGAAGTGATGAAACCAAGTTTATAGAGTAATTTGAGTATATACTGATGCTCTATAGAAGAATGAGCAAAAGGATTTCATAACGGAGAGCAGAACAGAAGCCTTTGAAGCTGATTCAGAGGAAAATTTCAATTCTTTTACAGAAGCAAATGCAAAAGCAAGAAGAGAGGCAGCTTGTGAAAAGCAAAACGGAGAAAAAAAAAGGGAAGGGAAAGAATCGAGCTAACAGATTACTAAATATGATCGAGACACAAGAATCCAAGATGTCAGAGTGAAAAAATTTTTAAATCTATGTACATCACTTTTATGATTTAACGACTAAGACTGGAGCCAAAAAAAGTAACCAGGCTGGCTGCTGCAGGGTCAAACGCCACTCCTACTTCTATTCTGACTGAAGATGATTATTGCAACTTTTCATTGTATATATAAAATAAAAATTATAAAAATATATTTTTTCTAGAATTAATGTACTTGCTCATCAGAATGGGATAAGCCCTAGTGTATCTGATTAATGAATTTTCATAGATATGTAAGATTCATCAGTTTGGCTAAGTCGAAAGAGGGCTAGCTACCTCCATCACTAGGTCATAATTTCAAATCAGGTTAGGTAAACGTTAATTTTATTGATGTATTTTTTCAGAATGAAATAAGCCCTTGTGAATTTCTAGCATAAATTTTGGTAAATTCTGGTTTAGACTGGAGTTGAATAAGAAAAGAAAATTCATCGGATGCTTCTCGTCCCCCAAAACAGATTAATCCATTAAATTGTGGCAAAGCCAGCTCAGTTGCCATGTTCTATTAGATTAGTGCAAAAATAATTGCAGTTTTTCACCACCATCAAATCAATAGAGGAAAGCAGAGCACAGTACATCATCATGATTATCTGCAAACAATACTCCTGTTACTTCATCATCTTCCTTTGTGAAAGACTTGCCTAGTTGAGCATTGCTGTACAGTGTGTAAGCTAGGAGATACATTTCAAGCCAAAAGTTATATTCAGAAGTAATCTTTCTTTCATTAAAGGGCAATGATTTCTCAAAATTTTCTAATTCTACAACATGAAAGTGAGAATAAGATTATATTAGAATTATTGATTGTTGAAACTCGCCATCACTGTAGTTTCACTTTAGAGAGATCTGTTTCCAGAAGTACACATTGGATTTAAATGAAATTCTGTTGAAGGATAGATGGACAATGAGGTTAAATTTTGAGGCAGATCCATGAATTTTACCTTGATTGAGAACTATTTTTCCATTTTTCATACATTTATGTATACACTAATGTCAGTCCACACAATATCTCTGTAAGCTCTCATTGAATTTCTATATATGAAAGGGTATACAATAGGCTTTGAAAGATGTGATTGAATTTCAAGATGGATTCATGCAATAATACTACCCCTACATCAAAATTATAAGCCCACACAATATATTGACAAGTTGTCAATGGATTTCAATCCCTGCACCATTACTTCCCCAGACACAGGTAAGCAGTCTCCAAATACTTTTTACTTCCTTTAGTGAGCCCAACTTTTGCCAAAGAATGTTTGAAGGATTTTTTATTATCACTTCTTGCAACCTAAACTACGATTCAATAATACTTTCCCAAAATGTGTGATTAGTTTCACTCAGGGACTACTTGTAATCATTCAATCATATGTTGGTACACAGTGCCCCTTATGCTGAACCACTGTGCCCTGGTGTATCAGGGCTGAGGCACAGTGGATCAGAAAAGGAGAAGTACCTGCCAGCCACTGACTATCTTTATAAAACCTTTTTTCACAAATAACAGAGTGGACCTTCCTTTATCTTACCAGAAATATATTCATAGAATTAGCTTCCACCTACGATTGAACTTTGCCCCCGTTTACCCTATATCTCAGCTTAGAATAAAAGATATTGATCAAAATAAAAACCTTCAAAATCTACACATTTCTACTAAGTAGAAACAAGTGCATTTATTCCGTAGGTATAGAATTCTGAGGTCCTGGAACCAGTGAATTCTTCAAAGGCGCTTAGAACTATTGTCTGATTGTTGAAGATCTTTCCTTGCAGAGATCAAAATGCTTGAAAAAGTGGAATTCAGTCTGAGAGCAATCTGGTAAGTAAGGGGGGAGAGGTAAAGTTTTGTGGCCTAGAACATTCTATTTCTGCAGGGTTCTTTGTGCGACATGCAAGCTATTTTGCATTTCATTCAGGATCATTTGCATGACATGCTGAGCTTTTTTGCTTTTCCAATTAGGTACAAATGTCCAAGTCAGCACCTAGTTCCTCTGCAGCCTGCTTCCAGTTGTTTCGCATAAGTCTGCCTCTATAATGGCCCTATATTGGATGCCTTCATTCTAAGTCCACATCTTCAAGAATCTTATCACTGTTTCAAATTTTTTTAGCCAAGGTTGAGCTGTACATTTGTTGATAGTCTCCAGGATAATACTCGGTATATATTGCAAGCAGTTTCTGCTGTCATATATCTCATCTTGAAACTTATAACAAAATCACTCAAATTTGCTTTTTTCCATCTTTGATTTGATGGCCTCAAATAAACCACAATAAGTAATGAAAAGAAAATGTTCAACTTAAATAAATAGGGTGAAATTCATGTTTAAAAATGGTATTTCACGTGAACATTGTTAAATAATAGTTTATCCCCAAAATAAGCATCGAGGTTTAAAATAACAAAAAATGCAATTATTTTTGCATCAACTTGATAAATGTGGCAGGAACTTTGTTTATACAGGATGGCACAAAATATGCTGAACAGTTTGTTTTCTCTGCAAATAATGGACTCTTCCACTTGAAGTTACAGAGAAACATACAAACAAGCGGTAAAAGTCATCTGCAACTCAAAGTGGAAGAGTCCATTGTGTGACTCATGGAAATTTCTGTCATTTGCTGTTGAGCCATATAATCGCAATGACTGAAATTTCAGTCATCTGCAATTAATGAGTTGAACATATGGAAAGAAAAATAATTCTATCTAATGTTCGGAAATTTTGATTTCTAAGTAATCATTATCATCTTTGGATTTCTACAATGAAGAATTATTATCATTATTATTATTATGCACCAATTTTCCTGGATTAGTATCCTCATTTTGCGTCTCTGGCTGGCGGTCATGAGTTCAATCAATTGGCCAGATAGTGAAAAAAAGTCATATACTCTAGTTCAAAGAGGCAGTCAGTCATATACTCTAGTTCAAAGAGGCAGTCAGTCATATACTCTAGTTCAAAGAGGCAGTCAGTCATATACTCTAGTTCAAAGAGGCAGTCAGTCATATACTCTAGTTCAAAGAGGCAGTCAGTCATATACTCTAGTTCAAAGAGGCAGTCAGTCATATACTCTAGTTCAAAGAGGCAGTCAGTCATATACTCTAGTTCAAAGAGGCAGTCAGTCATATACTCTAGTTCAAAGAGGCAGTCAGTCATATACTCTAGTTCAAAGAGGCAGTCAGTCATATACTCTAGTTCAAAGAGGCAGTCAGTCATATACTCTAGTTCAAAGAGGCAGTCAGTCATATACTCTAGTTCAAAGAGGCAGACAACATCATAAGGAAGAATCAACTAATATTAGATATCCCCAAGAATGAACAGCAGAGTAAGAACTATCTACCCCAGTGGATTGAATGAAGGGTTCGGTTTTAATTTCCCAGAAGGTTACCAACTATGACAGACACCTGAAAAAGACCAGAAGGTACAACGGCCAAAACTGTGAGACTATAAAGATGAGGACGGTCATTACCAGTTTTAAGTTAAAGTTACTAAAAGATTTCACATTTTATTTTGGTACCAAGGGCAATAACTCTACAAGATCAAATGTTCTACGCACTTATGCAGGATCCGAATAGATTTGAAATTGGGTACATATACAATATACACAGCTTTATATTCTAGTGCAACTGACAAAAATATCTCCGAAGCACAATTAGAAAATAATTTTGAAAATTTACTTTTACTTCTTAATTACTATGGCTTCATTTTAATAACTCTTATCTGGTCAAGTTTCATCAGATAATACTTATAGTTAAAGGTAACATTATCAAAATTAGTCGGTTCTAAACCCTTTGTTGGAAGTGATCATAAGCGTTTTCCTGAATATATCCTTTGCTTAATATTATCTGCTAGATATAGTTATCCACAAGACCCTTTCTATAAGTGATCACAATAAGTGTCTTCCTCTGTATACCATTTTAAAAGAGTTTTATTCCATAAATCCCCATTTTTTTCATTTCATAATGTGAATAGATCAAATCAAACTGGAATATTCTTGTCATTCAAAATGCCCAGATAAATCTTTTTATTATCATTGATTATCAACTACTATTCAATTTCATCTCAATTATTTTGTTGTTTTTTATCACATCTCTATCCAGGCAATTAATCTTGGAATAAAGGCTAAGTTTGAAGGTTTAATTAGGATTTCTGCAAGCTAATCTTGCTTTCATAGCTCAGTCAGCAATAGCAGTATTGTGGAAACCTAGCTTCCTTCTGAAAACCTAGGTTGAAGTCCCACCGACAATTAGCTCATTATTTTTGATCGACATTGTTCATACATTGCCATTGACTAACACCATCCAGAGAAGATTTGCGATGAAAAGCAACAGAATAATTGAGACGATAGTAAACAGTAGTTAAAAATTAACAATGATTTGTTATACATATAAGAATCATGATAAAATAATTGCTGTAAATGTGTCCATATTTTCACTATGTTCACTAAATTTAAAGCAACCTCCATTATCCAAGCCGAAAGGTTGAGACGAGGGATTTTCAGAGAAAAAATTAGCATGAAAAAATAGTGTGAATAAAAAAAGCAGAAGTTACTGTGATAAGTGGTTGACATTCAAAAATATTACAATTATTCAAACTGATAATCTTGATGAAAATTTAGCAATTGATTAAAAAGTAACGAGACGAGTGTTTTTACATTGAAAAAGCCTTTAAACAATTGAGTCAACGGCAAACCACAGTTTAAAAATAAATTTTCGAGAACATAACTGAAGATTGCAGTGAGGAAAGAGAGAGCAAAAGAGAAATAGAATGTTAATGCAACAGGTAAATGAGATGTAAGCCAATGTCGTCAGTTCATGTAAAGCTGATAAAAGTTTGGAAAGCACACAAAGTGTTAGAATATGTTAATATGAAGCAGGGTTGCCTGATTTGGCCAAAAGGAGAGATAATCCTAGCTTTATCCCAAGAGACTTACTCAACATAGGCATTGACAATATTCCAATGCCTGTATTAGGTGAGTCTCAAAGATAAAGCTCGGATTATCTACTCTTCTGGCCAAACCTGGCAACATTGATATGAAGTCTCATTCTGGAAAGACAAAAGATAGAAAAAATTCAATTTTAAAATTCATGACATTTTTTCAATATTTCCTTGTATTGATTTCTTCATTTATGTATCAAACAATAGAAAATAATCTTCATAATTATTTCAGCCAAAAAGTTTTTTCACTTTTTTTTTTACCTCAAGAAAAATACATATTGTGGAAACATAATTTTGTTTGATATTACAAATAAGACCAGGCATGAACCTGAAGTTTTTAAAAATAATGATATTCAAACCAAAAGCCAAATCTCATTTTAATACATCTGAACTATGGGATTTTTTGAGGTGCTGAGTGGCATAACAGTTACTGGTATGGAAAACTGCATAAGCTGACTGAGTGAGTTTCAATCAAAGCTGTTTATGTTCACTTAACACAAATCCCCTTAGGAAAGGCAAGATTCTACTTCTCCAACTACTGGTAAATATCAGGACAGTTAGAGCTCTTTAGCTCTATAGAGAGAAAGTTACTCTTGAGAGAAAAAAAAAACAGCTAGGCAATTACCATGACTGGTTCTAAACCTAGGTAAAGGAGTCTGATTGGGTGCGGGCCTAGCAACTCCATGCTCCAACAACTATAACATAATCCATTTTACAGAACTTATCTTGACTAGATACTTAGTATAATGGTGAATTTAGCCACTGTACTTCAATGCTTTAAAAATACTATAATGACCTTCTGAATATATCTAACATGTAAAAAGCGTGTAATAGAATCCTATTTACAGTTTATACAATTAAAAATAAGACTAATAAAATGTTCAATCATTAGTTTCTGAAAGGAATTCTGAAACCAATCTATAAAAACTAGATGAAATGTGCTTTGTGTTCTCATTAAATAGAACATATCCAATGTTTCCCATAGATAGATGAAGTATGAGCAATTATATATGAATCAAGGCAATTGAACACTTTCCGAAGTTACCTAATGAAGAAAAGGTTCACTTTAAATACATTTGCAAAAAATATGAAAAATGAATACTTTAGTGAAAAGTATGTCGCTATCATTTTGTTCATCTATATTTCATGAAGGTTTATATAATATATGAATAATGACCTAATCTATTATCAACTATAAGATCACAAAAAATTTACTCCAAGTTGAACCAAGAGTTCAAGGGAAATAACTTGATTAGATAAAACCGACAGGAAATGCTCTTTAATTTTTATGCTATTATTTCTTTCATCTTAATTTTAGTTGCTTCTCATTGCAACCACTCAGAGTAGCAGTCTACATCCTTCAGTAAATCTAGAATAAAGGATAAGCTCTCGGTGAGATGAAACTAGCATTTTCTCTTCCCTGGTTATCCGTACAAGATGCACTTAACAATCAGGCTATGAGAAGTCTACGGAGGGTAGATCAAATTCAAGCTTTGAACCCTTTATCCCCCATCCCCTGGTGTCATTTCTATTGATGTTTTGGTACTAAGAGTATAAATAGCAACAATATTATCTTGATTTTTATTTTGACTGAAGCATTGTCAAGCAATATTTATTTTTTTTACTAGTATTTCTATCAGCTTAATTTTAGTTGCTTTTCATCAGAATTATCTAGACTGTCTAAATCTATAGCTGTTAGTGAACAGTGCAGATCAGAAAGCAAGTCTATTGTACAAAAATATTGTTTCCACAAATGTGTATAGCAAATTCTTTTGAAATTGAAAACATTTACCAAAAACTGATTAAGACAAACACTGCCGAACATTTTTTTTTTTTTTCAAAAAATGGCCTAGTTTAGGTTTCAGGATTATTTCAAATTTCTATATAATTATTAAAAGATAATAGGGCATGATTTTTGATTCAAAACTTGACATTTTGTTAGAATAAATATAACAATTAGTGCCAGAATGAGCAATGAAATTAAAAGTTTATCCGCTTTACTGAAATTGCTCACCTTTTGGTCGCGTGGAACCACGTGTAGATCGCTTCAAAGGTTCATTTGGCAGCTCTTCCTTGTGTTCAGCAGTGGATGTGGCAGCAGCATCACACAGCTTATTCCGCACTCTCACGGGAGAGCGTTCTCTTGTACCTGAAGCAAGAAGGAAATTAGATTATATACTAGTATGGCATATAAAGATATCACTCTGAAATAATACAACTAAATAAAACAGAATAATTGTAGTCAGAAAATTTGGTCTTTGGAAATTGCACAATACAACCTAATATGGACTTAACAGTGAAAATGTCATTTTGTTACTTATGGGGGGAAAACTTTCTATATACAAAGCAAAGCTTATCATGCAATGAATACGCACAAAAAGTAAACAAATAACTCTTATACCTTACGAGTTATAGACCGATCACCGAGTGGTGTCATAAGCCTATCACTCTGTCTCTACAATACATAAGTAATAGTAATTATATAAACATGCGTTTTCAATAAATTGGTCCTCTTCCATTTTCCCTTTGTACAGGAATCAGTGTTGGAAATTGAAAAAATTATTTTTGCACTGGTTTGACCTCTTAAAATCCCTAAATAAAATAAAAATGGCTAAAATACTGCACTAATTGACTGATTTTTGCACTGGATATTCTAGCACAATTTTTTTGTTTGTAATGCATTTTTAAAAATTCTCACAGCGATCAATATCATCATTCCAAATGATTTTTAAAGGGACCGTCACCAAAGGGTTTATATCATGATGGTTTTTCAAAGATTCCTTTCTCGTTAATTTCAATGCTTCGTACCATCAATATTTCCGTAATGGTCTTCCATAAATTGCCATTCTTTCAATTTCCTTTTCCCTTTTTTTAAAACCTTGAACAAGACCGTGCAATAATACCCAATATTAAATCGAGAGATTATCCAAGATGGTTTCACTTTTGAGATGGGTTATTCCTTTTGTCACTAAGGAGAAGATTAGAGTACAGCACTGCATAGATCACGCTTTCTCAACCTTTTTTAGACTAGAGGAACACTCCAAATAACTTTTACAACTCAAAAAACCCCTGTATAAAAGTATTAGTAATAGGGCATTTATGTATTAGACAGATAAGTACCGGTATTTATGCATCCCAGACTTTAGTGTACCACCATATGTAAATATTTACCTCCTGTTGTACTTGTAGGCTGGCTCATTTGTGACTAATTACATGTTGACTTTTGTTGCAGTAGTGTTTACAATGATATTTTTGGTGCATGATGCAGTATTGCATTATCTAAACAATCATTACAATTCATTTCATATTATTACTGATCACTTTCATCCTAATTTTCAGGTTTTTTTATACTCTCAACTTTAATCCTTTCCTTTTATTTACATTGCAACAGCTTTTTGCACTACCTGTTTTCAAACAAAATAATAAGATTTGTTTTGTTCTAATTTATTCATTGAATTATACAGAAATCTCTTAAAAGGAAATGAATATCTTTCCTCGAAAGAAAAACATTCTTCTACATCGAAAATGACCGATTTTTCTATAAGGATATTTTTTAAAAAGGACATCTTTGGAAAATAAATTGAGAAACATGGTTAGGTTGAGATTCATAAGTTCAACCAAAGCCAAAAGAAAACTATCAAAATTATTTTCCAGAATTTTCTCCTTCATAGTAAACTACATATAAGAAAAGTATGTGTAAGCATGTATATATCACAACTATTCAGCAAAATTGCCTCTCGGACAAAATTTGCTTTTATATATAAAAAAAAAAGGTTGATTTGACTCTGATTACATAAACTTTTGATGAAAAAAAAAAAAAAAAAAAAAATGGTTATTTTAATTAGATTAAACTTCCAATCAAAATTAAAACAATGTATTTATTTTTTGTAAAAAAAAAAAGCTAAAACTTTGCCAAATAGGCAATTTTGCCGATTAAGCATAACATATATAAAGAAAATCAATCGAGACACACATCATAGTATTTAACCCAAATAGTAAGGCGAAACAAATGGGTTCTGGATAAACATCTGTGTTACATTCTATTTTAAGAAGTAATCATTTACAGATATAGACAAATGAACAACATCTTTACTTTATCTGCCAAGATTATTTAAATTAGAAACTGTCAACAGAAGTTTTGAAAATTAAAACACTCACTACTTATCATGTCCAGAGAAAAAAAATTTCTTCTTCAAAATCTCCCTCCAAAATAGTTTTTTTTTTTTTTTTTTTTTAGAGTAAGGGGTCAACTTGCAATAAAAGTTTATGCTAAATTGGTCCCTTAGTAGAGTGTTCAATAGCATTCACACCCCTTTTTGGAAAATTTAGACTTTTTTCTAGTGATCTCAAAAGGTGAGAGAAGTAACTTATTCATCAATCAAAACATTGGTCACATGATGGGTTTTTATCAAATGACTTACCAGACCAGTCTGTACAAAATTCGTGAGCCAAATTTTTTTCAAAAAGTAAGTTCAATAATGTAAATAATCGTTCCAAATTAGTACGATGCTATTTCTTTAGCTTTTAGCAGTCATGAAAGAAGTGAGTATTTTTCTTGCATAACATCAGTTATTTTATGGTGATTCAGAAATAATTCTCGCCTCTTCAAGAAGTTCATTTGAATTGGATATTCACAAAATTTCAACTGATATACTTTCTATACAATAAAGTCATATACTACTAATTCTGCTAATGGCATATATCCTAAGTACATTATGTTTTTGAAGGACACTATAGTTAATTGATTCAAATATGAATGCCCCCAGAAATTTGATCCTTTATTAAGCTAAACATTTTAGCAAGTATCAATAACACAGATTGTGCATTACAGAAGAAGAAAAGAAAAAAAAAATCACCATATTTCCAGCATCAGGACACTATTTTTTTTCCTAATATAAGTCTAAAGAATTCACCCAGTAGACTGAAAGTTACTTTCTCTAGGTTCAACCTATTATATTCATTTCTTTGTTCAAAATTCTGACAGTCAAAATTGGGTAGCATCAATAATGCTGGAAAATATGGTGATTAATTGAATAACAATAACTATCTCACCTGTAGATAATTAGGAAATATACAGACAGAAACAAACTGGTTAAATATAAAGCAACGAATAAATGATTGAAAAAAACAGCAAATTGAAAGAAAGAAATATTTTTTTTTAAATCATTGCAAGGATAACAGAGCACTTACTACTTGAAACATTACGCTCTGCAACAGGCCTTCCTCGTCGCAAAGGTTGAGGCTTGGTTTCATGAAGAGGCTCTTTGGAATCTGAAGTTTCCACTTTGATGCCACTTTCACTTGGTTTTGTGGCACTGTTCCCTATTGCTTCCTGGTTATTGACCGAAGAGTCCAAGCTCGGAATACAGTTCTCTGAGACCAGGTTTTCTTTCTTATCCGTTTCTTGCAGATTGGCACCAGCCTCAATGCTTGTAACTGCTGCCTGAGAAAAGTTTGCATTGCTGCTGGCCAATATCGGATCCCCATCTGCTATCGTCACATTGTGCTCAATGCCATCCATTTGCACAGGGGTCTCTGTTGTCAATGACTGTTGCTGTCCATGTTGACTATCGTTAGTGGCAACACAGGCACCATCAGCCATTGTCAGAGCTGTTGTAGCTTCTACATTCTGTACATCATTACAAACAATAGATTTACTTTCTGAAGTCTTATGTGTGGTGGTGGTGGTGGTGGTGGTGGTGTTAAGGGTAGTTGTGGAGATGGTAGTACATATGCCATGTGCGTCAACTGCTGATGCAGCAGGTGGTGATTGCTCACGGCCCGTTGGGTGCAACGATGTATCTTGCATGTTACTATCGAGAGTAGCACCAGAATCCTTCAACTTGGGATCAACACCACCATCAGCCGCATCACTTGCATTGATTGCTGCTCTATTAGCGTCAGTCTCACGTTCCCTGAGAGAATGTTCCGACAAGTGATGCGGCTTTCCGTTGCCTGAGCTTGCAAGCCCAGGTAACTGAGGGAACTCAGGGTTGGGGTTGGACGCATTCGTGGCTTCGGTCCGACCACTGTCGACTACAGCAACAGCATGGTTCGAGGTGTCCACTTCCATGTTGCTGTGCATAGCAGCTGCATCTCCAGGGAGAACCGTGCTACTCGATATAGATGATGCCTCCTGGACCGAAGCTCCTCCTAGCACCGGTGCGGCCACCTCCAGGCACGTCATGGCACTATCCGAATCACTTGCGTTTGTCACACTAATTGAAGAACAGCTTGTTTCCATTGGACTAATATCAGATGTTTTCTCACACTCTACAACGATGCGTAAACGCTTATCACTTGTATCTGCTGAATTTTCAATAGACCTCTTACCATTATCCTGAACAGTTGAATGTACACCTTCACTCAGACGACCTTCTAGCGGTGCATGGTGTGCACCCCCAGAGGGAGACGTCACAGTTATTGATGACGTCACAGCTGCTGTTATTGTTGCGGGAGAAGAGACTTGCTCGGAGACTGGCTCAGAAGCCCGACTCGAGCAAACCTCTTGTAAATTAGGGATGCCCAGCTGACCTGACAAGCTATTTGAATTATTACTAGAGGGCACTGTTATACTTGTATTATTATTACTATTATTATTATTATTACTATTACTATTATTTGTTTCTCCACCTAAAATATTATTACTATTACAACTAGAATCAGAATTATTAGCACCACTTTGAAGTCCTGCATTTTCCAAGTTTAGACACATGCTTTGACTAACAACACAAGAATTACTTAGCGGCTGGGATTCATTCGTTAACATGGCTAACGTTGATGACTGACCAGCAATTGTGGCTGTAATCAAGTTGACTTGATTGGCTACGGCAGTAACATAAGTGGGGCTAGTTGCCTCAATTGATGTAATGGCGATGTTGGCAGAACCAACACTGTCTACCAACGAGACAGACGTGCCATGGATCATATCAGCAGTGTGTGAAGGGGGGGTTGGGGTACTGGTGATGGTGTTAGTAGAGGAGGAGGAGGAAATGCTGCCTTTGCTGGCCGATGAAGCGATAAAACTGACCACTTGGTCATCAACTTGACGATCAAATTTTCTACTTAAGTCACAATGTTGAGACTCTGAGACAACAGCAGCCAACACCGTTGTTGTTGAGGGTGTTGACGTATCAGTTGGAAAGAGCTGTTGGGGCAGGACCTGAGTCGTGTTGAGACTTATAGGCACGTCGAAGGAATTTGGGACCCGCTCAGAAGAATCTGTAGCTTTGTCATCAGCAACATCTACAGCCAGCTGTTGTGGTTCCAAATTAGATAGGCTGAGCCTGTTGGCTCCAAAAACCATGGCCGCAGCAGGTACTGTGGTCACAGAAGCCTGAGTTACTAGGTTCTCTCCAGTGTGGACCTGAGGAAAGGGCTGTTGATCACTCGAAGTGATTTGTGCCATGGTGGAGTGCACAAAGCTAACCTGTGGAGGTGGTAAACTCTGTGTGATATTATGCATAGTTGATAACTGGGGGGCGCTTGTGTGAGGGGGCACTGCCCAAGAGTTCTGACTAGAAGAAAGTGATGAATTGAGAGGAGAAACAGAGGCATGTGATGAAGTGATGATGTGATCGACCACAGTCTGTGCTCGTGGTGACCCCAAAGATGTGTGCTTGCCGTGATGTGGACTAGAACGGGGGGACGTGGAGGTGCTGGCCGTCTGCTGCCGGATGGAGCTGCTGACAGGAGATTTGCGGACGCGAGGTAGAGAGTGATCACTTGACGGAATGGGCTTCACCAAGCGCTGAACCGATTCAGTGAGTCTCTTTGGTAATGGCAGATCGGGTGCGTACAAGTGTGGTAAACAGTTGACCGTGCTTACCGCTGTCGAGCTGGACCGTTTTGTATAAATGCTAGTAATATTGGACCCTTTAGCTGAATCTTGGCAGCTCATACCTCCCACCGATTTAAGGGAGTTGATGGTGCAGGCAGGTGCAATGCTTGCCGTACAAGTGCCGTTGTTGGTGCTACTACTTGCACTATTGCTGCTAGATGTGATGCAAGGATCTATAGTAGCGCTGTTGGAGGACAGAATTGCAGACAGCCCGCCACTGGGGATGTTACTCAAGTCCGCCACGGTCACTTGTACCGTGGTCTTTTCCATCATCGTGCATTTATCTGACACGCTTGGTGAAGAGGTATCCTTTATCGAGCCGCACACAGAGATTTCAATCTCTTTTGCTTCACCAGGCTGAGACAGAAAGATGCCGCCATTCAGTCCATTGTTGCAGTCGACCTGCATTTTGCGCTGTCCAAACTCTTCACTCACAATGGATTTATTGATGCGATCACTAACATCGGATGGCAACAGATGGGAAAAGGTGGCATTACTTTTCCAAGTGGGATACGTTCTGCTCACGGGATATAACAGTGCTGTGGTTGTGTCTGTGTTTATTAGAGAGTTCAATTTTTCACTCCCACAACTGGAAAAATCTGTGCTCTTATTTTCTGTTAATTTAGACAATTCCTGAGACAGTCCAGCTTTGTCCAAATCATTGGGCAAGGCTGGGAAAGTCAAAGTGGACAGCGCATGGTGACAGATAGGCTGAGTCGTATCGAGCGATTCCGTTTGTGCTAAACTTTTCCCGACGTTCGGTTTGGGAGATTGGTCGAGCACTGAAGTTGCTGGTGGTGGTGGTGGTGATGATGTAGTGGTTGTTAGGGCACAAGTACTGGCCACAGGTAGAGAGTGTTTCCCCTGTGACGATACCAGGGGTAGACTACTGCTGCTGCTACTGATGGTAACAGATCCAGTGGTCAAAGGCTTTAACTGTTCCTTAGAGATGCTGCTTTCTCCGCCAGGCAAGCCACCAGCCATCTTTGCACATAAAGGAATTATAGGATTACACCAAGTGGTGCTTGCTGCCAAACTTCCTTGCTGACTGGCCATTGTTGTCAAGTGTTCAGGTGTCACTGAAAATAAAACAGAGATATAGACATTAGCTGAAGAAGAAAGTATTTTCAATGTTTCTAAATCATCAAAATAGGCTACTTCCTAAGTCTCATAAGAGTCATCACATTTAGTGTATGAAATTAATATGCAATGATTATTATGGGACAGAGGTAATATTCTTTTTTCATATACAGAGGAAACTGTTTATTATAATCATGGATAATGTTATCAAACGATTTATTGTCATCAAAATCAGTCTTTTCAGAACATTCTATCTAGATTTATTCAGAAATTCATATCAATTTCATATCAAATTTTCATAATGTAAAATTGTTTGTAGCAATGAATTTAACGGTTTTAGTTATATAAAATACTGTATCCTAAAATGATCACAATAATTGGCTTCCACTGTATACCATTTGGAAAATGCTAATTAAAAATAATGTTTTTAAAACCAAATTAAAACAGACATGTTAAAAATGTCGAAATGGATCTGAGAACAGGGCTGAAAGAGGAAAATACCCAAAGCATTTTTTTTATTCTAGGTTTAATATAGAGTGGGTGCAAAAACGTACTTGATGCATTCCAAAAAGTTTATTCTAATATTCTTATACATCTACAAAATTATCGGAATTTGGACAAAAGCTTTCTGATTTATGGACATGTTTAATTTCTTTTCATTTTTGAATCTTTGATCAAAATTCAGTCAACTTTGAAGTTGTATGTGGATATCAAAATTAAGTTTTTGAAATTTATCAGATCATTTTTGTACTCACTGTATTTGTTTTCAGTGACAATTTCTAAGGAAAGCTATCTAGAATAGTGTCTATCCATATCATAATTTTACTAAAGGAAACAAGTCCAAGATTTGTCCTTTTCAAAAGAATTATTACTATCCAATTCTGATCCATGTTATTTTCCGTTTTGAATTTCAATATATACAATCATTTGCAAACATATCAAAACATGTCTCAACACAATCATTGAATTTTTTTTAATCTAACTAAAACTACTCTGTTACAAACAGAAGGTTGAAAATTGCAGTGGTTAATATCTGGAAAATTTTGAATTCTATTCAAGTATCATCAACAAAATGTAAAGCAAGATTTCAAAATCAAACAAACAAATAAACAAAGAGAGAAAATATTTATATTGCAACAATAATAAAGAACTATGAAAAAATAATGCAAAAATGTATTATTTTGAACAAGTTTTAAGCATTATTAATTAGTTTCCAAGCATTGGAAAAAAAAAAAAGAAAAGAATTTTAGTCATAAAATATAAGAAAATTTATTTCACTGTATACCATATTTGACAATATATAAGAACCCCCCCAAAATGTCTCAAAGGTGAACATAATTTTATTTTCCTGGCTCCAAATTGGCTAGAACTTGAAGAAAGGTTTAGAAAGTACTGAGTGATAAATGAGAAAAATCCAGGGAGAAGCATTTTTCCCCCCTAATATTCTCAGTAGGAATAAGAGGGGACACACGTCATCAAATACGGTAATCAATATATTGAGTGAGATTTCAATTTACTTACAGTAAATGCCTTTTTAGATTATTTTTACTAATATTTTAAGGTATATCACAGCAAGGTTTTCAAATGGGTACCATCTCTAAGAGAGTCTTATTTTTCCCCTTGTTTACAAACTATTATTAGGTCTGTACTTTTCGATTAAGATGTGGGAATTTCTATACAATAAAACTTCACTGGATTCTATTTCACTATTACTAAACTTCTTTTTCCTTAATGAATAATAGAACAGGCTGTTGAATAAAAGATTATAGTAAATATCAGCCCTTCAAAAAGTTCTTTGTAATTGCAGATGAAAATAAAGTAAACAAATTATTTTGCATTAACTTTTTACTCTTTGGTGACACATGATCATCCTAATCTCAAGTGGTATACATAGCTACATTATAGTTTTATATTGACTATTTTTGTTGTTAATTAGTAAATAATTTAAATGCAAGTTTTCAAACAAAATGACAATAAAATCACTCAACCTCCAACTTTATCTTAGAAATTTTTTTTGGGGGGGGGGGGAATTGAAATTGAGAATATGGCAATTTCATGCCAGCTGGAACAAAAATAAAAAAGTAAATAGTAAAACAAAATATATATATATATGTGTGTGTGTATATAAATTATGAGAGAGAAATTTACAATACTTAGCTAAATACTATATTTACTGGACAATTAAGACAAATGGTTTACAAGGATATTTGGAGGACTAACATTCAAGCCCTTTAACAGTCTCCAAACTTTTTTGACCACAACCCAAACCAATTTTATGCAATAACCCCACTACCCAGACTCATCAAACCTCTGTTGTTTTTCATCCATGCCAACTGCTATGATCTAATAGATGAATAAATTATTGACAAAAGTAATAAGAATATTAGATACAATCAAATTTCAAATCTTATTGATCATGCTAGCAACATCACTGGTTTAGATATTGTGTTTAGGCTATTCATTTGTTCTGACATTTGAAAGTATTCATGTTCCTCAACCTTCACCCAGCCCTAACCATTCAGAGTGGTTTTGTTTTGGGTTTTTCTTCTATTTCCCTCCAAAATGAGCTTTTACTGGGGGAGGGGGGGGGATTCAATTTTCAATGTAAGTTTATGCTAAATTGGTCCCTTAGTTTGTGTCCTCTCTTGTTTCTGTTTTTTTTTTTAATTTGGATATTTTAGTGCTAAACAAAAGGCAAGAGAAAGAACTTATTCACAGATCAACCCTTTTACCAATTTTTTAATTGATCACCAACATCACATGCTGCCAAAAGACAATGGACACCGGAAGGTTGAAGGGGACCCCCCCTTTCACATGTACCCCGCCTGTTATGTATATATTACCACTACCCACAATAAACTGGTTTGAACACTTTTGCTATGTTCAAGTCATTCATATGTGCTGACAATGATATATATGCAGTAACCCATGTACCTACAGTTCGCCCAACTCTAAGCGTTCTGAGTAGAAACTTTTAATTCCACACACACACACACACACACTCTCCTCAAAGAGTAGTGAAATTGTTGTTTTGGGGTTGATTTTTTTTTTAAGGTTCTACCTACCCACCCAGTTTTCAGTTGAGGGTTCAATTTAAAATATAAGTTTATGCTAAATTTATGAGATAAAAATGGGCATATATGAACAGCAGTGATTCATAACTTCCCTTCAGAATGCTAGTTATTATCATTTTGATTTTTTTCACATATCCTTTACTTATTCATTGTGTACTTGGGATCCAGTTAGCAGATCCCTGGGACTCAGCAATGGACCTGTACTATGAAGAATCTTGCAGTAGACAACCCCCAGTCATAATATCAGTGTTGGATGTAGTGTAATATTTGCATGGATATCTAATTAAGGGGGGGACACAACTATCTTGTATGCCAGCATACACTGTATTGACTTTTCTTTTTGTCAAAGGGAAATTCAAAGTTGATCCATAAACAGAATTAAGCAAATGACAATTAATGAACTTGACTGTACGGTATTTGAATGAAAATAAACAGTAAACATTTATGGCAAATTAAAATACCAAGGAATTTCAAAAGTGACATGAAAGTTCTTAGTATAATCCATAAAGAGTTTAATCAAAACAGTTTTTCATATTCATACACAGAATGAAAGCAACAATAAAATCCCTTTCTGCTAACATTAACTTCAACAAGAACCATAAGTTCAGCCATGAATCCAACATCCATAGTAGTAGTTGCAGAAGAAGATGGAGGAGGAGAAAGGTTCACCCTAATGTCTGGACCAAGTTTCATGTCAATCCAGCACTACTAATTGGGAGGAGGTGGTGGTGATGGTAGTAGTAGGAGAAAGATGATGACAAGGATTCACCTTGGGGTCTGGACCAAGTTTCATATCAATCCACTGACACAGTAGAGAAAATTGATATCATATTAAGACATGTCCGACCAACTAAGACATGTCTTATACAGATACATGAATGGATCTAAATAATTGATTGAGCTATTTCTATTAAATAGTTCTTCTGGATGAGGAACTTAATAGAGGTGAAATTAGTACACATCAACAATATCAAAAAAAATTATCAAAAAAACATTGATTTATTTATCGAATTTCAAAATTCGATTTCATGACTTCGTAAAATGCAGATTTCTCTCTATAATAAAATAAGATTATCATGAAATAGCCAAAGAATTCAAGTAATTATTTAGATTGAAAATTTATCAATTTTTTCTTGTAACACTTAAATGAATTGAATTGAAAGAATTATTCTTTATAATCTAAATATGCAAGGGGGGTAACTTGATTTACCATTTGATTTTTTTATACGAATTCAAGCGTTGAAACTATTAAAACTGGTAAAAAAAAAATATTTTCAATAATACTTCCTTCATCTGAAATTCATAATCATAAACAAATGTAAACATCAGAAAAAGTTAGAGAACCAAAACTCTTAAAACTGAAACTGTAATAGATTTTTCAAAAAGTCACATATACGAGTCTGAGTGAAGCAGAGTGGAGATGAAAAACATCTAAAATAATTCCCAGCAAAAACAAAAAGTAAAACTACCTTTGTAGCAGTGGCTCTTAATGTTAGTTTCAAGGGGGTGTTGAAGCGAATAAAGACATTGGGGGGGGGGGGTCTGAGTTTCTAAAGGGGGTCAGACTTTGTGGAGATTCTATAAATATGTATGATTCTGATTTGCTAACAAACAAGAAGGAATTAGCATTGGGCAGTTATAAGACGCTTGCTTCACCAACCATTTCTTCTATATAAGTAAGTGGAAAGTGTCAAACTATTGTGCTTAATTGAAGAATAAAAGATCGATTAGCAGGAAGAAACGTTTGAGCCATAGAATGATGAAATAGTGAAACAAATCTGATTACCAAAGATATCATGCATTGTGGCTGTATGGGAAATTTCCTGTTCTTCATGAAGAAGCAAAACTGCTTTCCCCATCTTCTTCCCTTGCTTGACTATTGTTAGTTGTCATGACTTGATATGATTACTCGGAGCTCGAGCTAGATATTGCCGCACTTGTTGAAAAAATAATCAAGCTGAAGGTTCTCACTACTTGGAAAAATCTATAAATGTATGTACTCTTTAGTAATTTACTTTTTGAGAAACCTTTCACATTGTCTTGAAACCACAATTTTATAAGCCCCCATTATAAAATGCATCGATATACTTACTATAACATTTCCTTGATAAAACCTTTCAACTCAATGATATTTTTCTTTATAATGACAAGCTACTGCGATATATATGCTAATTAGCATGTTTAATTGCATATTTATTTAGTTGAGTACTAGGAAAAAGTCACAATTAGAATTCAGATTAAACATCTCTTTGTGTGTTGAATCTTCAATGACAAGCATTCTAATATTTGAAGTAATTTCATTTCAAGTATTTCAAGACTGTTCAAAAAGTAATGTTTAGAATTTTAAAATATTGAAGGCTATAGCAGCTACATTTTTTTCATTTTTGTTTACATAACTACAAATAAGAAAGTTGAAATTATGATTCATTTTTTTCTAACATTCACTGTCTTCATTTCAATAGGGGCTCAATTTTGTTTTTAGTACTCAGATATTAGTTAAAAGGTGAAGAAAAGTTTTTCTTGACATAAAACTAAAATTTTTTCACCTAAACCCATTTTATTAATTTCAACTCTTATTTACCTTCATGAAGTACATAAAATTACTTGTTTGCTATTCAAATATTAGAATGTTTGTCATTAAAGATCTAACAGACACAAAGAAATGTTAAAACTAAATCATTGTTACTTTTTCCGGAAACTCAAAGTTAATCATACATTAACAACTACAATTTTTACTTGAATTTCTTTAATCCCATTTTTATCTGTTGTAAATAAAACAAAGTTTGTTTATTTTTTAAATTTTCAAAAAAAAAAGGGGGGGGGGACAATTTTTACTTGAATTTACTCTGTCTGTTCGCAGTATACTGAATTAGACTGAACGTTATGTAAGTGCCTACTCAGTTGGAACCATCGAATTTACCTTGGATTTTATTACCATTTGATCAAGTTTGCATTTTACTAAAAAACATAACATATAATGTTGCACAGTAGAAATTGTATTAACAAAAAACAATTGTTTCTTTTTGTTTTCATAAGTGAAATGAAATCAAAGAAGGATGTATTGTTCAAAAAGGTAAAATTATAATTCAATTTTTTTCTTGCATCAATTATACTATAAAAATGAAAATAACTGCCCTCTGCTCTATATGGAGCTCACAGCTGTAAAACATCAAATCATTACTCAACTCAAGGTTTTTATGACAGTAAGCTCCATAGGATAATTGCCCAGAGGGCGGCTACATTCAGAGAGTATCGCTAAAAAAAAAACCCGTGTTGAGTACTTATATCTTAGCTATTGGGGAGCTACATGTCATAGGGAGACATTGGGTTGAAAAATGTTGAGAAACACTGTTTTAGAAACGTAGTGATTAGGCTTATCGCAGAATAAAGAATTCATTCTGTGATATTTCCCAATAAATGCCACAAACTTGATAAGATATACAATAAGTTACAGTAACTTTCTTATTCCCTAATAATCCTTCCACATATATATATATATATATATATATATATATATATATATATATATATATATATATCTCGACTAAAGTTGCTGGAGCTGGATTTTGGATATACATCTGGATTTCTTGGTTTTTTCATTTTGATTTTAATGGAATCCAATTTTTTCCATACATCATAGTTTCTCAATCTTATTCTACTCTCAAAACAACTAGGAATTATAAGAAAATGGTCTCAATTCATAAAGATTTCAATGAATAGTAATAAATCAAAAGGAAGTAACATCTATTTGTAACACAATGTAGAAGCTAATTAGTAACTATATATATATAGGCAAAAAATAATTTATTTTGAAACTGCCTTATATCAGGGGTAGATCCAAGATTTTTTGCAGGATAGGCTCAAATAGAAGAAAATCGTTTTTACAAATAAATGTCAAAGAAAACAAATCTCAAACATCGAAAACAAGAAAGGGGTGTGTGATTTGGCATTTTTGACTTACATTTGAGTCGAGGCTCTTTAGCACTAGAATTGACAAAAGAGTCAAGTAAAAAAAATTAATCAAGAAATTTACTAGAGAACCATCAAATAAAAAAATTTAAAAAAAGAATGAGACTGAAGTCATCTTACTTATAGCGGATGGAAAATAAAAATTTTTGCGTTAATTCGAGACTACTTGGAATTTTTATTCATCAATTTTCTTCATCTAGGTATCTGAAGAAAAAAAACTTCAATCGTGCTTTGCCTGAGCAGGAGTTCACACACCTTATATTAGAAAGAGCGTGATATTGTGGGTTGCCAGTATTTGGGTTTATACATGTTCCTAATTGTCATCAAGGGTAAACTATAAACATTTGAATCCAAGTGACACGAGTATAAGAATTTTATAAAGGATTTTTGATATTTATTTGATTTTGCTTATTGTTGGGATGATTATTCGCATAAAACATTAGTCTGACAGATGTACATATTTTTATTTATTTAGATACTTCTATTTGTTCAGATTCGCTTCTTCAAACAGCGCCAAGCATTTCTAATTATATTCTTGATTTGGTTCCAAAATGGAGTGAATTGAACAGATGTTTCATAATCATTAAAAAGCATAGAGAGCATCAATGAATTTTGAATCTTCATACCGTCGTCTTCACCGATTCCACCAGGGGAAACAATACTTCCTGACACAGCATTCATTTCTTTCAGGAGTTAGTTCCACAATTCCTATCTCAATCGAGATTTCTCAAACCAGGGCCTCCAAAAATTGACTAAGTAGGATAGTGGTGAAATGAGAGCGGGGGGGTGGGGGGTGGTTATTCAGTACACATCTTTACAAAGTGGAAAGTTTCATTTAAAGAGATAGCTTTTGTCTTCAATGTTTACTATAGTTGCACTGTATTAAAAAATTATGAAGAACTGAGACTTCTACAAACCATGGTAGTTAGCTTTAAATCTAACCAATAAAGGTATTTTGGGAAAACCTACATCAATTAATTACAATTTTATGAGCAAACAAGATTCAATGAATTTTAATATTTATTATTATTTTCAAGTAATTTTTCACTGAGCATCATGTTAATAAACACCTAAATAATAGAAAGCATTATACCATTTCACTTGCTAAATATTGATTATCTATAAGCATGTTTCTCAAAATACCACAACTTTTAACTTTATATTGCAAGTGTGAAGTCTTAAAAAGAGTTACATTAAATCAATTCTCAGTGTTAGCTTGATAAGAATTATTGCTTATACTAGATATACAAGGTGTTTCCAAAGAGAAACTAAACTATTTCAAAACCTAATTTATTGCTTTACCTACTATCTTAGAAAACTTGTCTCCTTCAAAATAGTCCCCTCAACTGTTGATACACTGTTCCCAGAGTTTTTTTCCAATTCTGAAATTCATTTTAGAAGTCGTCTTGAGGGATAGTGTGCAGGTCTCATGGTGCATATCTTTTTAATCTCTTATATTGTCTGGAACCTATGCCTTCTCACGGTTAATTTCAACTTAGAAAACCAAAAAAGTTTGTCAAATCCTGGTGGTAGGGCAACTTGGAGACAAGCAGTCTCATGCTTCCCCAAAAGTTTTGTTCATTGGTTAGACATGACACAAAAATGTTCTTCAAAATCCTTCATTTATTTAACTTTTACTGGTATTACACATGAATGATAAGATACATCATAGATTTAAAAAAATAAGTATTTTTAATCTGATGATGGATTTTAATTCATTCGATTATTTTGGGATTAAAGCTAGTTGATTTGGTCCAAACACCATACAAATTTGGTCTTGTATGGCAGGGGACATCTGGCAACCCTGATGCAAACTACAAAGCTATCTATCAAGATAAATATATTAGGTAAAAACAAGAACAACATCAGTGCAAGTAGAAAATCTAAAAGTAGAAAGCAGGCAATAGAATCCCAGCATTTAAAATTGGGTCTTCCAAATGTTTCTCTAACAACCAATCATTAGATCCTGATACACATCAGCATTGAAGTTCAGTTTAATATAATTTTGCTTCAGCAGTTGAACTACTTGAGTTACATTATCAGAAAACATTTTGTCCAGCAGAAATTCAAGCCTTTAAAATCAGGCATATAACAGCTGGGAAAAATATACTGATTCTTTAACATTCTATTTTGATTGAAAAGAATTAGAGTAAAAAAATACAGATTTTTAGCCTCAAGAAGACCTTCCCCAAATGAATGGCTAGGTTTTATGGCATTTTAATTATTGTAAAATAGCCTTTTAATGCTGAACAAGATTTTAAACTGTCTATAGTTTTGAGAAAAGGCATTAATATTCAAAGAGTTTTTCAGATGATCAAATTCCTTACTTTTTCTACACACGATTTTTTTTGCTTATCCATTCTATGTCCTTCTCCAGGAATACTATTTGAATGCGATGGTGATAACAGAATTTTTTTTTTCTTTTTCAATGGTAGCAACATTTATAATGAAGGATTCAAGTGTTTTCCTTTCCTCACCTTGTTAGCCTTAAACTTTTCCAAATATTAAATTAAAAATATGTAATACACAAGTAGTCCCTGACTGTACCAATCAAACAACAAAAATGTAAGACATGACAAGTTGATACATACAGAAAAAATTCAAGGGAAAAAAATTGCAAAAATATGTTCTGAAAATGTTTTCAACTTTAATAATTGCGTCTTAATTTTTGAAACATTACTTACAAATTTCAGTTTTAGTCCAATTGAGATGAAGTTTTACATCTTAGCTGAAAATTTATAACAATATATTTACACATTTACTTCATACCAGGCAAATAGATCAATAACAATTAATCGAATGAAAACACTGAGCACATGGCTTAGCAGATAAAAATGTTGTTAAAGGATATCTAGTAACCTGCCTGGCAGTTGGGAGTTCAATCCCTGGGTCAGATAAGAAAAAAAAAAAAAAAAAAATCATGTACTCTGGTTCCGTGGAAGAAGTGGACAAACATTGCAAGGATGAATCATCTGATGTGAGATATCCTCTGGCACAGGCAGCGTAGATTGAATGGAGGGTCCGGTTTGAAGTTCCCAGGAGATTACCGACTACGATAGATACCTGAAGAGAGCCGGAGTGTAAAACTGCCGAGATCTTGTGACTATAACAACCAGGATGAGGACATTAGTCAGAGTAAACCAGAGTATAATAATGTCCAATTCAATTTGAGGAGAAACAAACAATAAAAAATTTAAAAAAAAAACATTTTCATGATATTTTTATTGATATTTCCTCAAAAAAGAAAAACGTTCATATAGAGAGAGCAATAATTGAAAGAAGAGAATCATGGGAAATGAACATTTCATGAAATAATATAAATAATAGAACAACTGATAAAACTGTAATGCACAAATTCAAGATGTGGGACACCTACCTTGAGAGGTTGTCAGGTGGGCACAAAATGGTCTTGAATCAAAGACACTTGAAACAGTCGCATTACACGAAGAAATTGCAGAAGGTGATGTTGTAAAGTAACTGTGCTGACTAGTTGATAACTGGGACACAGAAGAGGAACATGTAATTTGTGTAGAAGGGACATTTGGGACAAGGACTTTAGTTATATTAGGGGAGGGTGGTAACTGGGAAGATATAGTGCTTACAGCCGTAGCAGCAGGCACTGTATTACTACTACTGCTGCTAGCTGTAGTTGTAGTCCAACTGGACAAGACCACTTGGCCCTTAGTTGTTGCAGAAGTACATAGTTCTCGTCCAGCAGCAGATGATGGCACCTGGGTAGATGAGGGAGGCTGCACCTGTCGGGTGCCAATTAAGCCTGTTGACAGGCTATTGCTTTGCAATGCAGTGGAAATTTGGGAATTACCAATTTGCTGAGGTGGTTGTTGCTGCTGCTGCTGCTGCTGAGTACTTGATATGCTACTTCCAGGAAATGTATAATTAGAGGTGCTAATCTTGACACCATCTGACAGTTCGTGCATTACATACAAAGTATTTTCAAAAAGCTTGGTGCTATCATCTTTACAGTTTGATTTCAAGGTTGATTTCAATATCTCGCTGTCCCCAGATTCCGATGGAGTGTCATCCGAGGGCTCTGATACACTGCCCAAACCAGAGTCATGGCTCAGAGACATTACATTTTTCACATTAGTGTTCATATCTGGGAATGGGTTTGAGACGACCGGCACTGATCCAGTAATGCTGCTTTGGTTTGAGTTCTCGGACTCTGCATCCGACAAGGATGCCATTTTGTTGCTGTCAGGGCTCTCAAGAATCTGATTCAATTCAGTCATGACGGCATTACACTGACTTACACTGACGTTATTGTCATTGCTAGCTGGGCGATCTTGCTTCTCCACGCCAGCAAATTTGCCCTGAGATGAAGCCTTGGCAGCATTTTGCAGAATCATCGCTGACACAGGTGTTGTACTGCTGCTGATACTGGCACCTGAAGGATTGCCTTTGTCAGAGAAATTTTTGTAGAACGGAACATTGTGCTTATCCGAACCCCACGTAGTACTGTGTCGCTCTGCCTTGCTGGTCTTCGAGGCATTGTTAGCACAAGACTTCCTCTGCTTGCGGCCACCTGGACCTTGCCCAGCAGTGCTCTTCTTGGTAACAAATTGACCAGTTTCAGGCTTATTAGCTTCTGACAAGTTGGACGTCTTGCTGATGACCATTTGACCTCCAGACATATGATGCGGTGCCAATGTATTTGGCACCGACTTGCTTTCCGGAGCAAAAAGCTTGTTCAAATCTTTTGTATAACTAGAATGAAATGCTGCCACAGCAGAGTTTGATACATTTTGGCTGGGTTTGGAGGGTGCAAATAAGTTCTGGCCATTCAGACCAACTGAAGGAGACATTTGTTCTTTAGAGTTGCCTTGTTGTACATGACCACAGCCAGTTGATTTTATAAGAGTGATACTATTGTGATGTCCAAGACTATCACAGATATAGGCATTCTTATTAGGTAAAGAGTTTGGACAGGGGGACAAGGTCTTTGGACTACCACTTTCCGACTCTTGGCTATTGACAGGCAACTTAGTCTTAATCCCACCAAACAATTCTCCTGAAATCAACTGGTTTTCAAATGTTGGATTGACATCCTGCAGGCTTTCAGATCTTGAAGGGCTTCCCTCATCAACTGGTTCCAAATGACCAGTATGAGGATTGATAAGTTTCCCTCCTCCGCTGGATTCCTTTGACAATGCAGTTGAGATCTGTCCAGGCTTTCCTATAGAAGACTGTTGAATATTTGCAGTAACATTACTTTTTCTATGGTCTACAAGAAGATTTTCATTTAACAGTAATGATTCTGGATTTTGAGATTTTGCAGAAACAGTACTACAAGCCTTAGAGATGAATGCCGTGCTAGGGCAGGTGACATTGGGTGCAGACAAAATGCCAGGATTGACTACTGAAGTAGACAGAGTGTTCGTACAACTCGTGACCATAGTGGTTGATATATTGTACAT
This sequence comes from Thysanoteuthis rhombus, assembly GCA_963457665.1. Lineage (NCBI taxonomy): Eukaryota > Metazoa > Mollusca > Cephalopoda > Oegopsida > Thysanoteuthidae > Thysanoteuthis > Thysanoteuthis major. Next base: position 75,228,526 of record OY735204.1, on the reverse strand, counting down.
GGTGAGAGCAGAGCAGGGTACATTCTGGATAGAATGCTCATCCCCAGTACATGTTACTGGAGCCCCTGAATTCTTGGTCTCTTTCACTTTTCTTTGTCGCCGTTTACGCTTAGGCGGACTTGCATCTGGAGGGGGAAGCATTTTGCTAGAAGTAAGGTTGTTGAAGGGCACTGAAGTAGCATCTGTCTGGAGCAGGTTTACCAGAAGAGGACTGGAAGATGGGACAGGCTTGCACATGCGAGGCACATTGTTCACAGTCGTCGTCGTCGTAGTCGCCGCTGTTGAATTAGGGTAAGGAGGAGGTGGTGGTAAACTAACAGGACTCACGCTGGCTCGTGTGGTAGCCGATGCATGAGGAAGATTTGGAGGGGAAGGGAATTTCAGTACAGACTGGCCAATCGGACTGCGGCTAGTGCCAGGACCAGACAGTAATCCCTGGCTCTGAGATGCTGGATATCCAGTGGGGCTGCGCCCAGGTGGCAATGCAGAAGTAGTTGTTGTGGTAGAGCAACGGGAGAAGGGTACTGTGTTGATGACACTGTTCGGTCGAAACGGTATTGGTTCACACGATGATGCAACCACATTAGGGGATCTAAATACTTCACTTGCAGGAATAGAAGGATTTAATATAGAGTCTGCCAAGCCTGGACTAATAAATTTACTAACATCTTTTTTACTACTTGGTACTGGAGGCACGTTTCCACTACGTTCCTTACTTGCACCAAATTGAATTTGCTCATACAAGGGAGTAGACATAGTTGCACTGTGAGAAGAAGAGGTCTTGAACACCAACTCTGTCCTTTCATTGTTATGACCAGCAATGGTCAAAGATATCAACTGGTCACCTTCTATCTGCACAGCCAATACTCCTAATTCTCGCAACGCCACATGGCCCTGCTGAGCCAAATGTTTCAAACGTAGAGCTGCTTCTCGTGGAATATTGAACGTAACTCGCACACTATTCCATGGTTCCACTTTTTTCAGTACGAGCTTTTGCTTGTCTGAAAAGAAAAAGAAAAGATTGAGCAGTTTTCATTGAAATAAAAACCAATGGATAAATTAGTCTGAATGAGTACAGAAGGAAAAAAAAAAAAATTTTTTTTTTTATCAGATCTACTTTTCAGCACAAAAAGTTTTTGATGTTTCAAGTTTAATTTATAGCCTATCGATAAGAAAGATTTTTTCTAATAATAAAAAAAATGGAAACATTCTATTTTCAAGAAGTTTGCATTACACCACTTTTTCGCTTTTACTAAAATAGACAAAAAGTGTAAATTGCATTCAGCATTTGTTTCAGAGTGAGCCATTATAGAGATCAAGTGCATTCTCTCCCTCCTATATCCCTAAAAGAATTTTCCCATATAAACTAATGGTAATTATTTCTTGCATTTTATGCCATTTCAGCTTACTATAGCTCTTCATAGAAATGCTCAACTTCCTGAATGAGAGGGAAATCTGTACTGGTAAAAGTAGACAAAATTTCATAGAAATTAAAAATGTGAAGGCATCGATTTTGACTTTTGTTTAAACATATACACATAAAAGTTTTATTTGAAGTTGGGGAAGTTTCAAAAAGCTATTTATATAACTTCAAAATATTTGATCACAGTTGATCCATAAATTTGCAATTCTAAGACACAGAAAAAGTGTAAATTATATGTTACAAAGAAGAATGACAGTTTACTGGTATTTAGTTGACTGTACGACACTCATTGTGCCTTGTTCTTCCATTTTATCAATCCCCACATCAACAACCTTCATGCTTTTTTTTTTCAGCCTGCTATCTGTTAATATGGAACTGCAGAAACACTTCTTGATGCTATTAAGTTGAAGGATCAACTATTCATCAAAATTGTTGGCTAGGTTACTCTAAAGATTTCATGCAACAACTTACTTAGCTGAAAACCATTGATATAATTTTGTTGACCTCAAAACAGGAATTAACACAAATGGTTGAATACATATAAGGATAGACAAAAATGGAGGGAAAAGGCCTGATGAATGGTATACAAATAACAGAGTGACCATTTGCCTTTCCTTTCTATTATAGAAATTAAAATTCACACTGAAGCATACAGTATTGATAATATCATATTCCAAGTGATCTTTTATTGGTCTAACGCAACGGTTTCAAAACTGGGTTCTTATTACTGTGGTTCATTAATAACAGACTGAAAATGGAATGCTAGAAATAGGGAATATTTCCTTTATAGAAAGGGTCTTTGAATTTTCGAAGTTTTGAGACCACTGGTCTAAGCTACAGGAATATTTCTTCATATAAATTTACAACCAACCAAACAAGTTCACAATTATGTAGATGCCATATTTTCTGACAATTTTTTTTCTACATGTATCATAAGACTAATGTTTTATTTCTTCTTGACTGGAATTGTGGGTACATGAAAAAAAAAAAGTTCAAGTGTAGGTAACTCAAAACTACAAACATTCTTTGCTCTAAGTAGTTACTTAGTTATGCTCCCAACCCGAAGATTCAGACTGCTGGGTGAAGCAACCACTTGTCATGTTAATACTACCCCTGTACCATAATAGTTGTTACGCTTGCATATGTATTTCATATACATAAATGTAACAACTATTATGAGACAAAGGTAGAGATATACTCATGGAGGAAAGAGCTGTTACCCTCGTAGGTATAATGCTGAAGTTTGGGTACACCTCAAGGCAGTTGAAATGACTCAAATAACGCTCCAAGAGATTACAATGGAATCTATCACCTAATCCAAAGTGCATAAAGATTAAGTTCATAATCTCCCAAAACTAACAGAATATTAATACTTTCAATGTTACTTGCTTCTAACTGTTATCCTCTCAATTGTGAAACCAGTTATTTTGGAAAAAATTTAAAAAAACCAAAAAAAAAACATGAAATATCACATGAATGTGATAAATTGTCTACGTGAATTATCTTCTTCATTCAAATTAGAGTTTGTTTTTTTTTTCATAAAAGTGACCAAAGATTCATAAAATAAATGAAATCCCAGGATTCAAATTTAAAAAAAAACAACAAAAAAACTTAAGATCACTCCATTTTTTAGAACTTGAGAAAAAAAAAAGTTATCATGAAAATTTTCATAGATAGCATGCCTGGGTCACAAATGCTAAAAATGAAGATCTCTATTTGTCCAACTGAGAGTGAAAATATGAAACAATCGTAATGTCAGCTATGGTATTGTAGGCTAAATACTGCTGGTTCATTGAGAACATAGTTACATCAAGGATGTGAAGAGGGCTCTGTCTGTATTGGAAGTAAAGAACTAAAGGAAAATGAAGATTTTTCAATTTAGCAGTAGTGTCCCAGGAATGCTATGAAAATCTTTGTTGAAAGTACTGAAAATAATATATATTCATGGAGGAAAGAGCCGTTACCCCGCTCAGTATTATACTGATGTTCAGGTACAACTCAGGTCAATGCTGATGACTTGAGTAAAATTCACTGAGATTACAATGGAATCTCATCATCTAATCCAAACTGGATAAAGAAGAAGTTCGTAATCTCCCAAAACTGAACAAGAATATCAAAATGAATTTGATATTTTATTTTCATATCAACAACATACAATTAAAACTTTTAGTAAATAGGTATAGGAAATAATACACAAAAAGTTGATTCCTTAATGGAATCTTTCGCCAACAAACACCTAACGAAAATCAGTCATTGGTAATTGTTTTGATAAGATTAGCAAGAAAATAGTGGTAACTAGCATAAACACAGAACAAGTGTAAAGCATAAAGTATACAGACAATTTGTAATAAATAGGAAACTTCTTTTATTTCAGTTATTGTTTACACAAGTTTGTATGGTGAAATACTGTTAGAAATGACAGAAAAGAAAATTTATTCAATCATTTTATATCTATTTCAACTGAATGTTCATTTCAGTGTTACAAATATGAAGAAATATTTAATCTTTCTTGTTAACTGCAGCCAAAAGCTCAACACTAAACCTAAATTATATCCCTTGTAGTTAAATTGAATAAAATACTGTTTTAAATGGTCTAGTTTTCTGCCTTCATTTGTTCTGTTAAGAGAAGCGAGTTAAATTGTTCATACAAGTTACTTCCCTTTGTTGGGAAGCTAATCTAAACAATTACCCCCTTTTTATTTTTTTCAATTGTTTGCAACTGATATGACAATATTTAAAAGGCTCAACAGGATGGCAAGATATTAATATTACTCATTTTTCTGTAGAAGTAAGATCATGAAACTAGTGATTTTGTGAAATCCCAGAACATTTCAGTAATTTCATGAAATCCCTAGTTTCACAATCAGTGTAATAAAGGTTAACCAGCTCAAGAATGTACGTCTTATATACCAGCCAAACAGTCTGATCATTATAAGCATGAAGATGTGAATGCAAATAGTTCATCAGAGTATCATGGAGAAAATAATCATTAACTATCAAAATGTGGTACTGAAAAAAATAATATGTTTATTATGTATACTGGCTTATAAGATGCATGGTTTATAAAAGTATTTGGTGGACTACAAATCATCCAACCCCTGTATCTGTCCATATTGATCTTCAGAAGATGCCCTAACCCCATCCTAATACACTGTGATATTGGGATTTTGTTTCAAAATTTTGCCTAAAAATTAAAATGTGCATCTACCAGCAAATATGGAACTTCAAAATGTCCAAAGTTTAATCCATGATCAACAAAGCACATTTATTCTTATACAAGAATCTTTCATGAGGATGCATTTCATAAGAATAATTAAACAGTTCAACGATAGTTCTTTACCCAAAACCTCAACACCAAATCAGATCCTTATCTTAAAGAGCAATCAAAAATTTATTGTCCAGGCAGCCATTCAAAAGTCTTAGCTTCTAAACAAATTACTTCATGTTTATTCATGACAAGTATTAGTCAGTTGTAAACCACTGCTGATGGTTATCATAAGGGTACAACAGGCTCGGCTGATGGCGGCTACTGATACATCAAGTGTAACCGACACAATTATATATATGATGATATTCCCTACCAATCAGGAGAGATGTTTGATAAATAAGAAACTCATTAAATGATTTTTTTTTTTTAAATACAGAATTTCAAGTTATGGAATGTATTCTATAGTTGTTTTTCAGATTCATATTTTCATATTATATGATTAACAGCTCAATAAGCATAAATGTCTTTCACATAAAGAACAAACCATCTAGAAGTAACATTCCTAATGGGTATGTTTTTATTCACTGATTTTAACAGTGGAGAAAATAATGAACACTTTTAGCATTTGATATAGTTTTCATGCAAAGAAATGTAGAACATTAAGAAAAGATTTGTGCAGTTCATGGAGAAGACATAGTGAAAGATCAGACATGCCAAAAGTGGTTTGTGAAATAGTGTGCTGCTGATTTCGTACTGTACAATGCCCAATGGTTGAGTAAACCAATTGAGATTGATACTAATCAAATCAACCATATATATATGTATATATATGTATATATATATATATATATATATATATATATATATATATATATATGGTGAGATTTAGAAGAAAGTCCTCTATGAAATCCTTTTGGGAAACCAGAATATTTATTTGAACTGCTTCCAATTAGACCAACAACTCCTGTAATTGGTCAAGAAGAAGGGCATAATATTCCATCAGAATAATGCGACACTGCATCTTTCTTTGGTGACCAGGCAAAATATTCACAGCTTGGCTGGGAAGTCTTTATCAGATAATGCACCGTCTTCATATTACCTTTTACGATAGTTTTTATATAATTCTCTTATATTTTTTTCATGCAATAAATGTTGACGATAGACAGTGTAGCAACTAAAATATATTTTGAATATATTCTTAGATATTTGATGGAGCAAGTGACAAAAACAGATGTAATTTGCCACTGAAATTAAATGAAAATTCATATTATCTATTGAGGGTAAAAATTTCTTTGCAATATATGAAATGTTTGTCAAAACTCATTTTTCATATCAGTTAACCCTCGATTCAACAGAATGACATGGACGGACGGACAGTTGTCTGTTTGTTAGTTGGAAATGTCTATTAAATTGAATATCACCTGAGAAAAAGGGTAAAAAAAAAAATTTTTTAAAAAGAAAACACCCTTTTTTACTCTTTTCAAATTCAAATATTTTAATACAAAAGTAGCTTTGATACAATATAGAATATAAGTCTACTGAATTACAATACAGAACAAATCAGTAAAATTCACCAAAAAGTGATTTTGAGGCTTTAGTTCTGAATGGCCAAAAATGTTCATTGTGTGAGAATTTCTCAATTAACTTCATTTTCTATGCCACATCCTACTTCTCTATCATCAATTGATGTCATTTCGAGTTAGAAGGATTGAGAAATTATTTAATGAATTAAAGTAAACAAAAGAAATCCAAAAATATCTAGCTGTTCCAAGAAATTATCTAAAAAAAAAAGAAATCATCCAAAATTGAGGGCAAAAATATCCAAACATATTTCGATGTTCTAGGAAATTATCTAGAGATCACTGCATTCTATATCAAAAGATGAATAACGCTTAAAATTCAAGGACGGTAAAGTTGAAATATGGAAGTTTTTTTTTTTTAAACTCAATTTTAATGTTTTGGACAATTAACATTTAGGAAATTTGAGAAACATTAAGTTTTAAATTTATATCAAAATACTGTTATTCAGAAAAAAAAACTAAAGATTCATGAAAGTCAAACCTTTATAAAAATGGTAGAAATCAAATATTTAGTTTAACCTTATATTGTAAAACCTTTAAAAGAGATTTCTGGGAGGTTCTAGGGTGTAATGGATTAAAAGTACCTAAAAATTGAAAGAGAAAAAAAATTCACCTACAAGAACTTTGAGGTTCAAAGAAACTAATTTTAATTTAAGATTTTAATCCTAAACTGAAGAAAAGTTACGTAGACTCACTCAAAATGAAACTGATGAATTTAGGCGTAACCAATTAAAGCATGTCTCAAAGTATATCTATTAGTAAATACTTTGAGATATACAAGTAAATTCTGGTGTAAAAATTAGCACAATTTTCTTGAAGTATCTCTGAATTTTGAGATGATGTATTATTATTATTTTTATTATTATTCTGACAATTCTCATCTTGATACCTGATGAAGGCCGTAGAGTACAACGGCCGAAACGTTGTATGAAAAACAATAATAATAGAAATAATTTTCTTGAAGTTGACCAGGTCTAAGTAACTATCTTCAGTCTAACATTTGGTACAGATTTAGAATAGTAAAACATTTTCAAAAAGGAAAATTTCAAATTGATATAAGACTTGATACATAATCTGAAAATAAAGGTTTTTGAAACAGAAGAACAAAATTCGTTTAATGAGAAATAATTTGCTTTGAAACAAATATGCAAATAATTTTCCAGTTTCAAAGTTGAAAGTAACAAATGTTGAAAGTAACAAATGTTGAAAGTAACAAATGTTGAAAGTAACAAATGTTGAAAGTAACAAATGTTGAAAGTAACAAATAACTGCATAACCCAACACACCAGAACACTGAGAATTTGGCAGAATATGATATTTTGGGTGATTGGTAGAAGTTCAAGGTCTAAACTTCTTCAAATATTTTTTAAATTTAAATATATCTAAGCCTCATTAAAATATATCTAAAAATGAATCCCTATATCTAAATGCAACAAAAATATCTAAGTTGGCAACAGTGAAAGCAAAAGTTTTCCGAACACACGCAATTAAAGTGTCCGCTAAATCAGAAAACTGTTACATCAGGGGCCATTGAACTGAGGGATAATTATATTTAATTAGGTAGGATATCATCGATTAAAATATTTTCATTTAATTATTACAATCACTTGACTATACCGTAATTACAGAGATGAAGAATGAAAAATGAGGCTTCAATCATTTCTTGTACCTAAATAATATCTCAAAGTTCATACCAATAAGAAACTGAACAAATAGATGATTAAAAGGAATCAAAGAATTATTAAGTTTAAAAAGTATCAGCTATTTTATATGAAATTCACAACAGATAAGATCTAATATATGCAATGCATGGCGGAAGATTGCTTGAATCAAGCATGTCCTAGATGATTGAGAGTATTCCCTAAAAAGCTATGCATAGAGACACAACCAGGTACTGAAGATTCTTGCAGAGGCTACAAAAAGATGTTGTGAAACTGCTAAAAAGGGAAATTTTGTTTAGAACTTGAATCTAAAAGAAGGAAGCAAGCCAGAATCTACTTTCAAAAAAGTATCAATCAACAGTGATTGAAGGTTGCATAGACTGGAGAGTCACGGTAGATTTGGAACCTCACTTCGCTGAGCTGAGATCACATTAACTGCACTATGTCCTGATTTCATGATCTGGTCATGTTAAAAAAAAAGTATACACCGTTGAATTAACAGCCCCTTTTAAGGAAAATACAGAATGGGCACATCGAAGTAAGCTGGGAATATGAAAATTTACAAGATCAATGCATGAGAAATGTCTGGACAACAAACATTTTTCCTATAGAGGTTGGATGCTAAGGTTTTGTAGCCAAATTGGTCTCAATATACCGGACTAAACTGATTATTATCAACTAAAAAAAGGAAATATATCAAGAGGCTCAAAGATTGCGTAGAGGCTACATTTGCATGGATCCGGCAATCCAGAACTGTGACTGAGACCCAATAATAACTGGTGGTATTGGGGCAACCTAAGTTGATCGTAATGATATCCCAAAACCATGACAGACCCCCAAGATTATATGATGAAAGCTTTGCTGGTAGCAATGTTACGCTGTTTTTCTGTAGTGTTGTATGAATTCATTTATAATGAAAGGCTCCACAAAGACTGTCTACTTTCTATTCCCAGATAAGCAAAAGTAAACCAGAATTGCATTGTATCATTTTGCAACCATTTGATTTTCAATACACAAGATATGTAAATAAATGCTAATGAAATAATCTAACTGCAAAATATAACTCAATTCATAAAACGATTTTTTTTTTAGACACATCAAAAATTAACTATCCATCAGGTTGCTACATACAAGATGTCAGGTTTTTTGGGTTTTTTTAAATCATCTTCAATCACTGATGCTCTTTATGTAATGCTATCCAAAACTGCTGCTGATGAATTTATGCTCACACATCTTTATGTTAGCTTTATATTTTGTGGCTCTGAATGAAAGATTTTTCCTATGTCAGCAATTTTTGATTAATTCATTCAAGTAACAGATTGTAGATAAAAAAAGAAAATGCTTAATAATAGCTGACTGTATGAGAAATTATGTTTCATCTTGGTAATCCAAAAACCTAGAATTAATTATTCTGCATTTCATAGAAAATATAAGCAGTTACATATATGTAGTAATATAATTAGAATTACAGTGCTCAACAAAACATTTTGCAGCACATATGCGGAAATTAGAATGAGAAGAAGAAGAAATGATGATGATGACGACAATGACAACGATAATAAAAATAATGAATATATATATATACACTATCATTAATAATCCTAAGGACGGGTAATGAAAACAAAGAGGATTCTATTTTATGGACTGAGAAACAAGAAAAAAAGGATCACACTGTCCATCATAAATACTAACTGAATAACCTGTCAGTAGGATAGGTATCTGTCCCAGTAATTAACAGAAATAAGTTGAATATTCAACTGCATAACAAATGATGTGTTCAAATCTTTCTTTTTTTTTTTCCCTTTTTTTAATTTAATATTTTTTTTTTCAAATTTGATAAGGTTTTCCCTACTTCCTGAGAATCACCCAACGCAATTTTAAAGAACTTACCAATTCAGCAAATCTGTCCGTTCTGATCGCAAGAAAGAGCCAGAACTATGACCACCAAATTTATTGTGGTTATTAATGGGACCTCAGAGCAGGTATCTAGCCAGTCAGTCTCTGAAATTTCCTCTTCAAATTAAGCTTTTAGTTGTGGAGTTCAATCTACAATAACAACCTTTGCTATATCTAACAAGAATTCACCAAAAGAAAATGCCTGTGATCAATTGGTTAGCAGCGTGAAAAATGGACCTAACGACCTGGTTGAAACTGAGACTGGCACTAACATCCTTGGGAAAGGAATGGATCCCTCTCCTTCCACCAGGTAGAAGTAAAATAGTGTACAGTGAAGTGAGTGATACTACTTTTTTCAAATCTACATTACATATTGCCAACTTCAAAGAAGTGAGAGCATTATTTTACATTACTGAACTGAACACCATCTGATTTACAGCTTTATTTTCTATCACTATCTTTTCTTTTGACAGCGATTTCTCCCAACCATTAGCTTAATCTACCCGACAGTTTTAGCAAAACTCAAGAACAGCCATGTTTTTTGCATATCAGTCTTTGAAAATTTGTTAAAAATGTGTGGGTCTGCATTTACGCTCTCTGTAATATTGATCTGATTTCCAAGTACCTATTCATCTAAACAATACCAACAGTCAGAGACCATATACACATAAATGGAATCAAAGTAACCAGGTAAAGCTGAAAAACAGTTTTGATCTCTCATCAAGACAAAAGGCCCCATTTGTACCTTCGGCAGGAACCAGATAAAAATCCTGACTGTACGGAGGGTATTCCAGGAGGATTTTCTGATAGTAAAGAATAATGTTTTAAGTGAAAGGTTTACTATTGTAGTTGCATTTTTCCGTAGATTCAATGTAAATAGAGATATAATTGGAGGTTTTTGAGTCCTTGACAGCAATGGTGTCAACCCAAGAAGTCAGACTAATTTTCAAGTACAATTTCGAAAGAGACATATTGCTGCTCAAGCTGCTGATAATGTCAACGAAGCATCTGGAGTGAACTCTATACTACAGTGCAAACTGTTTGGCATAGGTTCAATAGATCTGGAAATATGGATACCAATAATAAACTTCGAGAGAGACCCAAACCTGTTGTAAGGATGAAGAATTATCAACAACAGTGGCCAACGACCCACAAACAATGATTGAAGTACCTTCTGGAAATTTCAAAACTTCAGCAGTAACCAAATCACATCATCTCTAGGCAATAAATTAAAAAGATAAAAAAAAGAATTTTTTAAATCCCAAATGAAGTGCACAAATCGCTCCCTGGCAGTACCAGACTCTCTCACACCTCCTAACTGACTGCGCATAAGTTTAGACAATTGGGATATAGTCTTGCATCTATATTCACCAGACATTAGCATCTTTTCAAGCATTTTTAACTTCATGTCCTTAATAAGAAGTTTAATAATAGGGAAGCCATAATTCAAGCTTTAACTGAATTTGTTATCACTAAAACAAAAGAATCTTTTTGCTTCAAATGACTCGTACTATGATTATACATTTACCATTTTTCGTTCAGCCTTCGTCTTATTCATAAAATATTTCATAGATGACAACTTGCAGATGTTGCTCAGTGATTAGGGTGTAGCATTACAGACTAAGAGTTTCAAAGTAACATTGAAGAAATACTGATTTCAAATCAGAGCAAAGAGCCCTTGCCCTCACAATTAGCCAACTATTTGTAAAAAGCTTTTTATCAATACCAAATTAAAGAGATCTGCAATTACAAAATTATGTACTGTTACATTAACATTTGTAAATGAACTTCATACAGAAACATAAACATTTTAAAACACAGTGTAAATATATGACTATATGAGCTGAAGACTTATTTTGTTTTTCTCCAATGCTTGCTTTCTTTTCAAAAAAAGCAAATACAAACACAGATATTTGCTGATAGAAGATAGCTACAAAATAAAGGGAAATAAAAATTCAAAGAGTTTTTCAGACAATTGAACTCCTCCTTGTTTGCGCTGTTAACGTTTCGGCTGATCCATTCTACAGCCACCTTCAGTTTTACTATCTAAATGTGAGGGGGGTAAACAGAATTTTCTCTCCAATGGTAGCAAGGCTTTTACATAGGATTCAGCCATTTTCCTTTCCTTTCAGACCCAGATTTCTATAATTTGCCCCTGTCGAAAAGCAGAAACCACATTGAACTGAACACAGCACTTGACTTATACACTCAGTCAATACGTACTGCTCCTTTTAATTTTCTAGGTTTCCGACAGACAGTTCAAAGTTCGAAGTTTTCTGAGACAATGGCCTAGCAGATGAAAGTATTGGTTAAGCATATCTAGTAACTCACTCAGCAGTCTCAATCCCTGGATCAGGTAGTGTTGAGTGTGGAAGAGGCAGACAAGGAAGAATTAACTGATACAAGAAATCTTACTTCCGCTGATTGAATCATGTGTTCAGGTCCAAAAATTCCCACGTTACCAACTACAGCCTGAAGAGGGTGCAATAGCCTAAATGTTGGGCCTCTATGATGAGGACACCAGCCAAACAAAATTAACATTTTCGTCATCCCTTTCATTAAGTTCATTTGCTTCATATTCAACATTAAATTTAGAAAGTAGAAAACTTTTTTCTTTTAAATATCTGACTCATTTCACATTATTGCAATGAAATTCCTTTAATGTAAAATACTAATAAATTCAATGGATTCTAGCCAAATAGAACATTAATCACAAGGAATAGCTGTTTAGTGGCATTATTATTAAATCTGTTTAAAAGGTAAGATGGATTATAGAGACTAAATCAGGGACTCAATGTGTTCTGCTTACACAGAATCCACTGTGTATTGTTAGACATTTACCATAAATAGTTCTGTCAGCAACAAACAAAAAGAGAATTCATGAATTAATAGTTTTACTCAGGAGTCTCACTTACCTAGTACCAAGTATTGAATCTTAGAATTATGGTTTCTTGTCCAGCATACCATTCACTGAGCAATACTTTTCAAGACTTTCATAAACTACTTGTATACGTAATGTGCAAATTGATTTTTGTTTCTTTCTTCTCAAAATAAAAATCTCTATTAGACAAGAGGATCTGAATCCAAAGCCAACACCCATCTTGGAATCATCACTTGGAGAAAGGGAAATAACTATTTGGATTCATTGACTTCAGTAACTAATTTCCTACTGATCTAAAGATTACATGATCGACTCAGGTCCATCTACATGTATATGAACATGAGGAATTATTTTCATGTGCTTTGGTTCAGATTTAATTTGACAATGAACAAATTAGCTGTAAATCAGATACTCTTCAAGCAAAGCAAATAATGCCCTTGGGCTCCACATATCACATTACAACTTATAAGGCTCATTCTATACAAGAAATTGACTTGAAATATGACAAACATCCAAAGTGCTGTCACTCACATCACCCGGAGCTATTTTACCCATAGCTGAAGGAAGATTCATGCCTTTCCCAAGAGCATTAGTGCATAGTGAACACAAACTGTCCTAACAAGAGTTTGAACTCTGCCCTCCAATCCATTCTCTGAGCAGTTATCCACTCGGCTACCCCACACCTCCACATATACTCTTAACACAGAAAGAAATCAGTAAAGATTCTTTAGAAGCCAAAAACTATCAGAGCCCCTACATTGCATGATGGATTGCTATCTTGTCTTGCCGATCAGTTTGATAGTGTAGTAAGTTTGAACTCCTCCACTGGCTACCCCAGTGCCTGACTAAGCTTAGTAAATAACAACATTTTAGGGCTTGTTTTGTGAATTAGTTACTTGTCTGCCATCAGTATCATTAACATTCAAAAGTCAGGGTTTTGAATGTCAAGACAGGTCTCTCTACTTTGATGCAACACAATCTTCCTATTCTTATTTGGCCTAGTGTCATACAAAACTATAAAATACAAATGATATTCAACTCAAAACTATTGATGTGTACTTATTTACATTTTATTTTTAAAAAAGATAAAATTTTTCATCAAGTTGGATTGAGATAAATTGATACGTGGGATTAGTTTGTTTACTCATCTGTAAGATTGTCAACAATGTGACCCATACAGTGTCAGCTCAAATTTTACTTTTTGGTCTATCAAATTTGGGGTGCCCTTTATACATGTGATCCCTAGTTTTTAATCCTTATTTTCTCCACTTCAAAATATGGCTTATAACATTTTTAAATAATTATTCCAAAATGTATTTTTTTTTCCCCCCCCCCAAGCGTCAATGACTTTCAGTTCAATAAAAATAAGAAAACATTTCTTTGTAAAATCAAATGCTAATATCTCACAATATTACAATTATATTTTTCATTTACTTTGAGAGGATTTAAATTTTAGAGTAGAATATGAATTTATCCAACACAGCATTAGTTAGTTAAATAATATTTCCTTCGCGTCTCTTTTAGCAATCAATGATTATTTAACCTAAGATTACAAAAGTGGTGTCCTTAAAAATCTAGTCATTAACCTTCCCGTCTCAGAACTACAATTAGCAAATGATTAATTATTCCATTGGTTGATTACATCATTTAAGTCCAACTCAAGTAAAACAAAGTCAATTAATAATGAACAATAATGCTATAATCAGTCAATGCTTGCTCTAAACCATTACAGTAACTTCAGTTCCACTTTTAACAATTAAATATAGAGCCTAAAAGTTGACTATTAAATTCATATAAGCTCAGCTACTTTTCTACCTCCCACTCATATAAAAAAATGGCAAAAATTGACTGAAAATTAATTCAACTCTTTAGATGTTGATTTCTCCATTTCTAATAATCATCTTGTAATTAATCTTTCAGATAATGTTGACATATGAATGTTACATATTAGTGCTTTTTTTCATACCCATGTAATTTGCATAAATTAAATATAATAATAGAATAAAAAAAGAGTTTTTATAGATGGTATGATATGAAAATTGAAATAATTTGTTACTTTAGAAATCATTGGAAGCTTTTTTTGAAAGAAAAATACAGAACAAATACAGAGAAAATCAATTTTAAAAATCTACATTAAAACTACTACTTCAATTGGTTGGATGCTGTTAATATGAAGATTAATAAATGATTTAATATAGATATAAATAATACAATACATCACTTTAGGATAGAAAGGAAAGTGGTCCATTAATATTACTCTGGGGAGGGGCTTTTATTTTCAACAGTACATGGGAAAGGCTCTATGGGAAACATGTAATAACCATTGTTTTCAGTACCAAAGACCCTTATTTCATAAATTTCTGTTTTGTTTCCACCTGGCACATCTCAAACAAAAGAATTCGGCAATAAAACAGAAAAAAGATAATAGAACATATTTTGAAGCAAGAATTTCTTACTTGTAATTATAAAATATCTATATCTATTTCATGGCATCAATTTGAATACTCTTTCTGGGGATAATAATCATTCTGAAAAATCTTCTTTGAGTCTAAAAGTGCAAGTATTAGTTTACACAGACCATTTGTTATAAATGTTAGCAACAAAAATGTTTCAAGTTATATTTATACGATCCAGGAAAATATTGCTTACTAGCCTCTTCAAAGTTACTCCACTGGCGCACAAGAATGAATTGAGCACCTAACTAGCTAGAAATAGTTCAGGGTAACACTTGAACAAGCTTCTCATAATCCTTCTTCATCCCCTAATTACTATTAATTTGCTCTTTTACAAAACAACCAACACAAACATAACTAAAAAAGTGATTTAAATGGATCAACCAAACAGGAAGGAGAATTACTTATTTTTGGCAGCTTCACTTGGAGATGAGCAGATTTTTAAATCTTTCAAACAGTAATATACCCTTCCAATATCATCAGGCTTCCAAAATTATTTGAATCCTTAACTCTTCAAGACTAGTCCAGGTACTTTGAGATGATGATGTGGCATGTATATACACAAATACAAATAATTTTTTTTTTCAAGAAAAAGTAGATCCTGACAAAATTATACAGTGTCCATGAATTTTCATAATTTTGAAAAACTATTAAAAATCTGAATATCAACAAATTTGTACAGGATTTGTGGCAAAATAAAGACTAAGACACATAGGTGCTAATAGTCCCATGTAGCACATCTAGACAATATTCATCTGGCCAGGTATGTCGGAGCATCTTTTAATCAATGGTGGATTAGGTTTGGCAGATTCTTTGTTTTGTCTTTAATGTAACCGCACGAAAAGAAGTCCATAAAAGTAGCATCAGGTGATCTAAGCAGACAAGGAATCAGTCCAACTCTTCCAATGCACTGGTAAGGGAATATTTTGCATACCTGGCTGGAGATTCAATATCATCTAGATGTACTGCTAATAGATCCCATGTAGAAAGGTACTAATGTTTGTAAAAAATAAACTTTAGTAGTTATCTTTATTCTGCAATCCATACATTTTACATTCAGTTCTATTTTTCAAAAGATACTTTTACACCATAAATGACTTGCAGATTCAATGCATACTCTCCTAAAATGGAGTTCAGAATATTATTCTGAAAAATATTATGAATCATCATTTAAATTCAACTATCATTTTTCTCTTTGCATCCTAAATTGAAAAAGCCCATACGAAGCTTTCACTCACCTGTCAAAAGCAAATCCTTGAGTCCCCGGTGAAACTGTTCTAATCGAGCATGCAGATTTGGGTCATAGAAATTCCCTTCACAGGTGAAGACAGTTTCAATGTACTCCTCCTGGGGACCCATGTTCACCTTTCACACATCAGACCACCTAAAAATAAAGAAAATAAATGCACATGAATAAAAATCATCTTCAGTCACAATTTCTGTATTTTTACAAGAACCATAAAATCAATTTAAATAAACTTTTATGGATTCTAAGAGATTACTTTCATTTTCCATATTCATTGTGTCCCTAAAAAATCTTATATACTTAGTGAGTAGCAGCTGTGTTCATTTTCTGAAATTACACTTTCTTAAGACAGAATAAATGTTATAGTAAAGTTTAGAAAAGCATTAATGTCCATATTGAAATACCATTTCAAATGTTTAAAATGTTCTTTTCACAAGTTACAGGTGACATTGTACAAAGTGTCAAGTTGCAAACATCAACTGACATATCTCTTGTAATCATGCAACATTTTTTTCCAATTGCACTTCATAATTGTACAAATATATTGGATCATGTGGCATGAACTTTGTTCAGGTATTCCTCAAAGAAATCAAGAGGTGTTTAAACAGATGAATGCAGTGATTATTCAACACAGGGTTGCCAGATAACTCAAGTTACAAAAAGAAGTTAGGTGGGTCTTGGCACTAAATCATGTAGCTTCAGTACCAAAATAATCAAATAACAGAATCCATCATCAGATAAGGATTGCAGGGAAATGTATTAGAATACATTTTTTTTATCAAGTGTTCATGAAAATTCATGTCATATCATATACGTGCAAGGGAATGTTATCTATTGTAAATTTTCATCAGAACTAAATCTTTGTTCATTGCCAAATTTACCAAACGGCAACCCTGATTGAATATTGTCTTTTCTCCCCTCTTTCTGCATGGAGATGTTTCATTAAAACAAGACCTGATATCAAGAAAAATGGAAAGAGGGGTGGGATCTTTTTTTTTCTTTTATCGATTGATTTATTTCTTAGCCTTCTTTGGGTAGAATTTTGTCTGGTACAAAATCTGTTGCAGGTCAGTTTTGCTTCTAAAATATATGGAATGAGCTTATACATAGACATGAAGCCAGATACATACATAAAAAGTGAAAATTGGAATCAAGAAGACACGGACGTGAGCGCCAGAGAGAGAGCAAGAAAGCACCAAGACAACACAGTGATACTCCAGATAGGATTATATCAGAAAAAGAACCAAAGTTCAATGATGCATCTACTATAAAGTTTAAAAGCCATTATTGCCAGATCAAGTGATTCTGGATTGAAGATAATTTGAGGTAAGAATCATCTTATCAAGGAACAACTTCCTATCAAATTTCAAGAAAATCTGACTTGAAACACCAGAGAAAATCGATTAAAAAAAAATTAAAAAAAGATTTTTTTTTTTTTTAAAGTTTAAATGCCATTATAGCTAGATCATGTGGTCCAGAGTGGAAAATTTTTCTAGAAGCATTTTTAAAGGACACCAGTCTACCAAATTTCAAGTAATCTGACTTGAGAAACAATACGGGAGCCAGACCTACTAACTGACAGAGCCTCTAATAGAGAGGCGAGGACACCTCTAAAAACTTACCAACAACAGATCCTGCACCAAATTTCACTTGACAAAAAGTTAGAAAAAAAACTGGTTGTAGCATTGTGAGGGGAAACAACAACAAGGACAGTACACAAAATTCATTGAACACTTGAGTCTTCCTTAAACTCTTGCTGAACTGATAATACTTTCAACATATACTTGAAAGTAACTAATATTAAAAAGAAGGAAATACTAGTAAAAAAATAATTGATGTGTGACAATGCTTCATCTGATAAAAATAGATCAAAATTATACCGATACAATTAGTGTAAATAAAAACAATTACAAATATGGTCCCGAGCAGAACTAGCTCCTGTACAATTTAACTCAACCACTTGAGTCAACTATCTTGTGTATGCAAGTTTCTAAACTTTCTCAACCCCTGTTCCAGTTGAAAAAGTAAGACCTTTTATCACAATTTTATACATTTTGATATTCAGCTAAATCATTATCTGAGGAAGACCAAGTGGAAATGAACATTCCCAATAGATTTCTGGTCGTACAAACTTCAAAGACAACAATGTTAATGTATCCTTTACATATCCTGTACTCAATTTCTTCTTTTTTTTTTTTCTTTCTTTTTGCAAAATTCGTTCACCAGTGGAGGAACAGGAAAGATAAAACAATGAGATCAAAGTCATCATAGTTCATTACAAGTTGAAAACAAGGCTTATCTGTATCTTTTTTAAGAATAATTAGATTTGATTTTGTTTAATATATAACAACAATGAATAACAATTAGGGGTAATTTCCTTCTATTTTTTTTTGTTATACAGGCTTGAAGATGAATGTTTCTCGGAGGGGGATTGTTGTCCCCTATGGGAGTGCTTGAAAGAATATCTATCTCAGGGAGGCAGCTGCCAAAAATCATAAATGGTAAAAAGTGAAGCTATTTTTCTGAAATACACATCTCCACTAAAGATGCTGACAGCTTTCTATTTTTTTTTTTTTCATTAATTCCACTGACTTTCGCCATGGCATACAAAATATCTAAATAATTTTTAGGAGTTACCATGGCAGAGAGAGATGTGATACAGGAGCATTTGCAGTAACTGAACGTCAATTTTTTCAAAGAACTTTGATGATAAGACAGAGGACATTTAGTAGGAGTTGATTGTGTCACCATTTATGACCAGAATACAGTCTGTTTGTAAGAGGACTTTACTGATTCAAAGAATAGCTTTACTCTTAAGCCAAAGCTTAAATCTTGAAAGTATTTGGAGTTCTGGTCAAAAATGCTTAGCAATTCAAAGATTCTACTTCTGTTTCCAACAACATATTTGTGCAAAGCTGGATTTTCAGTTTTTACGCTATTAAAAAATAAGTAACACAATTGATTTAATGCAGAATGGGATACAAGACTGGAATTGGCAGAGTTGGTTGGGCTATGACTTGAAATCCTTGTAAAAAAATGAACAATCCCACCAACAAGCGAGCAATTAACACTACCTTTTGTGCTGTTTTTGAGACTTTTTGTAAGATTTGAGTTTATAAAAATAAATGACTTGTTGGAATGTGGTTTCTGAATGTCTCAGAGGTTTGGGGCATAGGTTTTGTCCCAAGTCGAGAAAGGGGGCACTGTCAAAAATGTCTGAGAACAAGGGAGCTAGAACCACCAGCACTAACTAGTTTTTTTGTTTTTTGGTTACATAACTAAAATAAATTAAATTACATTGTTTCTTCTTTGATGTAAAAAATAACTTTTTTTAGTACACAGTCATTTCAATTTTTGAGGCGCATCCATATATTTTCTATATCCTTATTGTCTTTTTTCCTTACATGATATTATAAAATAAAATAAAATTCATTCTTTAAAATGAATTACATAATTATAATAAATTACTTTGTTTCTTTTTTGACTGAAAATAAAATTGTTTTCGTTATGCAACAATTGTTTGATTGTTTCACATTTTGATTGTAGCAACTCTCAGAGCTTTTTAACACTCTTTTCAAAACGTACACAAGATCATGACAAGAATTGTCTGCACCACATTCAACCATCTACTCAGAGGGGCTTTTCTCAGAATTTGGCAACATACATGGAGAGAAAAGAAACCATTTATTGACAGCAACAAGTGAAAAGTTGATTTTTATTCATCCTCATGCAAAAAAAAAGCATAATCTAAATTAATAGATATTACTAGATCCAAGTAAATGATTAAAAACTATTTCAAAAAATAGTTTTGACAGTTTATTCTGGTCTATTTTATTTTGTTTATCGTGAATTTTTATACTAAATAATAAACCACAAAAGGACTCCATTGGTTCAAATGACTAACCTAATAATGTCCTGCTTGAGATACATTACACATTGAATCAAAAGAATTTAAATGGACCTCTTTCAGTTGAACACTGGGAATTACCTCATTCCTTTCCACAATGGGACAAGAACCCATGTATAACAAGGCATTACACACCCTAAAACCAATCAGTACATAGTACATCATTCATAGTTCTAGAATCTTTAGTTATAGTGTCATTATACTTAGATTTGTTTTCTTTTACAAGACTTATTATCAACATATTACAAATAGATATTATCCAAGGTAAATCTGTAGTGTTATATAGTATAGATCATTTATGGTAGAAAAAAAAAAAAAAAAAAATCGGATCAACACATCAGAATGATGTTCAACCTGCTTTTCCACTTCATAGCGAAAGAAATGAATCACAGATAAGATACAAAACAACTTTTAATCAATAGCTTTGATTTTCGGGTTTTAGATTTAAATCTTCAAATTATTGGTTGATCAAGAGGAAAAAATTATGGAATCATTCAATGGTGAGGAAAAAATTATGGAATCACCTTGTAATTTGTATTTCTTAAACAAATATCAGCACAAGTTTAAATACACAAATTAGTCCACTGTTGAAAGAGTATTTTTGGACCATGAAGAATTGTTGGACAAGTGTAATTTGAAAGGGAACATGGCTTCAACAAGAAAGCTCTCAATTGACATGATGGAAAGGATTATAAAACACCTTGGAAAAGGAAATCCAACACACATTGCACAAGATGTTAGTTGTTCCCAGTCAGCTGTGTCCAAGATTAGGTGCAATTACAAACAAAATGGCAAAGTTAAAAAAAAAAAACAGAGGTAGACCCCAGAAGATATCAAGGCATCAGAATAGAAAATTCAAAACAATACTGCACAACAGAATAAATGGACAGAAACAGCAGTCAGTATTTGTGACAGAACAGAAAGAAATCATCTGAATTAAATGGAATTTCCATGCCAATCCAAAAAAGCAGCACTCACACCTTCAGAGAAGAAAATAAGGTAACAATGGGCTTAAGAGAAGAAATCATGGAGTGTGGATAAGAAGACGAAAGTGATATTCAGTGATGAATCTGTATTGGCTGAGGCAATGATGCTGCAACTTTTGTCTGGGGCCATTCCAATGAAACATATGAAGATGACTACCTGGAGAAAAAAAAGCAAATTTCCTCATTCATTTATGATATGGGAGTTGCATGTCAGATGAAGGGCCAAGGAAGATGGTAACCATTACCTCAACAGACAATGCACAACCTCAACAGACATTGTAATTAAGACACTTTTCTCATTCCAGCAATAAAATAGAAAGTACCCCCAACTATGGGTAAAATAGTAGGGCAGATATGGCTCACCAGCCTTTCGAAGGTGATCAACCTAGGATAAGGACAACTTCGATTAAAAAAAAAAAAAATTTAAAAAAAAAAATTTTTTTTTTAAATCGAAGAGTGGAGTCACCTTAAGGCGGTTTGAGCCCAAATTTTACGTCCCCTGACAGCTCCTGCATCCAAGCCAGACATATCACTCTCCTTAGGACTACCTCAGTAACGGGGAGTCCAAGAACTGGGCATCCCAGGATCTTTGCCTAGACATGTGCCCTGCAGGGAACGTTCCATTGTCTTTAGTGCTGATGTGTGGTAAAATCCATATCTGGACAGATATTTAAAAAATCCACATCTGGTAGAATTACTACTTTTATAATTCAAATCAAATGCAGGCATCAATTGTTAGTGAAAACCTTTCATAGAAATCCAAATACAGTGATTTTTTTCTGCAAGGATTAATGAGTAGATCACATAGAGAGAAAAAAATAAAAGGACAGATCAGGAAGTACATAGTGTAGCAATGATCAGCGAACTAATCATGCTGAATTTCCTAGAATTGATGGTTTGATATCAACCTACGCTAATTTAATCATCTAATGAACAGTGTGATTTGTTTTGTTCCTCTATCCATAACAAATCAACTCTTCCATTAAGAAGTAACAATTTTGCTGATAAAAAAATCTACCCACCATTTGAAACTAGGAACTTTTCCACAGAAAAAAACTCATATTTTCACTTAAAAAATCTCTTGAAAATTCAAATTTATCACTGAATTTTTTCATAGGTGTTTACTAGTAATAAATAGAACTTACAGTCAACATATATTTTATGATGCCATTATCAGAGAGCATATAGAGTTACAAGCATGAAATTTCCAAATTAATGCAGACATGCAATCGACTACCCAATAAGTAACAACTTATTACACTTTATTTGATTTGATTTCAATTAAGGAGAAGGTGACTCTATAGAAAATTACATTTGAACCTTCATTTTGTAGTTTCACCATTCACCAATTGTCACAAGAAGATTGATATTCATTTATTCAACTTCTTTTTCAGCAGGGCTGTACAGTTGGAACCATCAAGTCAGAATAGTCTTATGGGAGTCAGAGTCAGTAAAAATGTGCCAACTCTGAAGAGTCGGAGTCCAGTTTCAGTTTAGGATCTGGCTTCACATATTGTAATATGGTTGCAGTAAGCTGGCTTCAAGTTCTTTACAGATAATAAGATCTATCCTGTTTTTCAATGCTAGACGTTTAGAGAAAAAAAAATTTGACATAACTTAAATGCAGTTCTTGGGCCACAGCACTTCTAAGATCAGAGTATCAATGAACTTTACCTAGGATCAAAATTCCACTTAAGCAGCCCTCTGCCAAGGATCACTGATCAGGCATTCATTGAAAAGTGTTACATACAAGAACATACAATAATTACTAATATGTCTTTATTCATTCATTTGTAAATAAGTAGAACATTCATCTACAATTCTTCAGAACTGATCCAATCAATTATTCAGTATTGTTCTCTTATTTTGCAAATCCAAATTTCTCCAACTATAGATTAGTTTTGAAATAGTCACTTCTAAAAATCCAACAACAAATGATTGTGAGCAAATCTTGAGGTGACCCTTGTTTATATCATTGATAATTACTGCATACTACTATTGTTACAAAAACATTTGCATTAAAAACATTTCAGAATGTTTTTCATTTGATTTGATGTATGCTCCCCTTGTTTAGGGTCACATATTGTATGATTCATGCAAAATGTAACAAAATTGAAACTTTCAAAAGCCAATGAACCGTGGTGTGTGGAAATCAAAATATGACAAAGAGACTTTTATTGGTCTGCTCCATACTTCTCCTATACACAAGTTAGTGATGAAGAAATCTCAAGCACCACTTTTATTTATAATAGCTGATTGTTCCCTGCTTTCAAGACTGTACCTACCTTGTCAGATCTTGAGTAGGATACTCGGGAAAATTCTTCCGTTATGAAGATCAGTCTTACCCACCATCCATCTAAAACATGGGTCAGTTGAGACAAGGAAAGAAATCTGATCTTGTGGGAACCCTACCAAGAGATTCAAAGTAGACTGTTCCCGATATTCAGTTCAACCTGTATGATGGTGTATTAGTAGAAATGTTGTTACCTAAGGGCCAGAAAACCTTCAATAATAATGTGGACAATATTTTTTGATCCATACCTAGTAACCCAGCTCAGATCTGTTGACAAAATTAACATGGTATGAGATATATACTTTGAAAACAACTTGAAATATGGTGGGCATAAACTTTGTGGCC
Organism: Thysanoteuthis rhombus; assembly: GCA_963457665.1. NCBI lineage: Eukaryota > Metazoa > Mollusca > Cephalopoda > Oegopsida > Thysanoteuthidae > Thysanoteuthis > Thysanoteuthis major. The sequence goes on along the minus strand of OY735204.1, from coordinate 75,204,647 downwards.
AAGGAGTGAAGAAACATGTCCTACAAAATTGCCCTATACCAGTCAATTGAAAAAACTTTCTCTGCCATGATGCAAACAAGGAAGAGCTCTTCAAGCTTCTGGCCTGAAGAATTCAAGGTATAAACATTAGATTAAAAAAAAAAACAAAAAAAACATTGTTGGTATATTTGACAAAAGATAAAGGATGGACACGCACATGATGGGCTGCTTTCCTGTGATCGGGGGTGATTTTTTTTCCCCACAGATCATTGTGGAAAAGAAGGATACAAGAAGGCCCTAATAAGAACAATTAGTACTAATGTAATTGTTCTTGTTAATTTCTTTGAAAGGTTGAATTTGGAGGAGTCAAGGTAGCTCCAAAAGCTTGATATCAGTACTAAGCTTGGTAGTCAAAAAAGCAAAGGCTTACTGATGTTCCATGCACAGACTGGGATTTACTAGCCTTCCATGAAAGAAAGAAAGAAACAGCTTTAGAGATGCATTGCTAGCCCTCTCTGAAATACCAAATAATGTAGTAAGGCTGTGCTGCATAAGATTGTAAATTTTGTTGTCATCATGAACAGTAAAATATTTCTTGAGTGAATGGAGCTATGAAAATCATTCAACTGAGGTGACCACACTGGACCAACCTCCCTAAAGTATCAAAGTTCTATGCCAAACTGATCCAATGTGGCTGAAAATGTTCCATGTAGATGCTACTATTAGTGCAAAGAAGCTCAATTACAGAACACTGAGATTTGCCTTTGCCAACCAGTTGGATGATACACGAGCAAATGAATGATACATGTACACACGTCTAGATAAAAATGTAAAGTTATGATGAAATGAAATTTTGAACCAATGACCTGACCATGAATCATTTGTTTGATCACTTGTCACCTCCTCTGGTTGTATTCAACATACCTTAAAATGGTTTACTTCCAAATTTGATGCTTTAGTGAGCACTTGCATGATTTCTCTCTTAACAGCTAGACTTAACATTGAAAGTTGTTGAATTCAGAGTTCTTCGATTCGGTCTCAAACTGTGATCAAGTTTTCACACATTCAGTCAATAAGTCAGTTTATAAATTGCTAAATTACAGTTCAAACCATGGTTTGAAACTGAATCCAAGCAGATCCACTAATTTGAGGGGAGAGGTAGATTCAAAACATGCAATATCATGAGAGCTGCTAGACCAGAGCACTGGATTAGAGAGGTACTATTTGTATTCAGCTAAAATCTCAAGAGCTATATCATTCCATTAACATTAATAGAAATATCCAGACACTTATAAATTTAAACAAAGTCTGATTCAGGTGGAAAATAAATTTCTTGCACATGACTTTTTCTTTCTAAATCGGGAAATATATTTGACATTTTAGTTTTATGAATACTTTGCAGAGTAAATAAATAGAAAATATAATGCATTTGTTTTCTAACTTGATATCATTATACAGAATAACTATTACTCTCCATATGCAATCATGAATAACAACTGTAATAACTCTGAATATTCCAACTACAGTGGATTCAGGTTAACAGGATCGCATCAGGACAAACTAGCCGGTCCAATTGACCAAACAGGGCAAATAATTTTCTATGAAAAAATATACAATAAGAGACTTGTTTAAAGCAATGGGCAATGCAAGGAGGTAACTTTGTCAACCAAAACATAACGTAGTATATTTTTGAGAGTTTGGTTATTGCATATACAACTCCTGTGACAAGCTAAAAATATTTATAAGATACAGTAGTTCCTCCAAATTGAAATTCTGCAAATAACTTTTGACCTCACCCAAACTCACACATATTTCTGTACAGTTACGAGAATTGTACACAATGACACACAAGCAACTGAACAATGTAAATGTAAGAATGATGATCATTCAATCATTTATTAGTAGATTGGGAGAATAGACAGAAGAAATACATAAAAAATTGAGAAAACAAGTTAGGCATCCACACAGGGTTTGCTGACACACTCACCAGAAAATCTAAATCTTATAAAACTTGAATTTACCTTCAGAAACTTTGTGGCATCAGTAAGAAGAAAAATTTGTAAAAAAATAAGAGATAAAAAATTATCTGTGTTCACCCTACAGAACTAGAGATATTTTGAAATATGAATAGCATAAATGTCACAAAATATATAAACAAAACATTTGCAGAGGAAATTTGCACTTAAGAAAAGTTTTACGTACAGATATGCCCAGATTTTAAATTACAAAAAACAAAACAAAATACCAACAAAACACCAACTCTTATAGAATTTTTGGAGAGTTCATCACTAATACTTTCTTCAATAGAGGTTCAAATTCCAAGTCAATGTTTAGTTATGCTTTCGACCATCATTTCCTCAAAGCCATCAATACCCATCATTGATGTTTTGCTGGTAAAATTAGAAAACACTGAATTGAAAGTCTGACTCTATGTTATTTGTTTGGGTTTTTATTTTTTAGATGAATATTTGGACTTTCTCTTTCTAGCAAAAACAAGAAAAAAATTGCGAATAAAATATTTCAAATTTTTCTCAGAAGTTTGTGGAAGTAGCTTCCCTTTATTATAATCAATTGCGCAAAATTAGAGAAATACTTCAAGTAAATAAATTCTTTTATTTTTATCAGATTCCATTTAAAAAGATGTTGAAGTGGTAACACTGCTGCTACTTTGTCCAAATAAACGATGCATTGGTCAAAATAAAGAAGCAAATTAGTGATGAATACAATTGTTTGAATCATTTTTTACAAAATTGGTCCCATTATGTAGCATTCAGTAAAATATCCACTTGTGTTCCTCTGGAATTTGAGTGGTCTCTCCACATTCTTTTACTTTGAGACTTGATAGTACTCTACTTCAAAGCTGGTAATAGCCCAAAATAGTTGTTCATGATTAATCAATTTCACCTAAGGTTCTATTGAAAAGTAACTAAAAAATTCAAGTGGAAGAGTCCATTGTTTCAAGTGGTATGGATAAAGCATCCCATCTCCTAAGAGACAACCCCCATGGAGCATGACTGTTGGCCAGTTTCAGGTGGTAAGTAGGATTTCATAATGATTTTATGTTTTTCAGCTTATACTTACATCAATTTAAAGAGAAATACCCAAACTGTACATCGAAACATCTATTCAAGATATAGCTTTATTGGATATAGAATATACCATAAATAAACATGAATAAAGGAAGGACTCTGCTGATAACAACAGTAATGATGATGAATGATCACTGCCACTTGATCCTGTGTATGGCAGCTCATAGGACTGTCATGTGCCCTCCATCAAGCAATATGTGCCTGAGAAAGGGCTGCACGCACAATCCGTTGTCCTGGCTTGCCAAGATTTCCAGTTAATCGACAATAGAGCCTAGGCTGAGATGTTCGCAGAACAATCTTGTTGCTGCATATGGCACCAGAGAGTCATCCATCTGGTTAATGACCGGGCTCTATGTCATTCCAATGCGACTACACCAATGCACATAACAGTAATAAAAAGGACAGATAGGTTATACAATTAAAGCAAAATGAATTGGTGAGTTAAAAAGATGGCAATTCCAAAATGAGGAGAAACCTTGGATTCCATGAACTTAAAGAAGGAAATATTCAAATACAATGATGAAATAAAGGCAGAAGATAAAGTAGCATCAGCTATTTATGGTCTACAAACCATCACCAGATAAGAGAAACATTGTTATAATACTGATGATTCTTATCAGGTTGAGCTGAAGATAGAAACCAAAATATGATTTATTAAACTATCAAAATGAAAATAAACTCAATTACAACTCCAATGAGAATTTAAGGACATGGACAGTTTTAATGTCAAAAAGTGAAAAGCTTATTTTCCTATATAAAATCTTTTTGACATGAAATAAACATTAATACAAAAAAAATTCAACAATATAAACTGCATATCAGTAGTCAAAAAAAATTGAAAGAAATTTTATTGAATAGTAATTGGGTAAATCCCTTTTGTGACGGAATATCTTTAAAAATACTGATGGCAGTATAGGCTTTGACAGTCCTCATTTTCGCATGTAGTAAGATTTTTTTAGTCATTTTGTGAGAAGGAATAAATACAGCATATAATTTATCAAATTATCTGGAAGAATTGAACCTAGTTTTGTGAGATGAGGTATCATGAAATTCATCAAGTTCTCAAGGTTGTCATACATAACTCAAGTAACTGTACGCTTACACTTTTAATACAAATTGAATAAAAAAATTCAAATTTTACTGTTCATAAAGAGTAATTGTATCAGAGTGAAATATGTGAGAATAAAAACATCTTGGGATACTGTCAAAAAGTTTGAGAAGTGTTATCAACATTCCAAGAGTTATTCAGACAATTGAACTCAGTTGTATACATTATATTTATCTAATACATACACTGGGAGACCCAATAAAATTCAATCTCACTAATAACAGCCGATGGGGTCAACCTCCTTTAGTTGAACTATACCAAACTGTTTCCCCTGGTTGATCACCAGGAGGAAGTTATGGAATAATGTAGTATGTCCACCCTATGAATATAAAAGTACAAACACTGATTATTGTAATTTTTCAAGTCCTATTGTCAATTTGAATAAAGCCATTGCTTATTGTAAAGATTTTGTTTTTATTTACAACAATTTATTATTTTGACTGCATCAAGTTTAGCTACACCACAACTATTTACAAGTATGGGGCCAAACATGAGGCTGATAGTAAGTAGATCTTGTCTATATAGTATTGCAGATCAGCAGTTGAGCACTTATTGACGGATGGTATTATCAAGCCCATTTCATCTCCTGTGGCGAGCAAAGGTAATTGTAAAGAACAAGCTTGATCATCATAAAAAGCAGATATGTGTCAACTACTCTGTCTATCTCTATACCAAGCTTGACGCTTACCCTTTGCCAAGGATCTGGCGAGCTATCGAGTGTTCTTAACTTTCAATTTAAAGAGTGCCCATCAGAAAGTACCACTATGTGATGACAACAAACCATTCACCACCTTTGATGCTAACAGATGCCTATATCAAGTCACATGGATACCATTTGGCATTGCTGATGGTGTGGCAACACTTCAGCGTGCTATCAACCTTCCCAATGCAGGAAGAGACTATGAGGAAAATTATAAATGTATGAAATTATCCCTTGAAGCAGCTCAACTATGACACCACTTTAAATGAATCAAAAACCATACTTTCCAACACAAAAATATCTGTATTTGGTTACAAAAAAAGTGATGGATCAGTTCAGTCATACAAATCTAAGGCTGCTCTCCTCAATCTTGGTGGCTCTGAAACAGAATTGGGACATGATCGTTTATTAATGCCAAGTGGATTCCTCTTTTCTTAGATTGTGCCCAACTCCTAATGAAAGCAAAGAGTTTTCCACACAAGATTGAGGCTTATAAAGCATTCAAAAACTTGAAAAACCTGCTACAAAGGTTGCATTACCTTTTCCTAACAATCTGAGCCATACGTGATAGAGTGCGATGTCTCAAATGTCGTGGTTTTGGCTACATTAAATCAGTCTGTTGCATTCATGTCATAGACCTTGGATCAGCACAAAGGTCATTGCCCTACTATTGAGAAAGATGCTACCGAGTTGATTGAGGCTGTGAGAAATGATCACACTTTCTGTCCAGTCAACACTCCAATATCATGACAGATCAAAGACCTGTAGACTCCATGGTGGACAATCACAAAAAATCCAGAGTTGACGGCTGGAGTTGGCTAATTTATGGTTATTATATTCGTTATGGCCTTGGATGCTTCTATGTTGCTGTAATGCTAGCTTTTTAGTATTTCTCAAAAAAATTGCATGATGACTTGTGCCACCTAGGGTAATTAACTCATGCATTATATATGAAATAGAGGCCCTCATCTACAGACAAGGGGAAGGGAATATACTAATCTTGTCGAACATGTACAGGATAAAAACCGCAACTCACATTGTAACCTCATGGAATACTGATCATGGCTACTCAGCATTTCAAGGGTCCACTGCCATCAAGGACATACAAAATGAATACCCATTTGTAACAGATTAATATCCATGGCCCTCATTTGCAACCCCATGCAAAGACAGGTCATCCAATGCTCAGAATCAGTATTCACTTCACGCAGGGTACCTAATTGAATCCATTAGGACAGAGGTTTAAGATTCTCAACTTACAATGTGCAGGAATACCTCTTGTTGCTTGGAGCTACCTTCAGCAAGACCTTATCATCCACAAGGCAGTATACAAATCAAACAATACAATGGGCTCACATTCAGAGACCTATCTGCTTAGCCCTGAAATAAAAAAAACTGAATCACATGGTGAGTTGGTTCCAGCTGGAATTCTGCACAGGATCAGGTCAATGCTATCAACTGCTACAAACACAACTCCTCATGAGAGATTTTTTATATTTTCTCTATGGTCATCAACAGGAGTGTTCCTTCCATCGTGGCCATTGAAACCAGGACCAGTTATTTTTTAGCCAGTTTGTAAGACACACTAATAGTGATCCACTGGTGCCAGAAGTAGAATTATAGGATGTGAGGCCAGGAGTCAACAGCATCACTATGTGACTTATCTCTTTGTCCATCACAAAGGCCAATAAGTGGAGCAAGTGGGGAAAGGACATTAACTAAAGAAACCTCTTCTGAAGAATCTATATTTCCAGCAACTTGAAATAACATTGCTGATAGACGAACGAATTTCAATTCTTCACCCTCCTACCCTGTAAGATCAAGTCTTGGACAAGCTTCTAACAAATCAAGCTTGGATGAACCACTGCCTCATCATTCCCACTGGGAAAGTCATGCTCCTAAATGCTATGGGTTGTGATACTAATCAGATGCAGAGAGTGCTGTAGAGATGATATTTATCTAATACCTATACTGGGAGATCAGATAAGAATTGAACCCACCATCAATGGCTGACTGGATTAGCTTGCGTCAGTTGAATTTTACAAAACTTTTCCCCATGTTGATCTCTGAGTGGAAATTATAGAATAATCCAGAACGTTTACTCTACACATATAAGAACACCAACACTGATGATTATAATTTTTCGAGTTGAATAAAGCCATTGTTTATGGTAAAGATTTTATCTTTTTTCACAACAAACACCTCCTTGTTCGTGTTGTTAACATCGTTTCAGTTGATCCATTCAACAGCCCTTGTCAGATGTACTATCCTATGGGATGGTGGTAAACAGAATTTTTTTTCTCTCCAATAGTAAGCAATGCTTATACGGTACGGAAATAAAGGTCAAACAAAGAAGAGGAAAGAAAACACCTAAATCTTCCGTAATAAATGTTGCTACTATTAAAAAGATTTGTTTACCACCATCATGATCAGATCGTACACCTGAAAAAAGCCGTAGAATGTATCAGCAAAAAGGTTGTATTAATAACAAACAACAAAAAGGAATTCAATTGTCTGAAAAACTCATTGAATAAAAACATAGTCTTTATCTGAGTACATGGTAATTGTATTGATTGTACTGTACTTTGATTTTCAAGAGAGGATAGAATTTGGGAGGGTTAAACCTTTTGTTTAAATAATTTGGGACAGAAATAATTGAGAACCTTCTCAGAAGTGACAAGTGTTTTTTCATCATGCTCACACTAAGAATAACTCATATTTGGGAAGTCTTGTACTTGAGATAAAGATGAAGTTTTCCAATGTTTCCTGTCAGTTTTATCCATAGCTGACCGTTTTTAACATTCAATGTTTAGTAGATTTATCTACAGCTGAATAAAAATTAGATTTATGAATATTACTTACTCTCTACATTTTAATAGTAAATTTATGCATAAAAAAAAAGAAATAAAGTCATTTCATGTGGAGTTTCATTTTAATTAATTACATTTTCAGCACCAGAATTATTCTTGTAATATGAAATTTAGTTTACTAAAATATTTAAATAAACTACATAACTCTTTCAAATTCAGTAATTTATCTTCATGATGCCATTTTTGCTTTTTTCACTGGACAAGAGTGTATATGACTTTCACTGCCTGACCCAGGTATTGAACTCAGAATCACCAGATAACTAGATACACAACCAACACTTTTATTCACTAGGCTGTTATCGTATGAGACCATCAGGTGGTGAAATTTCAAACCAGAAGCAACATGCAAAGGGCAAATCAACGAGGAAGACTCATAATTGATAGATAATATTCACTAGTATGAACATAGGAATGAGAACAATCTACTCACATTGAATAGAGGGCTTGATTTGAAATTCCCAGATTACGAAATATGACAGAAACCTGAACAAACCTAAGAGATACAACAGTTAAAACATTGTAAATAACAACCAGGATGAGGACATTAATCCAAATAGGTCAGTGTATATGATAACAATAATTTTCGATCTCAAGACAAACAAAAATATTATTTATTTTATATACAATATAATTAAACTCATTAAAAATCATTTTCTTTTTCATTGAAAAAAATTTTTTCAAAGTATAAAATTCAAATGATCTGTGTACCATATGTCGGAAAAAGCTGGAGACAGAACTATTTTGTCCATAACTTTGAGAAAAGTCATTACCATTCCAAATTTTGTTCGGACAATTGAACTGACAATTCTAACACAGGTTGAAAACACATAAAGAACAGTTCTTATCAGTGCAATAGTTAGCTATATATCAACTGTGCAAGAACCATCTCTATTTCGAGTGCAACAGATCAAAATAAGGTTCAACTCTTTGAAGCATTGTGGGTCAAATTTCATCCCACTTTTGAAGAGTTGGTATCTGTGTGGTGGGTCATTTTTTATACCACCTTTTTATCTTCATAGGAGTTCAGAGATTTATATTGTCCTACCATTTTGTTTACTTCACAGGTTAATCAACAGATGGTGGAGTAGTTCAAAGCAGGAGAAAAAGAAATGTGCCCCAAAAAATTAAGCCCAAGTATATTGGTAAGCATTTGAAAATTAATTACAAGTACTTCGTCAAATATTGGCCTTAAAGTGCCATTTTCAATCATTAAAGAGATGATCCATCAAAACTAGACTCAGCTTGCAAAAGGAAATACTTATAATCTGGTAGTGTTCATCTGAGGGTCTGCCAGGCTACAGAAACCATCCAAACATGAGCGGAGCCAAACCCAAGTTGACAAGTATACTCAGTAGACCCAGGGTAAGATTTCAAAGTAAATACTTTGGGGATTTAGAGAAAAAATAATAATGCTTATGACCAAGAAAAGAAGTAAAAAATTCTATGAGGCAATGTTATAATTAATCTTAAAAGTCTCAAAGCTTCAGTTAATCTCTCTTTTCATTTTTTTCCTTTAATATCTTAACCTGGTGTAGATAGGTACTCTAGCTAGTACATAATATAATTCCAGTTTGATTGATATGTAGATCTAGTATTTTACAGAAAACCTCTCAATTCTTGGAGTACCTTATCAAGAATAAAATTACAATCTGAAACTTACTAGACTAACAAGCAAAGACAATAGTAAAAACAAGCTTGGCTGTGCTAGGGTAAAACTCCCTTGCTTCATAAAAATCTAAGAGATAAACAAATGAGAATTCATTTCTCCATAAAATATTTTATTCCAAAACTATGCATCTCATTTCAACTCCTTTATTAGTATTTCCTGTAAATGGGACTTACAAAATTTAACAAAACAAGTCCACCTGAATTGGGCTTTAGAACTGGGGGGATGAATTTGTCATCAGTTTTTACATGTGTTGTTATTTGAACATGATGTCACTGGATCTTGGACATGGTCATCCATCATTGTAGTTACACACGAAAATTAAGTCAAAACTCAATATTAGGAGTTTGACAAAACAATATTTCATAGAGGGTGAATGACAATAAAATCCCAAAATAGATTTCATTTTGACAGATTGTGAAGAGGAATGGAAAATCCCCTACTTTTTACAATTACAATGCTACACAGCAAAAAGAGCACTCAGCATTTGTTTTGCAGCAAGCCATCATAGAGGCAGCACATACCATCTTCTCGTCTCTCTCCTATACCCCAGTCTCATTTACCTCACACCGCCTCAACTTCTGACAACTAAGCCTAACATACCATCATCAGTTTTGCAGTCTTGAAACACTCAAATTTTCCAATAAAAACTAATGGTAATTGCTTATAGGCCCTACACTATTTCCAGCAGCAAAAATGTCTTGAGGAAACTATATTATGCTATCAAATTATCAACTTTCTATCAACTTTCAGTAAAAGTATGACTTCATTTCATTTGTTTTTACTGGTTATATTTTGGCACTGCTGTATTGGCTAGCAATGCCTGAAATAAAATATCACCAATAAAAACAAATCAAATGAAGTAGTATGTGAGAAAAACAAATACATAGTCAATAGTTTTATACCACATCTTAAAATTTACCAACTTTCTATATTTCCATGTAAAATAGTAGGTAAGGGAACAACTCTACATGAACTGTAGCTCATTTTATAAATCAATGTATCGAAATTTTTTTTAAAAAAGCAACAATAATCAATATTCTGAGCCAATCAAAGATAAACTATTGACAGAGTGTGGAACACATACCAAAACAAAGCCATCAACTTGTGGTAACTGTGTTGCCAGCATGAACTATCAGTATAAATATCATGCTTTTTATTCTAAATACAGATATTATTATTATTATTATTATGGTCATGATATAGATATTCTAGTTAAGGTAAAAAAAACACTGTTTGGCTGAAGACTGAATAGTGGAATTGGAGTATCATAGTGTTGAAACCTACCAGTAGGCTAGGTGTAAACTTACCACACCTCCGTATAAGAGAAAATGCAGACTATAAGTAGCAAAGAGGATCTACAGGTCACTGAGCCACCCACATAACATTTTGGAAAGGTAGATGAAAATGCAGAGACCTTAATTTCATGTTTATTCTTTTACTTTGAAATTTAGCAAGTCAAAATCAGAGTAAAGGGAGGTTCCCAAGGCAGGGAGAGTTGGTATATCCTATAATCAAGAAGTTATCAATTATTTTTAGTCTCCACAACCTTTAAAAAGTAAATGAAGTTGAAAAGAAAAACTACTAGTTCATGGATTGATTATGGATAGTCATGAAATAATACAAGTAGATAGGTTGATTGCTTGTGTATAACATTGTAAAGATATAAGATAGATGATGCAGTAAACATCAATAAAAATGACCTTGGTTAGAACACGAACATTATAAAACAATTCTATGCATAATAACTAAAAGGACATGATAAAGAACAAGAGCAGCTTGTAATGTTCTGTAATAGGTGTAACGACCTAATAACCAAACTGGGTTCATGTTAATCAAACCATGGCATATATGCGCAAATCATGTGCTAGATACTGACCATGGGATAAACAAACCTAACCCTGAAAGTTCCAATCCACTTGCAACTTCACCTCAAGAAGATAGGTTTTCTAATGTGTGGTAAAAATGAACAGTTCAAAATTTGAGCATCACATTGATCTTTTCAGCATATAAGAAGATTCGGTGGCCGTTTTGTTAAATTTCAAATTAATGCATTGCTCGATTTTTCAAACAACCATTTTTATAACACATCAGGGGAAAAATATACACATAAAAAAAGGATCTTCATGATCAGTGATGTACCAGAATATCAATCTGATCATATATTTGACACTGGATAAACAATAAATGGATGCTTTTTTTAAATCCAGTGCCAGACATCCAACTGGACTGATATTCTGGTATATCAATGTCCATTATCGAATGAACCGTTTTTGCAGCTTGATGTTTTGCTCTGTGGATACTACAGATCTTGATGGAACCTTGGATTTTCCACATGTTTTTGACACAAGCCTTTTTTTTGTGGAGTTTAATGGCTGACTCATTGGTGTGCCATGTTGATTTTTTTCCCAAAAGATGGATTTGATTGATGGCCAAAAAATTCACTTGACCTCAATTCTGCCAAGAATCTTGGCACCATCACGAAGGAGAGTAATGAAAATGTCCTCCTAGACTTCCTTAATGGCATTTGACACAGCTGATTGGCAAAGTTTGGGAAGAATTAAAAGGCAATCAACAAATGTTCAAGAAGCCCCTCCAATCGTTTGATACTAGGTTGGATTTCATGAAGGCTTCTGGTGGGAACCCAAATAAAAAAAATATTGATAGTACATTGATTTGATATTGCTGGCAAAAGAATAAAAAAGAAGGATTTTTTACAAGAAACTCTTTTCAAAAGATTTTTAACTCTCACACACACACTAGAAAGCTTTAAACACTGAAGATGTAAAAGTATTTTTCAGAGGTTATGTCATTTCAAAATAATTGGTTAATGCAATTTTCATAAGCTTTTTGAAGGATTTGTTTTACACAGAATAAGATATTATGATGCCATGTGTGAATATATACATGAGGAAAAGAAATTAGATCAATATTTTCAAGAAAATAAAGAGGAATCCCTGCAGCATAACACACAAAATTTGGTCCTCAGTCCGACTTGAACTTATTTGCTATATCAAAGACAATGGTTGTATTTGTAAAGGAGTCTGACAAAAGTTTATGATCTTACTGTATATTGCAATCCCACCAGCACTTCAATAGTATTTGTTTATATATCTAGCCTATGTGCATGCACTGAAAAAGAAAAAAAAAAAAATCAATTTTTAAAAAAAAAAGGAAAAAAAGTATATTTCTATACTTGTAAAAAGTAATTTAAGAAAACATGTCTGTTTTTGCATCATTAACAATTGAGTGGACACACATGATAACAACCCGACGCGTCACCCTTCACAAATATGCTTTTTATGCTGGATAACACGATTTCAATCATTCCCCCGATCATTTGCAATCAAAATCAAGTCAGTTACCACACTAAAAATAGGTTTTAGAGTTGCTTGTTTCTTACTCCATGCATTGTAATTCAGTAAGTATGCAAGATTCAATATGCATCAAAATTATAATGCAGAGTTCAAGATTCAAAATAATGAAAACAGAGACGAGCAACTCCAAAATTAATACGGACAAAATTTCAAACATTGATCACAAATTTCTCAATTTTTAAAAAATAGCGTGTTGGGCACTCAATTATTCTATGAACATTTGCTCCTCAATTGAGCTTTCAGTAAAAGGAATCCACAACTTATCTAAAATCAGTTATCTATTAAAATGGGATAAGCTCAATTTTACTGATAAATAATTATCTGCCAGAAATCTCGATTTTCACCATATTTCTAAATTTTGCAATAATTTTTTGAAATACTGTATCAATAAATAATTTAAATAAATTGTGATAGCTAGCTTATTGAACAACTTATCAAATTGAAATTTTTGGCAAAATTTAACAAAATGGCTACTGAATTTTTTAAAAAACTAACTGAAGTTTATGGGGAAGAAAGTATGTCATGTTTGAGTGATATAAATGATTGATGCAGAGCTCAGTTTTGGAACTGGCTATTTTTGCAACATCATTAAAACGTTTCTACCTCAAGCAATCCATAGCAGCGAACTGAAGATGCCAACAAATTTGTACTTTTTGGGGTTGTCTATGCTTACTCAATGGTCAATGTACATGAACTACAAGCATACGCACTATGATTCAACTCACATAAACCAGGTCTCGTTATTTAATAGCCACACCTTATATCGGAAACTAAAACAATATTAGAGAAATAATGGTAGCTATATGGAAATACAAATATACAATGAACTGATACATTAGAGTGAATTGCAAATAAGTCGGCTAAATTCATGCAAATGACATTTACGCAAAAAATGGGGAAAAAAAATTTACAAAACATTTTTGCAAACAGCATTCTTCATCTACGGATTGTATAACAGAGGAGTAGCAATAAAACTGAATATGAAAACCACTAGAAAATAACCTGCATTGGATATTATTCAACGAGAAAGTGAATATAAAACCTATGAATCCTATTCTGCTTTAGGGACTGAACATAAAACTACTTATAATCCAAAGTAAGGTAGAAACTTATATAATGAAATGAAAAAAAAGACATTATATACCTAAGAGAAAATGGCCTGTTGGGTAAGTCTTGTAGTTTACCTGGTGGTAGTGAATTCAATCCCTGGGTTAAGCAATGAAATCCACTCACTCAGGTTCAACGCAATAAGTAGAAGTGATATAAAATCCACAAAATAAAAAAGGGGGAAATAACAGGAGAATTAACTGATATGATATAGGATAACAGAGAATAAATTGATTGAATAAAGGTTGAAATTCCAAGTACATTACTGAATACGACAGGCTACTGATGAAGATCAAGAAAACAGCTTGGATACATGTATGAAACAGAAAAAAAATGACTCCCTATTCCTATCTAATATAAAAAAAGAGAGGCAAACCAAGCTCAACCCCCAACTTACAAACATCTACTGGCCTTTGTCATGTGAAGTTCTTTCTGAGATCCAAGGCCAGAACACATTGATATCACAGGTGAACACTTGCATCACATCACCTCTTTTTACATGGAGTCACCAAATATTACGTCTCAATCAGAGAGAATACAACCTCACACTATCGAACAACCTACAAATGTTGTGTGTGCAGAAACAGAAAATGTGAGTTGTGAAATCACATGAGCAGACCAACAAGGACTTCTCGAAGAATTATCATGTGACTAGCAGTCGTTACAGCAGTATGTCTTCTAGCAATTCAAATAAGCATTGAACTGGCCTGCACAATTCTAATGCTCATGTGAACTCACATGAGTTCATGTGATGTGATAGCGATGTGTTCTCACCTCAACTGTTTTCATAATTTCATATCAGACTGGACCTGAAGAATATATCAGCTAAAATGTCTTAAAACAACAAAAATGAAGACTAAATGATATATATATAATGATATATATTACCTACTGGTAATACACAAAAAATAAGAAGTAGATTCTAGAGAGCCTCCTCCAATTTTTTGCTTTTTTATTCTTGTACTACACCTAATATCAAGTATGGTACACCACTATCTTTCAAATAGATTTCAATAATATGGATCACCATCTTCTCTGAGCAAGTCTATCCATTGCCAACTTCTGCACACAAGGATAACTCATTGCAAAACCAAATAGTTCTTATTCGCTGTATGTAGTTCTCTAAACAATAATCAAATAAACTTTGAAAAGAGGCATCATCATTTGAACTTCTAATGTTTTCGAGGTTGATGATAGCAACTCGAAAAGAAAACAACACCAATTCATACAAATTACGAATTGCAAAATATATACATACACACACACAGAATGTACCTTAAAAAACAGAGAATAATTATAATTTTTGTAATGAATTAATTTTACTATCTATAGAATGGTCTTGCTGGTGTGACAAGTTATCAATACACCGAGAAGTCAGCATTCAATTGTTGGTACCGAGTAGATACGCACAGAGAAATCGGGCCATGCTATAATATATTACTGATTAATATCATGCCATTTTGCATAATATTTGTGAATAAGTCTACAAGTCAATTTCAAGAGGTAATGTGATTTACTTCTGCCAATCAAATTGGAGGTATATGTATCACCCGATATCTTTCCTTCCATTTTTCTGTCCACACCATATCTCTGAAAACATTTTGAGGAGGGTTGAGCCATGTGATAAAGAAGAATTGGTTAAATTTTGGTGTGGATTCAGGAACTTGTTTTTAATGGAGTTAGTGTTCAGCATTGACTGAGATACGTGCAGTGTGCTTTTTAGTTTCAACTTTCAGTTTCAATTATTTTATAAATTCTATCATTAGAATAGAATTACAACTTTCTCTGAAGACTTTAATTCATTTCTGAAGACCCAAAATGTTTCCTCAAATCAAAAATGTTGACATTTAATGGACAAAATAAAATTTGTTCACAATACAATAAAAACCATCAAGATAATGTTAGATTTCAACTTTAGCAAGAAACTGACTTGTAGAATTAAACTTACAATTAATGCAGACAGCAATATGTATACATTTATCTATTCCAATGACATCCTTAGCAGCACGGGAACAATACATCAGATTATATAAAGAAAAACAAAAAATATGTATACTTTTATCATAATTCATTCCATTGATTGACAATTCACACATTTTCACAAGCATAACTCAAAGCTCCACAAGAATACACCTTAACATAACTTGAACTTCTTTCAACATTTTCAAGTAACATGTACAGGTTGGCATAAAAGAAGGATAGATTAAGGAACCTTTGGGAATTCATCATGGAAAAATACACATAAGAGCAAAGAAGCAAAATTGTAGAATTTCACTTTATATACCATCAATCAATAATAAGAGAGCATATTTCTGATATTTGAACTGAGTTGATGATTCGTTGTTCGGTTGTGCATTTGAGAGTTAGGCTCAATTAGTGATCAGAGTCATGGAGCAGGAGTCAATGTTCAATCCCAAATGCTGAGAGTCATATATATGTGCAGAGGAGTATAGAGGATAATCTTGTAACATGAACTCAGCAGCATTCTGCTTACCTTTGCTCACAGGTCACTTCAAAGGATATGGGGTTATTTGGAGGATAAAGACTGTTCCAGAGCTGAAGAACAATATCCAAGGAGAAATAAGCAGCCTAGAACCAGATATCTTTTGAACGGTTATGGAGAATTACAGACATTTAAAAGGAAACAATGTTCCATACATTGGTTTGGAGACGTAAAAAAAAATAAAAATGGATGTCTGATTTTGCTGGATTTCATGATTCTAACTCGCGCATGTAAATTTATAAGCTTTCTCAACTGTTGATCAAGTTGAAAAAATAAGATCTTTTATCACATTTTCAAAATATTAAACTGAATCATTACCAGGGGCAGAAATAAGACCCCAATAGATTTCTCATCAGACAAACTCCCAAGATGACAATTTTAATGTATCCTTCCCAAACATTTTTCTTTGCAAAGTTCATTCACCTGGTGAAGAACAGGAAAGGTAAAACAATGAGATCAAAGTCATCATAGTTCATTACAAGTTGAGAACAGGGCTTATCTGTATCTTTTTCAAGAACAATAAGGTTTGATTTTGTTGAATTATATATAATAGTTAATAACAATTGGGGGGTAATTTTTGGTAGTACAGATAAAAAAAAAAACGTTATCTAGAACCATCAGCACTACTTGGCCTTTTTTTTCATAACGTGATTAAAATGAATCAAATTACACTGTATCTTTTTTAACATATAATAAAATTTCATTTTGGTACACCATTATTTTAATTAACTCTAGGCACATCCAGTTTTTTTTCCTTACATGATATTATAAAAAAAAATAAAATTCATTCTTTAAAATGAATTACATAATTATAATAAATTACTTTGTTTCTTTTTTGACTGAAAATAAAATTGTTTTCGTTATGCAACAATTGTTTGATTGTTTCACATTTTGATTGTAGCAACTCTCAGAGCTTTTTAACACTCTTTTCAAAACGTACACAAGATCATGACAAGAATTGTCTGCACCACATTCAACTATCTACTCAGAGGGGCTTTTCTCAGAATTTGGCAACATACATGGAGAGAAAAGAAACCATTTATTGACAGCAACAAGTGAAAAGTTGATTTTTATTCATCCTCATGCAAAAAAAAAAAAGCATAATCTAAATCAATAGATATTACTAGATCCAAGTAAATGATTAAAAACTATTTCAAAAAATAGTTTTGACAGTTTATTCTGGTCTATTTTATTTTGTTTATCGTTAATTTTTATACTAAATAATAAACCACAAAAGGACTCCATTAGTTCAAATGACTAACCTAATAATGTCCTGCTTGAGATACATTACACATTGAATCAAAAGAATTTAAATGGACCTCTTTCAGTTGAACACTGGGAATTACCTCGTTCCTTTCCACAATGGGACAAGAACCCATGTATAACAAGGCATTACACACCCTAAAACCAATCAGTACATAGTACATCATTCATAGTTCTAGAATCTTTAGTTATAGTGTCATTATACTTAGATTTGTTTTCTTTTACAAGACTTATTATCAACATATTACAAATAGATATTATCCAAGGTAAACTAAAATTGTAGTTTTATATCTTTAGCAGAGATCAATTAGTCAAGAATCTTACATTAAAAATTGTTAACATGATGATAAATATCATTCAGCCAGATAATCCAGTATTCAGTAAAATCTGGATGCAGATGAATCCCCCTTATTTATACTCCACTTGTTGAAAAACAATTTTTTTTAAAAATCTGTTGAACTGAAAAGATACGGATGTTTTGAACCCTTTCGCAACTTTTGTGCCACCCTGTATACCTGTATCTAAAACCGGTTAGCAACTTTTTTGTCTTTGGTAGCTGGATCACATAGCGAGTGAGTGCATGATGGGCCATATAAATACCATAAAAAGCTTGGAAAATGGAAATTATCTATTTTGATGAAGTTATATTTTGCAACACATCAATGGATAGAAAACCATTTGTGCTCTTAGTGAAGGAAGGTAATTAGGAATAGAAGAACTCAATTCAGTGACAATTTTCATTTCATTCAAGAAATCTTTTCAATCTATCAAAAAGACATAAGGAATCTTTGAATATAAATTTAATATCCCAATATTTGCTAGCAGGCCGGATCTGGTCTATGAGTTGAAGGTAACCTACACCCCCCCCCATACAAAAGATACTTCCAGAATTTCCATAATATAGAAACCGAGTTCTCAGACAATTGTACACATAATCCCCAAATCAGCAGCATTACATAGTATACATATGCTTGACTACAAGACATGGTTCATAAGGGTACTTGGAAGACTACCGCTCATTGCAATTTATCCATAATCCATATCTGCCCATATCGAGCTTTGGTAGACAGTTCCCAATCATAATGCCAGCAGATTATTTGCATTTTTTTCAATTAAGTGTCAGTCTTACATACCAGCATGTCAGTAGTTTGAAAAAGCACCAACAAGTGCTATCTAAAAATAACCTTACCTTGACATTTATACTTCAATTTGACCTAGAATAAATTCTGACCTATGTAGACACACATTAGTCTAAAAAGATGTCAATTATAATTACTACAATCAAAACAGACTTTTCTCTTCATTGATGAAAGGATTGACCTTAAAACACATTTCTTAAGAGTTTCCAAACTTCTATGCTTTTGAAAGGATGACCTCAAAGAACTCTGAAGACTAGCCAGAGACAGAGAAGCTTGGAGAACAACAGTAGACAACATAAGAGGGATGACTTTGCCCTACCCAGTATAAACGCGATAATATAAGCCGTTTTAAATGAGCTATGAACAATAAGATGTCCAGGTTTCCTAAGCCTATACTGAAGAAAATCTCACTACCCGCGTTGTTAGTTTCCAATATCTTATGCTTACATAGTTACCCAAAACTAAGATGCATCTTTTACAAATGAAATATAAGACAGTCCTGTTCAAATACCTCCTAAAATGGTGTAGTTGAGAATTTCTCCAAATACCTGAAAAACTGCAAAGTGATGTACTGGAATGTCAATCTGGTTGGATATCCAGTGCAAAAAGTGAATATTTTTTGTAAATCCAGAGCCAGATATCTGACCAGATTGATATACCTGTACATCATTGATTACAAAGCAAGGGAAAAATGATACTATCCTCAGTCTTTATTTGTTTTTACATTGAATTCCCTTCTACAACTGAAATAGAGAGCTTCTTTTATACACTACAAAAATATACTCTTGCTATAATAAACCAATTGGGGGATGCCACTAAAGCCAAAAGTTTGTTATACTCGAATGTTGCCCCTTGTTTGGTGAATAAGTAAGCTCGGAAGTTTGCAGCTATCAACATTGTTTAGGAAATCCAAAGGCGGTTCAGTTGCTCATCGTTCAATTTTCAAACGTAACTCTTCACGCAAACATTATGTTCAGTTCTGTAAAATCTCTTCATTTATAAATGATAAACGTTGACTAAACCTCAGTCGTGACATTCCTCCACAACAATTGAAATAGCAGAAAAAAAGAAAAAAAAAAACTGTTGTAGGCTTTAGATATACATGATTTTAAAAAGATTATCATTTCTGTGATTTCTTAATATAAGTAATGTTTAGAATTTAAGTATGGAAGGCTAAAACAACTATCGTTTTTTAGTCTTTCGTTTATATTATTAAAACTAA
The DNA here is from genome assembly GCA_963457665.1 of Thysanoteuthis rhombus. Lineage (NCBI taxonomy): Eukaryota > Metazoa > Mollusca > Cephalopoda > Oegopsida > Thysanoteuthidae > Thysanoteuthis > Thysanoteuthis major. Next base: position 75,184,624 of record OY735204.1, on the reverse strand, counting down.
GCTAGTCCATATTTTTATTTGATTTTTTTCTTGCATTTACTTCGATAAGGGTTGAATTTGGTTTTTAGTATTCATATGATATTACATGAAAAGTGAATATAAAAAGCTTTTCCTATGAAAACTGTATCATATTAATTTTAACTATTATTTACCATTTTGAAACACATAAAATTACTTATTTGCCGTTAAAACATTACGATGCCTGTCATTAAAGTATTAACTGACATAAAAAATAAGTTTAAAGCAAATCTTAATTGTTAACATAACTATGAATTTCACTTAAATTTCATCATCCTTTTCAATTCATCGGAAGTTAATGAAACCTAGGGTTGAAAAATGTTAAAAGTTTTCATTTGAATTCACATATGTATTTCAATTACTGAATTAAACAGTAAACTTAGATGAACATGGTGTGAGAACTGCCTGCTTAAAAACAATACCTTCATTTTCAATCTTTATACTGGCTGAAATACTTGACCTCCGGGCAGTTTTCCCCAGCAATACAGAGTCAGTGACAATAAAACCTGAAGTTAAGTAATGATTTGTTTCATGGCCATAGGCCTTGAAGGGTGAGGGGTTTCCTACCAGCTAGTACCAAATAAAAACAATTATATACATTCATATGGTCCACATGTTCATTGTATTTATTGCACAAAGTTTGATAATTCTAAAGTCAGATTGGATGGATCCACAAGTTCATTAAAACCGTAATTCACTATATTGAGATGAGTTATAGCAAGGGTATACAGTACTTGAAAATTGCACTGAGTTTACTTTTGTTTTCACAATTTATTCAAGACAGCTGCTGATAAAGATCCGTTACATCTGTCATTCCCATTGCATACAGCTAAAAAGAGATGTGCAGACATTGCATAATATGACCAAGTCTCTTTATCACAGTAAATTAGGAGAGATCAAGAAGGTTAAATAAAACTATTCTTTGAATAAAAATCACATTCTCCTCCAGAGAAATGCTGCAGAATATACGATTTTACAAATAATATAACAAAAAAGGTAATTTGGGTTTTGTTAATAGAAAATTACATAATTTGGTTTCTTATAAATTCTACTAAATTATGAATAGCATTTAAAAGTAAATTTTTTTTAAATCATGCAAACTCTGCAGCTGTTTTCTAAGATATTCAATATTAAACGAGAAATAAGTAAAATAATCATAAGTACTTATGGATTTTTGAGAAAGTTACAGGACAAAATCATCAATAGAAAATTGAAGGTATCAATTATTGTAACACTGTAAGAGAAATTTGGCAAACAAATTTATAAAAAAAAAATAAAATGATGTGCATATTCATTCTTGGAGGTTTTATACATTGTATTGTTGCAGTGAGGAGAATTTTCAAATAGTATTAAAAAAATATATCTTAAACATTATTGAAAACACAATTTTGAACCAGAAAATGCAACGCTAACGAATTTATAACCAACAACCTGAGTAATACGGAACAAAAAGAATCAACACATGGTCAATCATAGTCTGTTCAAGTGAGAAGTAGAGAACTATAACTTCCAACATCTTAGAAAGTAGATCAAAACTATTCAACACAAAATATTTAAACATAATACCATCCCAAGTTCTCTTCAAACAAGTGAATCCCTTCTTTGCATCCTTGATATTGTCAACACAATGTTTCGGTTAATACTGTCATCAGCTCTCATTAACTGTACAATTTGAGAAAAGTAGCAAAGCTTTCTCCAGCCTATTTTCTCTGATTATACAACTGACGAGGCTTGAAGAATGGATCGGCTGAAATGTTACGTTGAAAACATCAAAGATGTGAATAAAAGATTCAATTGTCCAAACAAAATCTAGAATGTTGATAACTCTTCGCTCTACACATCTTGCCACCAATGTCGGCAGAATGTGACACAAAAAACCGGCACACATACATGCAGGGAGAGCAAAAATAGCTCTGGTCTCCAAAAGCATTGGTCAAAGTACTGACTCTTCCCTTTTAGAGGCAATGGGGAAATACTGCCCGGGGAAACTGACAATTATATCTATTTAAACTAGCAATACGGTTTGTTAATAATTGATACAACACAGAAATGATCACTAAAAAGACTGATAAGTCCAAATTATTCATCACAATTTGCACAAAATTGGAATTATCTGAGACTAATTAGGATATAAAATAAAGACCAAGTCCTCAGATGCAAAAATGTCATATGAACATGTAAATGGGTTGTTTTTTTTTCTTGTAGGCAATGTAAAAATGTATAATATTGGATCTAATTACAAAAGTTTCTCAGCAGATTTTACCAGTTTTGTTTTAAATCGAGGACTAAAAACAAAAACATGTCTATAATTTCAATGTGGCCAGAAGTTTCATAGCAACTATATTATCTAAATGTGTTACGAAAGTGGTGTAAATGATTCGCAAATGCATTCAAAAATCGGAAAAATCATTTCAGATTTCATAAGTCTAGAGATCAATTTTACCAGAGAAAATTACTTTTTCATAGAGCTTAAAATTCAAATGACCAACAGTTCTAAAAAAACAATTCTGTAAGACAGCAATGTTTATGGCAATGTTTCAAGATGAACATTAAACAACTCAAAATTGTTTAAATACAAACTAAAACACACTATCTTAAAACTTGATGCTGCAGTTTCAAATACTTCAGATATAATTAAATACAGCCGAGTACAAAAACAATAAGTGAAGTCTTTCTTGATCTGAGCAGTTGACTAATTAATGAGAACAGTAACATCAGAATGTTTACTTACATTGAGTAAAAACAAAACAAATGAGATCTTCAGAAAAAAGAAAAAAAAATGTTTCCAGCAATAAAGACAACTGAAAAAGAGGAATAAATTTTACCTTCTATTTATTGCATGGAGATATCAAATACAAAAGAAATCCTACAAAAAGTCATACTAAAAATTAAATGATATTTTACCACTAAGTATTACACAGGAAACTACCTTCATTAACCATATGCTTTGAGAAATCCAATTTAGGACTTTCAAAGAGTTTTTCCAGCTATAAAATTCATTTTCTTTTGGTATTTTTGCTGTTTTCTCAATGCTTTGGCTGATTCATTCTATAGCCTTCTTCAGGTAAATAATCCATATATAAAGAAAGGATTTTTTTCAGGTAGTGTCAAGTGAAATAGTACAGTACACCTGAAGAAGGCCATATAATGGAATAGTTGCAGGGGGGGGGGTTGAACAAAAATTGAGTTCAGCAGCCTGAAAAACTCTTTGAATGTTAATGACTCTTCTGAGAAATATAGACAATATCTAGGACTGTCATTATGAAACAGGGAGTAATATAGGAATCTGCTGTAACTCAAAAATGTTGATTGCTTCCTACAGAAATAATTTTCTTTACAAATGAAACTAATAATCCAAATAATTATGTTCTATAACAATAATCTTCATTTAATTAGCATCATCAAAAGAGAATTATATTACTCATTAATCAATCACCAATGGAAGAGGGCATCCAGTACAAAGGAGGACAGCACATCAAATTGGCTTCCCAATTTTTTAGCATTACATCAATCAAGATTATTTTTTACAGCAACTTTGAAACATGACTTGTCAGCTGCATTACCAATAACTAACAGAATTTAAAATACAACTAGCAGACAGTCATTATAATTACACCTAAGATTAAAAGTGATATTTCCCAATGTGAAACATACAAATACACTGCAGCTCAGGACATATTTTCAATAATTATTTGACAATATTCAACTATTATTCTGACACTTCTGATGTACAATAAGGTTGTTACATGAATGGAAAGATTTCAAAACACAGGGTGGTCTCCATGAAATCTACCTATTTCATGATAGTGTTCCAATAAAAATAGATAGGGACTTAATGGACACATTGTATAATACAATTTCAATAACATCAAGTAAAGAAAAGTCAATAAAAACTGATTTTTGACAGTTTAGTCTTGTACCAACTTGGGATTCATGTAAAAAAAAATATTGATTTTAACTGGTTTTGAATATATATTTTTTTTCAAAGATCAAGCAAAAATTATAGATCCGTAAATGCAATATTTTTTTGAAAAAAAATCTGAATTCAAGCAAGATACAGTAATAAATAATTTTTATTTTCTATTGGGCTTATAATGAGAAAGCGTTTTGTTTACATAATTGAAAAAAAATATATGATCACGAAGTCAGTGAATATAAATCAAAGGTGGTCAATTTGAAATACAAAGAAGTGGAATCTAAAACCAATTGTTGAGCCACAAATAATTTTTAAAAGGAAGAACATAGCAAAAGGTAGAAACTCTTTCCTCAGATATAAACTATGAGTATAAGTAAGGAATACTATATTTTTAAATAAGAAGATTGATAAGTTCGAAAATTAACTGCAGAGTAGACTTCGTGTGTGTGTATGTGTGTATATATATATATATATATAATCCATGAACACACACACATATATGTGAGTGCGCGCGCGTACATACACCCTAACGGAAAATCAGTAATGATATTTACTTGGAGTTTTGCTTGTGCACGTTTTCATATAAGATTAGATTTCCATCAGACAATTGCAAAAAGGTAAATCTCTGAAATCAAAATTTACAAAGTAAAAATTTTTAATTTGTCTAAATGTAAACAAACTGCTTTGGGATTCAATACTTTCACTTTTCAGAAGTTTAACTATTAAGAGAGATTGACCTTATATTTTCATGAAGATGTTGGGTGTCATGTTCGAGTACTCATTCCAAAGCTCTTGTAAAAGACTACTAATCACTCAACTTACAATCCTGGAAATGGCATCAACTTCAAAAAAAAAAAAAAAAAATCTTCAGGCTTATCATTTTTATGAGCAACGAACAAATTACTACTTTTCAGTATTACAAGTTTCTGAAGTTATCAAATATTTAGCTGCTGCACTTAGAATATAAACTAGTATAACTTATTAAAACAAGCTGAGAATATCCTTTAAACGAATCACAACAGATGATTTAATTTCCCTTAATATTCAGAACAAAAAACTTTTTAAGAGAAAAAAAATCAAACATCAACTCAAGGTTTATCATTTCATATGAATATAAACCTTTTTTTTTTCATAGGGTTCGTTCCTTTTATTTTGTAACAACGCATTTGTTACTTATACATTCTAGTTTTTTTATGATCCACAATCCATCCATTATTATTATTAGCATTTAATAGTTGCTAGCCTCAATAACACGAAATGCCCTGAAAAGATTTTCACAAAGGTTTCGAGAATAATACACAACATGAATTTGATTAAAAATGAGAGATTTATATACTATCTATTCATAATATGGAATTGATAACTTTGGAAAAAAGGGGCGATTTATTCGATTTTGTGTAAGATTCTCCTTTGAAAAATTCATGAAGTATCTTTCTCCTCATGTGAACTGAATCCATCTTTTGGATATACCAAGTCTTCAAAGTAATTTCAACAGTTAATTTAACAAAAAGGTACGTCGTGCACGGTAACCATGTCATAGTTCGAAATCTATTTATAAATTTTAAAAAAGTAATTAATAGAAAAACCATTATATTTGAGACAATAAGCTTGTCATTGGCCAAGAAAGGGCTACCCCTCCTCCTTCGACTCGCCTAACATGGTGAGGGTTACCAATTGTGTTTTTATTGTCAAGAGGAGACAACAAGGAGTAAAAATCAAATCACACATGGACATATAAACAAACGCCCCAAGTAGAGGTTCTTGCTTTAAATTGACATCCAGGTAAGCTGTTGTTACTATTGGAATAACTACTTCAGAATTCAGCAACAGCATCTCCAAGTGACATATGGATACGCAGAACCCAGACAAACAACGAAATGGGACAATTCCTTCAAGAAGAAGAACACTACACCAAGATGGCACACAACACTCATCTTTCAAACTTATCTAAATAAATAAATAAATAATACTAACTCTTTTTCGAAGTTCATTAACCGAATCGGACATCTAAAATGGTAGAAAATAACAATGGAAAGTTTCATTATTGTGCTGGGTATAGATATTAAGCAGCAGTTATAAATTAACTGACCACAATAGAAGGGAAGCAATAAACTAGTAGTATTTTTCTGGTCTTACTATTATTTGTCTCATGTGTTTAGTAGACATCACTACGTGTGTACAATACATATACATGATGCGTATACATCAATGAGTGCACGTTCATCAACTTGTGCTAGGATAAATGATTAATGCGCGCGTGTACACAGAATGCTTTTCCCATAAAGTTTCCTAGATTTTATAAGCATACAAATTATACCTGGGGTATTGGAAAGAGTTGAACAGCTCGTTTAGTGCCTTCATAAGGTTTGAAATATAAACCTGTCATATCAAGTTTATAACAGCTGCAGTGGTAAGGAAGAGGGATTTAGCCGTGCCCCCAATATGTATTGTAGAGAATAAATAAATGTGTATAATTACTCATAAGTGTATACATCGAAATATATAATACATACACTGTAAATTATTCATAGACAACTAGAGATCGGGTGGTATTATGTATTGCAGAAACGGATATCGAGAAAAAAGGAAGTTCAAAATCGACCTGTGTATATCGAGGCTATACGTTCAGTTAGTGTGAATGTAATAAAATGGGCGATTGTTTAAAAGAGGAACTATGTACTTTTTCCTGATTTAAAATGAGAGTAATTGAAGTGATCGGGCCTGATCGAAGGCAGGACTTGGGTACTATCGTTTAAAAGGAAGAGAGTTTAACATCCATCCAAATTCAGGCACGCTGACTGACGACATTAGCACGAGATAAGGCTGTGTCTAACACACTACACACAACCTACATTTAAGTATGGACGAGCATTGCAGGGGAAAATGAAATAAAGTTCTAGGCCAGAATAAACGTTCAAACTACAATGATCACAATAGTTAGAGGGATTGTTTAATATGACAGGCCATCAATAAAAATTGAGACAAATCGGAAAGCACACCCGCACACACAACACTGAGGTCTGTAAAGAAGCGAGGCGGAACCTCCCAACCAACCTCCGCTGACGACTGTGCTGTGAGATTCGAATCCCGCATCTTTTCTCTGAAGGACAACCCGGCATAGAAAAAAAGTACAACGCCAAAAAACAGTATAGAATCTAGAACATAAAGTCAAGTTCACAAAAATTATCGACATGACCACTGTGCTGTTCTTTTTTTCGGGTAATCGCGATGGAAATTAAATTTATCTTTTAAATCGTACCCAATAATCAGAGGTAACCCCCCGACGCCGTTGTGAAACATTCAAAATATCACCGTGATAAACGATACAAAGACACTTTGCACCACCACATTAAAATCAAGTAATCCCGTGAGAAGACTGTATCGTGAAGGAATTTTGAAAGAAATACCTTTAAAGGTGTTAAACCTTCCTACGAAGTCACTTGTATCACATACGCCATCGAACAATAACAACCGCCGCCATTTGCAATACCGCTACTGGGCATGCGTTAATTAGGTCAGGAATTCTGGGAACGAGGCCTTCTCAGTGGCGCGATGTGAGAACGCCGGGCTGACAAGTCAGGGGTTCGAATTTAACCAGCGGCACCTTATCCCTTGAACTTAGGATTAAATATTATTTTAATTTTACGAAATTATAAATCTGATGTCATTGAAAACTTTCATTTTTCAATATCCACCTAGCTTCTTTACTTTAATGCCAGCGTACGAAACTGCGTAAGCCAGGGCCCCATCATCCACGTAGTGAAACTAAAAAACCCTAATCATCGACAATGGCCCTTAATGCTCAGATTGCCTTCATTCTATTACAGTTGTTGATTTTGAAAAATAAAAATAGGTATTCAAGACTTTTTAAATATAATTATGTTTTACCAAATATAAGATATATCAGTCAACATCGGTAATAAAAAGACCCACTGATGTCCATCATTAGCGAGCGAGTGGTTGTATTTAGCAGAGCGACAGGCTGTTTTCTCTTCACTTTCTCTTTTCTTAGAAAATGAAATAAAATATCAAATATAACACTTTTGTTTATTTATGGGTAGTCGAAAAAAAGAGGTGCAGTTGTTTGAAACACACAAAACGAAGATGAATATAACAAGTATTAGGACTGGCCTATTTTATTTTGAACTTTAGCAAAATTGCTCGCTTGTTTTATAAAATGATAATATAGGCCACTTCATCGAATTCTGATCATATAATATGCATCTAGTTAAATTTATCCTTTCGTTCAAGAGTGGGTTAGCGCAAATTCTATAACTTTTTTCTCCTCGACGCCATTGCAACGGAGCTAGTCGTCCAGTGGCGCGATTTTATATCCACTTGTGGCCGATTTTAACTCTTTCCATGCTGGGCACAGAACCCAACCCATTAAATTTTCTTTTATTTAGGTCAGTGAATTTCAAGGATCGACTTTTTTTTCTACGCACTGAGGAGAAATTTTCATAGTGTTGAATCTTCAACAGAAGAGTTGGAATTAGAGCTCTACTCAATGTTGGCAATTGTCTTTTTTTTGCCTTGCCCACGTTGTATCCCCATCATGATTTTGATGTTTGATTATATTAGTCAGTGACTTTTTTAATATCACACGTTCAAGGGTTTGCGCACAAAAGCGGTCATCTAATTTTTCGATAGCAAAATGAGATTTATTTCGAGATAAAATGATCGAAAGAATGTAATAAGCGTGAACCAATGGATAAATGTATCTTATAGAAGACAAGTTCGAAGGGTCTAATTTTGAAGTTTTGTCTTTCTCTCCTTGCTCTTCTTCCCGCTCTCTACCTGCACACGTGTTAGTTTGTTCATCTCTCTTTTTATTTCTCTCTTCTTCTCCTGCCTGTTGTCCGTTTCGTCCTCCCACCCCTACCAGTTGTCCGTTTCCTCCTCCCACCCTCTGCCTGTTGTTCGTTTCCTCCTCCTACTATTTGCCTGTTGTCCATTCCCTCCTCCTCCTACTCTGCCTGTTGTCAGTCTTCTGCTCCCACTCTTATTGTCCGTCAACCTCCTACTCTAAGTGTCCAATCATTGTGCTCGTATCCTCTTCCTACGCCTCCGGTGCAAGATGGCTGGTTTGCTTTTCTCTACCTATCTCATCTGTCCCAGACAAGTTGTTAAAATAAGTTGAAATAATTAAGAATTTTCATCCTGTCTACATTTTATACGACTTTTCTGTGCAATGTTTATTCTGTTGAAATTTCAGTGGAAAGAAGGAGATTCTTGAATTAAAAAAGATGTATTACTTCGAATTACGCAGCCTCTTCTCACGACCAACTGTTACATTATCGGCAGTGCCTCAACACGTTTACTCAAGTGTAGTGTGTATATATATATATATATATATATATATATATATATATATATATATATATATATATATATATATATACACACTCTGTGTGTGCGTAGTATCGTGTAAGAATGTAATTGTACTATGTTTACTATAAGGCATGAATGAAAAAAAAGAGGTTTTAGTCAAGGTCTTCTCTCCACTCCAAGTAATTTTGTTTAACTCTCCTTGTTGTAATGTATATTTTAAGTTATCCACTTGAACTTTAAATTAAAATATGATGGGTGAAAAGTTTTATGGCACGAACAAAAGAAAAATAATTTGTATATTTGTTAGAATTGAAGTGAAAATATATTTATAGACATTAACTCCAGAGACGCCATTTATAAAGAAAGCCCCAACTGAAATGAATGTTACTATTTATTTATATTTGTACATACATTAAAAAGTCCAAGAAGTTTTTAAAACAGTCGTTTGTTGTTTATCGAAGATGAATGAATGCGTTTTATCATTTTGTTCACCATAAAAAAATCTCTTCTCATTTATACAAGTTTTAAATCAATTAACTATAATGACTTAAGTTTTGGTACTAATAAAGACGAGTACTTGAGACAATTTTATCTGCGTTGAGATATTCAATAATCAATCACTCAATAATTCTTGATAGGATAAAGTTTTCTTTGATAAAATTCCTTGCTGGACACTAAATATTATATTTTATTTTTCAAATTATTTTTTGCTACGACTTGGAAAATGTTTGATTTTATCCTTTATTATTATTAACATTAATGTAATACAATAATCGGAGGATTGTAGTAAACATACATAGTTACTTATTAGAGTTTGGGGGATTTGAAATCACTCAACAAATTTTATTATACTCATTGATGAAATTGAATTCGATGACTTTCAAAAGAAAGAAAGATCCTGAATATTTTGATACCATCCAACTCAAGTCTTTTTTTTTCTCTCTTCCAGCGAGAAATCTACTTCATTTATCTATTAATTATGATGAATTTTTTCGTTTAATCAGATGCCATTTCTTTTCAAAATATTTTAGCTGGATGAAATGAATATTATAGGAGAAATTAAGTTTAGTAAAAATATTTTGCTTAGTCATTGGTGGGGCTACCTTTCACAACTCAAACTCAACTTCATAGTTTTCCGCACTTATCTGTCTGCAGACGAATTCGGAAATCAATTTTTACCACCTAAGAATGAGAGAGAGAGAGAGAAGACATTATTTTAATAATTTATTCGCATATGAAATTTAGTAAAAAAAAAATAAACTAATGGCTCAATTTTTTAAAGAAAACATGGGGCCCGCAGAACAACAATTGAAGCTAGTATTCTAAGATTTATTAATTAAACTTTCACTTGATGTTTAATTCAATTCATCAAGATATTTTAAAAACGATACTCAACCAACATTCTAATTATCTTCTCTCTTCTCCATTTTTTAATTTTAGAAATTTAAATTAATAACGTGTTAATGATGATAAATTTTAGATAACATATGGGAGAAGAAAAACCCTTTCCTAGTCTTGGAAATACCCAGGATGCTCTGGTGTCCGTTACTTTTAAAACTAGATTTGTTAACTCTTTTCCCGTACCGTATCATTACTTGAAAAGAGTCAAGTTTCCGGTCGCGGTAATGTTTTTGGTTTTGTTTGTCGATTAACAAATAAAAATCCTCAAACAAATAGTTGGACATTAAATAAAAAAGTATCATAAACTCAGACTCAAAATATTTCGTAATTTTCAATAATGATTCTCCGAAGGGAAATCGTCAATACCTCCGATCACCCAGTCGGGTAGATTGATTACTTTTTTTCAGCTTGAAATATTTCTTTCTTCCCTAGTTTGGGAGGGAAAGATTGCAAATGGCAAATACAAGAAAACCCTAAGCATCAGGCTTTATCAGTTTTTTTTTTTTTTTTTAAAGTGGCCCCAGGTTTTTAGTTGACAGTGAAATATCCGATGATCGGAAACTTTAATAATTTATACATGAAGAAAAGTTGAAGTGCACTTGATGAAAAATAATATTTTACATTTTTGTTTCATTGTTAATATTGACAGATCCTCTGATCTTTTTAATCATAATTTTCCTACCCACAGAAGTTGATGACTATTAATTAAAAAAATCTTCCTTTATTGTCACTCATTACACACAAAAAAAGAGCTTCTGTTTCTTATAATGTAAATATATAATAAAATGATTTTGTTCAGTGTATTTGTATCATGTTGGATTTTTCTTCATTCAATTTTCCGGAATTTCGATCAAGTGAATCAACAATATCGGCCTCAATTGGTTTGTCGAATGATTACTTGACTACCACCACCGCTACTGCCAGTGAACGAAGAAGATATACCTGTTGTTTGTTGAGCCTTATTCTCATTTGGAGAGCCTTGTTTTTACTGTTTCATCATTATAGATTTACTTTTATTAACTAGTGAGCTGCCCGCTACTGTTGTCAAATCAGAAGAACTTTCACGGGCAGATATAATATCAATAACTAGGAACGACTCGATGCGGTCTTAGTCTAGGTTTGGGCCAAAACAAGCATATTAATTCTACGGATGGGCATAATTGATACTTTTAGCAGAACGTGTTGAATGAACAATAAAAGAAGTTCTGTTCTGCTAACTTGTACCAAGCAGCCACTATGCACTTAGAACACAGCATCCTTTATCCAAGTAATATATGATCTTATCATATCATAATGCAGATATATTGCACTTGCCAGGAATTTTTAGATTGGTTGTTGTGAAATGAAAGAAGAAAATTACTATTGAAAAGTTGAAAAAATGTTTTATATTATGCATCATTTTATTCTAAGTTGGAAAAAAATCTCAACTTCTCATTATTTACTATTTATTTCGAATAAAATTATTGGTCACCAGATTTTGCCTTAAAAATTTTGCCTATTGAATAGATTGATGCGTTATAGCCAACACCAAAAACTTGCTCTAAAAAAGATCATTTACTCGGAACATCATATTCCGTGGAAGTATTATTGTTGCACGCTGTAGATCTCTTCTGATTCATTTTTTGGGGAAATGAGACAAACACGACCTAACATAGAAAGATCTTGAAGTTTTATTTTCATTAAAGTAAACGATTTCCACATCTGCGAGAGAAAAAATCTCATAGGATATTGCTCACTGAACTTTCATGTGGTGCACCGGCAGTTGGCCATTTCTCTCTTTCCTGCAGTTTATAAGAGATAGTATCATTTGATTTCAAGCATGTGCATAAAATATAGATAGAAAAAATGATGCGCATGTGAGGTATGGGGTTAATAAATTTGGGGCTCTGATGTAGGTGCCTGTTCACGGTTTCAAGTGTGTGTGTTAAGGTGTATTCTGATTTCCCATGCTATAAAAAGGAGAAGGAAAACGGGTCAGAGCATTTGGCCTAAAGAGGTTGAGGGGTTGACCTTCTACAGCTTTCAGTTTCATACTGGGTGGCTTTGAAAGGATCGTTTGGATAAACAAAGCATGGAAGGTAATTGGGTCGAAATACCTTACAGACTCTGGATGTAAAACCTACGCCTTAATTAGAAATGATGGACTGATAAGGGATAGACCACTCACTGAGAAAGTGCGTGGAGGGGGGTATTATGATACATACCATGTGTGAACTTATGTGTAGGTATATGCATGTGCTATGAGTGACACGCATTTAGAGAGAAATGGTGGTTGACATACACTTTGATAGTCTAAGAAATAGTAGTCGATAAAAAATGGTCGTTATCAATGTTCAGTTGTAGGCTAACCCGGATTTGGATTCCAATATCGTTTGTTAGATGCAAAATGAAAAACATGTTTCACTGTACTGCAAGAATTAACAACACCGTCCGGTCTTTGGGGGAATATCATCGGTGCATTTTGAGGGGAGGGACAGCAAAATCAAAGAATGAATTTATTTTTCATAACCAGATTTCTTGTTCTTCATATGAAGGTAGTTGTTACTCTCCACAGCTTATGCACTTAAGGTGCAGCGTCCCCTTAACAAATTTGCTCCCATGTTTCCGTGACTTGTTTGAAATCACAATGGACTCTCTACATCCCCGAAGTTGCATCGACATACGTACACATTGTCAGTGCAAAGAAATGTCCATATTTGGAAAAAGCACAACATATCTGACATGTACGTACTAAGGACTTGCAAAACACCATTATGCTTCATGGTTGAAATGTTCATTGTCTTACATGGAGAGGTCCAGTTAGTCACCAAATAGAAACTGTCATGCTACCAACTTTTTGCAGCTCATCGTGTTAGGGGTAATCAATTCAAAAATATGGAAAAAGGGGTGATCGATGAATAAATTACCTCTTGCTTTTTGTAGGGCAGTGATCAGTAAGAGAAGTCCAAATTTTTCAAAGGCTTGGATACTGTTGGACTCAAACTAAGGGATCAATTTATCATAAACTTACATTGTAAATTTAACCCCCATTAAAACCTTTTCAGACATATATAGAGAGGAAGCCATGTTGATATAAGTGTTTTGTTTTTAAATCCCCAAAACTGTTATATGGTAAACAACTGATGATCCCAACAAGAGACAATTTATACATTGTTCAATAATAACAAAGTTTAGGGGAAACAGGTCATGAAAATACTTCGGAAGATTGAATGAATTGCATTGATAGATATTAGGGAAATAGGTGACTGAAGTGACACTTGAAAATCTATGGAAATTTTTTCAATGTCTAGAGTTTAAAGCTGTAAAGCTTTCTAGAATGTATATATATGTGTGTGTGTGTGTGTGTGTGTTGAACTTGGTCGGGAGACGTACAGATTAGTATCAGATTTGCCAGATGGAGACATTCTGATCAAAAAACACACAAGAGAAGGAAGATGGTCAAATGATGGCCAATGCCAACATTGCATTACGTCAATTCACGCCAAATATAAGAATTCATGTCAAATACTACTGCACCAAAGTCAACCTTTTTTAGTTTCGTATGAATGGCAGAAATTGAGGGTCCAATTTAATATTACGATTATATTGTAAATAGAGCCCTTGAAAAACCTAACACGATTGATTTTTTTCAAACTGACAATTTCCCTGGGGAAGCAAATGTGCTATGAAAAGCACGAAAAATACTTGCGAAATTTCCTTTTTTATTTCCGTAAACAAAATGTTCGAAGGAAACGACCAAATGACAAAATGGAAAAAAATTGATACGGCTAAACCAAAAGTTTCATGGCCACCTGCTTTTCAAAAAGGCCAGATTTGTAAGATTTGATCATAAAATGACCCAAATGACCCAAATGACCACAATGGGCAGTATCTTGTTACCGACTTGATCCATGCATTGAAATGGACGTCGGTTACATTTAACCTTACACGTAACATATTACATTTGTCTACGTCTGTTATTGGATTTGTAGTTCGTTTATTGCACAAATTGAATTGTTCGGGGACGAACTGGACGTTATTTTTGGGATACTCTTTATATCGTGTGAGATTTTTTAAAAGATACATATATACATATATATTGACAGAGATGGATACAACGAAGATGTGTTCAAAGTGAACACTCCCGCGCGCAAAAAAAAAAATGAGCCAAGCTTTTTTTTAACCTGATTTTTTGCAATTACTCTTTTTTTTTCTTTGATAATTCGACAGTGTTAGACAGCAGATATTGTTTGTGCACAGAGTACGTTTTAGAATGGGATAGCTTTTCTTTGCTTTTCTCCAGAAAACAGAACCTTTTAACCAAGCTGTCTGAGTTGTTTACAGGGTTCTGAATCAATGTTGTTCTATCAATCTCTGACTGCTTCCCACAGCGCTGGTCAGTGTTCCCAAATTTCTTCCCAACCGGTTTGGCCTCGATGCTCATATACTTTCTATGACGTTTAAGATCTTTTATGTATTGGAAAGTTCTTGGCACAATTTTTGCCCCGGGGTGTACATCGTGGTTCCTCATTGGTTTAAAAAAGGTTTAATTGTATTTTGGCACTGAAAAAATAGAATGACAAAATATTCTATTCCAAAAGGGATCAAAACGATCTCTTTTCAACAGCGCCAAAAAGTCGGCGCTAAATACGATTAAGCCATTTTCATGTTCTGTCGAAAGAGGTTGTTTTGATCCCCTTCGGCTTACAAATGTGATTTTGTCATTCGACTCTTGGTCGTCGTCATGTGAACTTGGGTGCTTTATGCATTTCATTAGTTATAGCATCGGTTTTATGTTGCAAAAGTAGCGTTTCAAGGGCTCCGTGCTAAATGCTCGTGAGCTATCGATTCCAATTCAGTGATTCTACACTTGCTCTCACTCAATAGTTTGCTACCTGCAACATTTATGAACAACAGGGGGTTTAAGGTTAGCGGCCTTAGCCATTTACATAGGAGTATTTTTAACACGGTAATTGATGGAAGTATGGTGATAGATATACGATACGTAAATACGAATGAATTTGAAACTGAAATCATTGCCACTGCACAAAGATCAAAATGAAAACCAAGTCATACAGTTGCTGGAATGTCCGACATACTTGTCGTGTTATCTGGCTGTAGAGCAAATGAAAAAAGGATCACTCGACTATGTAAGTAAAAAAAAATGTCCGTGTTTAATATTTATGTTTGTTAGTTTGTGGAGTCAAGCATCGTTATCAACAGAAGACGATGCCCTTCAAGCTCGTGATGCCATCTATATCTCTTTATATCGATGTGCATTTTTTGTTAATGTATGGCCCTTTTATAATGTACTGGCCCCGCTCTAGCTTTATCCGCATACGATTAGTTGTCTGATATTCTGAGATGAAGCAGTGTCATTATTCTATTGATTGTTTGGACCTGTACGCACAGGTGTAATGAGTGAGAACGGCGTTCCCTCACCTTTTATTTTTTGTGAGTGAGAAGAGCCTTCCCCCACTTTCTTTGTGAGTGAGAAAGACGTCCCCTCACTATATACACTACTAAAATTGCCATTCTGTTTATCTGTTTGTACCCTCAAATTAGCTGAGACGGTGCATTATTTAAGAGAAGAAAAATAACTATGGCCAATGTCTTTGGTCAGCATGTCATGTTGGGGTGATCAATTAAAAAGTTTGAAAAAGAGGTAATCAATGACTAGGTTACTTCTCTCGCCTTTTGTGGACAGTTATCCCTGGAAATTCTGAATTAAAAATAAAATAAAATAAACGTGAATGTTGTCGGGTACAAACTCGAGACCCCCGGGGACCCAAGGGCGACGGAGGACCGAGAGTTTCTTGGCTAGAGCAGTACATCGAAAAGTTCTAGGTCAATGTGTCCATTAAGCTTTTTATATCTTCGTGTGTCTTCATGTGTAACTCTTTCATCATGCTTATTCTAAATGGCCGTAGAAACTTATCAACAGGGAAATGTATGTTAAAATGGATCAGTGGAATTGCTTATTTGGCGAAGTTTTAACTTTCTTTTTCACAAAAAATAAATGCGTAGTCTTAATTTAATCAAAAGTTTATGCAATTAAAACAACAATAAAAACAACTGTTTTTATAACAAAAGTGTTGGTATTCAAAGTTGAATCAAACTTTTTTTTAAATAAGCGAATTTTGCTGTAATTGCTTTTCATATGCACTCACTCACTCACCATCTCATAGACATGCTATCAAGTATAGAAAAGGCCGCTTATCATAATCCTGGATAATGTTATCAAACGCTTATTGCTATCAAAATCAGTCATTCCTGAAGACTTCATTTAAGGAGATCACAATAAGAGACTTCTTATATATATATATATATATATATATATATATATATATATATATATATATATATATATATATATATATACTCTAATTTATGTCATCAGTCAGTTATTGTTATCTGAAAGTCTCTGTCCCATTGGCTAAGCCACTAAAATGTTCGCAATATGCTCAACTGGAATAGTTTGGCAAAAGGCAACTCTATAATATACACATTTGATAGACGGGTCGGTGATTTTCGTCTTAGTAGTTGAGGGATATCGAAATACAACTTGGACTTATGTCGTTTTGGTTGAGAGCTCTCACTTTACTCAGAATGTTGGTTTAATTGAGAATGAGAGGTTAAAAAAGAATGGGGTTTCTTCCTCAGTCAAACAAGGAACTCATTCCGTCTGACCTACCCCGACCACACGGACAGCAAAACCCGAGTGGAATCTACCTTTCTTTTGACATTGACTTACTTATTTGCTGCTCCTGATCATCTCTGATCATCTCTGAGCTTGTCGCCTTTTTTTAAAATGCTTTGATTGAAGCCGCATAATCCTGACGTGTGCTTAAATCATGTGTCCAGATTACTTGCTTTGTTTTCAATCGATCACGTTTAAAATTGACATGTTCTTTGATAATACCATCATGATCTTCTGAGGTCAAGCCCCACTATCAAATGTATAAAAAAATTCGCTGCACAATTTAACTCACTTTCAAGGAGTTTTAAAAAGTTTGAGGATAAGATAATAACCCGTAAATTATTTGTAAATTTTTGCCTTTCAGTTGCATCTTAAGCATGCAGCTTTAAAAACAAACCAGAAAGTCAGACCATAGGTGTACAAGTTCGATGTTTAGGACCTTAAAAGAAATTACTATAGAGACCTATTCCTTCCGAAGTTCCCACATCCAAAAACTTTTACAATGAAAGAACTTTCATTTTAACAGCCCCTTCCTTTCAAAGCCCCCCGCCCACATTTTAAATTCTTGTTTAGGTAAGTCAGTCAGTCAGTGACCTAAGCCTAAAGCGGGTAAATGCAACAAAAGGAGAGATTTATTTTCAAAAGACTTGAATCGGCAAAGTTTGTTTCGGCATGTCAGTCAGTCAGTCAGTAAATCAGTGATGGCAGTTGGCACTAGAGATGCTGGTGCATGCAAAAAAATCAAGATGAAGGTGTATAGTAGTCAAAATTAATCAACATATGTAATGATTACCAACGTGCAGATATCTCATGTCATACTCATATCGAAGTAAAAATAGAATTTCATGTTTTGTTGACGTAATAGAATGCTGAATAAAGGTTTGAGTTTGAGTCGAATATTCTGTTTTCATTTTATCATGTTGTCTCCTGTCTTTTTTGAGTCCGACGGAGCAACATGTTTATTTCTCTGGAACCAAAAATAGTTGTCTTACTGATAGTTATCCTTTGCTGATAGCAACTAATGAACCTATGCCTCGGTAGGCTCCCGGTCACTTAAGCGATATCTTTTTGACCGAAGAAAATTTCATAGATTCTTCAGTAAATGGTTGGCATTTGGTCGAATGAATATCTTACTGGCGAACATTTGACCGAATGGACATTTCATTGATGGACATTTGACCGAACAGATATTTCGGTGAACGGTGGACATTTGACCGTATTGACATATAACCTAATCAACATGTGAACTTTTTAATTTTGTCCATTATTTTTAGTTCCTCTTTGCAGTTTAAATGCCTTATAAAACAATTAAATTTATCTATCAGAGCAATTTCATTACAATTGATGTATTTCATGGCAATACACATTTTTCCACCGAACAAATATTTAATTTTTCTATCATTTTATCTTTAATTTTATAACGTAGCTACATTGCAAACTAAAACAAAATAAAAAATGTGTTCATTCGTTTATACATCATCATCATCATCATCATCATCATCATCATCATTCAAATATCTCCTAAATCTGTCTTAATCGTCACATCATCCCATTTCTTACCGTCTGTGATTCTACAAATGCTCCCGAGGGTTCCATGTCGTGAGTTGTGATAACCAATCGTTTTGACTTTCTTGCAACATGATCTGCCCATTGCCATTTTAGTTACATTTGGCTATACCCTTCAGTGAAATGTTTTCTCGGTAAAATGTCCGCCAGTCAAAAGTCCGTTGGTCATCTGTTCAGTCAAGGTCTCAGTAACTAATTCATAGATGAAGTTTCACGTAAAATTATCCCCGATTTTTCCTGTTTTGTGCCTCAAGGCCAAAATAGGTAGTTCAACTCTCCTTATAGAAATTGGACTTCTGGGAGACCTAGATAGATATCTAGTTGCAAGAGAGTGACATGGGAGCAATCAAGTAGGAAAGAGCATTAACTGTAATACATTTTATTTTTGATATTTACCAAATTTAGTTCAATACAACACATGGTCACAGTCATAGTTCCCTCTGAGCTGTGTGCGCGCATAAACGTCTTGCAACTAACGCGTAACGAAAATTAATATTCGCACAAGAGATTTCAAATTCTGTAGAGAGCTTACTGGTTTTTTATTCCAAAAATATTGATTCCCTACATCGAATTAAAAAGTACACGTTATACTTTTGTTAAAGGAAAAAACTGCGTACAACATAAGATATTTGAACCCACTGATAAGGAAAAAATAGAGGGGACATAGACCACACAAATCTGGGGTACCTTGTATGAATTGCACCCATTACAATAGTAATGGTCTACGAGAATAGTTTGTCAGCCATTACTCAACGGCGAGGTGGTTCTAGATTATTGGAAATTGTCATTGCTGGCAATGGGAGTAACAGCTTTGTTGCTATTGCTTGAGACAGGTAAGTTGGTAATGGAATTCGTCAGCCATCGTGACAGTACACTTTATTGAGATATCTGGCGATGGAACAGTGCACAGAGTGAAGTGAGTTGTTGCCTTTCCAAAGGGCACGATTGCGATTCAGAATCGCACTGAGAGCTATGGAAAGAGCCATGCTAGGAATAACTCTAAGTGAACACAGCGTGGGCCAGAATTTGAATTTTGTTGGGCCTGTGACGTTTTCCGTGTCGCTAATCGTTAGTCTAGATTGCACCTCCAATCAATCGATTATTTTACTAACTTTTAGTACCGATGGGCGTCTTAACTGACTGATAAGCTGACATACCGAAACACTCCCACCACCTCTCTTCCCTCTCCTTCTATATATGTTTGGAGGGTGAGACCTCGCCTTAATTTCGCTTTCGAGAGCAGTTACATTACAAACCCTAGCCATAACAAAATCAAAAAGCCCATGTGTTCATTTGTTTTTGTATCCACTCGACCAAATGTCCTTCAGTGAATTGTCCGTCCGGTGAAATGTTCATCGACCAAAGATCCGTTGGTAATCTGTCCGGCCACGGTCTCGGTAACAAATTTATAAATTAAATTTCACGAAAAATTATCCCCGATTTTTCAAGTTTTGTATCTCAAGACTGAAATAATGAAGCTAAAAATAATGTTGTTAGATCTTCCTACGCGAAAAGATGAAATTGAATTATCGCATCAAAGATCTGATTTCCAGGCTAAGTATTTGATTTCTGATATTGTTATTACTTTTTCAACTTCATTGTTGGTGAAAAATAGTATCAATGTGAGTAACCAAAATAGCCCTATGTCATAGACATTTTAATACAACAAAGGCTAATATTCTGCTATTGTTTGGTTTTGGCTCAGACGGGTTGTCTTAATTATATTCGGATCTCATCGTTTTATTAATATATGTAGATGATTTCAATTAATTGCAATCTTACTTCAAGTAATAAACAGGCTTCCTCTGTCCCGATTGGTGATGAGCATTTGCCTATGAGGATTGATAATGTATCATTCAAGATAACTATCAAAATAACCAGACTTCAGATTATCATTTCAACTTCTTACGCATCGCGCTGTAACTGATCAGGTACATTTGTAGTTTGATATATAATATAAATTATACAAAATCAATAAAAGTCATGTTTCAAAATAATTATCAACACACACAAAAAAAAACAAACTCAACAACCCAGGTGTCGAGAACGTCGTTTAGTGAGACTTCGTGATGATCATTTGACTAACATTTTATCAACTAAAAATCATACGTTTATTGTAATAAATTCAACAGTTGACGCCCAAAATGTACACGTCGATGGGGTACGTCGTCCAGTGAGAAGGTGATGAGATTAGGTCACGTGCACTTAAGTATACGTGTAATCAAGTCATATTGGCGATGAATGTATGTAAAAAAGGGATATTCGGACAATCAGTTGGGCTGATTCGAGATTCAGGCAGTCGATAGTCAACCGCAGTAGATAGAACTAGACAGTGTCAACAGAAATGTGAGAATCAAATGTCACTTGGGTCTTGCCTAAACTCATCCCTCATTCAACCTCTTATTCTCTCTCTAAATAGGATTCTAAATGAAGGTAGATGTTGACAACTATAAACTCAAGATGTTTGAGGTATATTCCAGTTGTCCCACGACGATCACTGACATAAGTATGAAGATTGAACAGTTTATTACACTGATATTCTAAGAAGAAGAACTCATTTATGGATGATACTGTAATATTATCATACGGCCAAAGCATATTTGTGGTTATTATGTACTATATATATATATGTGTGTGTGTGTGTGTGTATGTGTGTATGTGTGTGTGTGTGTGTATGTGTGTGTGTATGTGTGTGTATGTGTGTGTGTATGTGTGTATGTGTATGTGTGTGTGTGTGTGTGTGTGTGTGTAACATTACATACTTATCCCAGTGTCCCTTCAACTTCTCAAAACATTCTGCTAATCCCATCTAAGCATCGCCATCAATTGCCTCGAGAAGGATTACGCTGAAGAAAAAGTTGAAAGAAAGACAGATGGAAAGATGAAAGCAGTCACCGTTGTATATTGCCCCCTACACCAGAACAGCAACCCTCGACCCATCATAAAAATGGGTAAGGGACAGCCAAAAGATCAATTTGTTGAAAAGTAAAACGTTACCCTCCACCAGCACGGTCACCCTCAACTCATAGTCAAGATAGACTAAGGATAGACAAGAGATTATTTTTTGAAGAGTAAAATACTGAATTTGAAAGAATTTAGGAGTTGAAGCGAACGAAGGAGAGTTTGGAGAAAGAGAGGGGAAGTTGAGAAAGCAATTTACACTGGAAACAAAGAAGAGTATTTTAAAAAAAGACAGAGGACGAACAAAATAAAATGTAAAGAAGTAGCATCGTAATGGAAAAAACAGGGAAAAAAGAAAGATTATATCAGAGAAAATAAGAGATAGATAAGAAGACGTGGATGGAGTGACATCAAATAATTTAATAATCAAATCTTTTTTATCGTGTTAAATATTTTTTGCTTGTTTTGTATAATCTCCTGAGAAAATTTTGCAAGTGAAAAAAACACTAATTTTCAAACGTACACAAAATTTTCATGAACTTGAAGGACAGTACAAGAGCAACCAAGGAAAGGCATTCGAACCAAAGCGCTTTGGCACATCTGTCCATCCGTAGCTGTTGCTACTTTCTGTTTTTTGCCTCCTGTTGACATGTATTACATTCGTGTTGTTACCGGAGTCGATATCAGAAGAGAAATCTCGCTTCCATGCTGAGCAGACGTTCACGTCCATGTCTCCATCCTTTATTTTGTATTTTTTTTCTACATGAAAAGAAAGCTGTGTTTTCACAGGTCCTGGGATTTACAATAATGGGCCAAGAAAATTTCCAAAACCAGCCCAAAGTATGCAATCGTCGTTGCTATTATTTAATTTTGACGTTGGTTGAGGACTTCTCATCGAAAAGAAATGCTTCGTATTACATAGACAAAAATGGCCATGAAAGATGGAGATTTTTACTTCAACAACTTGTGTCGTATCAACCAAACCTTTGCTACTAATTTTTCTCTTTTTAGTCAGTTATCAACTCTGATCGGGCGAAATAATTTCAACTCTAGTCTGTCCCCTTTTATTTTAATTTATTTTGCCTGAACAAATTATAATTTCTCATCAGCATGAAAAAGTGAAACCATACAATATATTTAGTAATAAACAATTTGTTTTGCTATAATGGACCAACAATCATGATTTTGAAATATTTCGTTTAATCTGTAGGCTATTGTTCTTTCTTTTCTTTTAAAATCCCAAGTTGTGACTTAAAACAATTTATTCTACTGTAGTTATCAGTTTACTCGAACTGAGCCAAATTCAGTGACCTTGTACCAGACTTGAGTAAATCAATCTTTTTTTTCCTAGTAAGTGCACTGACGATACGTCACTATCGTCTCACGGGCACTGCCTTTCTCTTTCATGACTGCCTCCCACTCGCTCTATGATTCTTCCTCCCACCATGCCCACTCGGCGTTCCTCCTCCCCCGCTTTTGCCCTACTTTATTTCTCTCACTCATTCTTCTCTCCTCCATTTCTATCCCCTCCCTCAATAACATCAGTTTTGCTATTTGTTTACGTCTTTCTCTCCTCCCACTAATCAATCTCTCTGTCCGCCTTTTTCCCTATCTTGATGGAGTTTTTTTTGCGCTGTCCATTTCCCCAGATCCACTTTTTTATGCTTTCATTTTTATTATTCTAATTTAAAACTCTCATTTCTCACTATTCCCCCGCTTTTTCTTCATTCACAACTATTTATATCTTTTCTTTGATAATTTTGGTTTACTTCTGACGTATCTTCTTTGCCCTTATTGTTAATGTTAGTTACATTCTTTAGACGCATAGCTTATTAAAAATTTATTTCTGCTCTCGCTTTTTTAGTCTCTTCCCTTTATTAATTTCTTAAAATACCCGTTCTACTATTTCATTAATTTTATAGACTTATATTCTGTTTCAAGATCCTGTTAATTCAAGTACCACTTGGGATAAGATCTAGAAAATTTTGGTGAGGAGGGATTTACCAGTTTTTTATTGTTCGTTTTTTGTTTTCAAGCTTCACATTTATTTGATAATAGATTCCAAGTTTGAATTAGTGAAACGGAAATAAAAGAAATGAAGTGTCACACATGGATGGATCCAGTAATGTCTATAATTTTTTCAAAGACGTATTCGTATTATATGAGACAGACAAATCTTGAAATCATATTTTGACCCGAGTTATGCTGTTGCTGTTATTGTTACACACTCATTTTCTTTGTCTACACTTTTTTTCAATACTAACAGGGGACAAATAAAACATTCGAACAAAAGCAACATGTAAATAGTTCTTGTTGTACACAAACTATTGAAAAAGCTTTTTTTGAGTGAAAAATAAATAGTAATAACGATCTAGGCGTCGAAAAAATTACCTCACCCTTGTTGTGTTATCTCATTCATGAATACCTTTTTTTTTTCAATTGTTGGATTTAGATCACTCATACACCCTTATTCATTCAAAGGCTAGAGCGTACATCGTAGGGAAACGAATCAAAGTCAAAAGGCATCAAGATGAACAGCATCAGTCAGAACGACCACGGTGAAGTACGGACTACCGCAAGTTACAATCACGTTCGGCTAAAAGGCATCAGACCAGAATATCAACACTGTAGTACGAATATTTTTACTGAATTTTTGATAATCAATTTAATTTAGTTATTTATTTATTTATTTGCTAGTTCGAAGGAATAAAAGTTTTACTGAGATTTCATTTTTTTAAACTTCGCACTGTATATCACAGGTGAGGAAGAGAAAGTATAGTCACTTTTTTATTTATTTAAGTATATTACCCAAGTAATGTTATACATTTAAATGAAATACGTAATATTTTAGGGCTTTCTTTATAAAAAAAAAAATAATATCTGTTACTCTTTGCTTTAAAGTGGCCCCCAAAGTCATAAATGTCTGTAAAAAGTAAAATGAATTTAAAATAATACTTTTTAAAATCCTTTCTATGACTTGATAAAGTGAACGATCAACTTTCTAACTGTTGACAATTTGATTCTTTCTTTACTTTCTTAACATCAGTTTTTCATTCCCCTTCTTTATTTTTGCTTTTATCTATACATTTTTTTCAATTTATTGATTTGATGGTGACTTTTCCCGCTCCTAAGAAAGGTGCTCGATAGCTGTTGCTGTTCTTTCGATAACATCGCCTTCCATCAACAATATATGACAGCAACGGGGGTAAATGGGTTTCAACAACCTCAATTATTCGAAGGATGGATAAATAAATCGTTTTAACGTCCTTTTTGTTAGTTTTCAGTCTCCGAATCAGGCGTGAATGATTTTGTTTTAGAATCTAAAATTGGTTTATCTTTCATCAAACCTTTTCAACGCGCCATTATGATTCGGTTTCACTTTCTGCGATAGTGAAACTAAACTTCTCCATTTAAAAAAAATATTAAAAAAAGGTTTTAATTTCATTTTTTATCACGAGTTGTTATCGAGCAACGTATTTGTTAGATATTAATGGAAAAATCAAATTGGGACTTTTTATTTATTCTATGATTTCATGGTGGCAATATCTAATGAAGACTTAATTATACCTTTTAATAAAAAGTATTCTTTTCGGAGACTTTGTATGACTTCTGGGGTCATTCCAAAGCGAAGATTAACAGATATTATTTATTTTAGTTGTAAAAAATTGCCCTGAAGTATTACTAATGTCATATAAAAGTATGACTTATTTTATTATTTATATAAAAAAAAGTATTACTTATTCTTCCTGTGACATATGTTGAGAAAAATAAAATCACAATAAAACGTTTATTCGGTGGAATTTACAAAAAGATGC
The DNA here is from genome assembly GCA_963457665.1 of Thysanoteuthis rhombus. Classification (NCBI taxonomy): domain Eukaryota; kingdom Metazoa; phylum Mollusca; class Cephalopoda; order Oegopsida; family Thysanoteuthidae; genus Thysanoteuthis; species Thysanoteuthis major. Next base: position 75,158,997 of record OY735204.1, on the reverse strand, counting down.
TTAAATAAAATTTACTCAATTAATAAAAAGTCAGTAAAAAATATTCGTATTGTTTTGTCGACATTTTTGTCTGATGCCTTTTGACCTAATGCGATTGAGACTGGCAGCAGTACGCACTAAACTGTTGTCTTTTGACCGGCTACTGGAGGGATAATCGTTAAGTATAAGTTGTATGTATGATAAGCTTCAAAAATATTTTAGATGTTTCTTTGAGCATCGTGGGTATCTTAGATTTTATCAACTGCTAGCAATAACATGGATGTTCGCGAAGGGTTTCTCTCTGTGTCAATAACATTTTCAATAGGAATAGCTCAAACATTATAGTTCCGTCTGTTGCTTAAACATTTGTCTAAACTAGAGGTGCAGCTTGGGAAGGGAGGGGCTATTTGAAAAGGCCCCTACGGAGCCCCCACTTCGCCCAAGGGTTATAAATAGTGTTTTGCCTACTGGATTTCTCCTGATGAATTTCAGTAAATGTTCGAGAGGCCCTTTCCAGTAACCCCCCCGCCCAAGTCATCCATCTTCTAAAAGTGACTTTGCGATGAACCGTTAGAGAAATTTTTCCAATAAGTTCCCTTAAACTTAAATCTGATGATCCTTAAAATAACGACCAAAAAATCATCATCATTTCGGTTGGTGATGTACGTGAAGGAGTTATCAAAATAATGAATATTTGGTAAAACTTAGCGTAGATGGTCCCGATTATTGGAATTCAGTTAACGTGACGTAGACAAGCGAAAGACTGTCAAAAATTTATGAAACAAGGCAAAACAATTTATTTAACGATTCAATTTATTCAAAGTAATAACTGTGTAATTTGTGTACGTACTTCTGATTTTTTTTCATGAAGTCTCTTATTTCTGTCTTTTAAAAAAAATTCTTTTATGCGCCATTTTAACATCGTGTGCGCGCGGATGTGTCATTTTCACAGTCAGAATTCGAATCGGGACCACATTCGTTATGTTGAGCCGAATTTCTTTCCTTACGAAAAAAAAAAAGGAGTAAAAGCAACAGTCGGTCACGAAAAGAAATGGTGGGTGACATAATTCTTTCTATTATTCGCATGTCCCCTAATTAATTTGTCGGTCACCATCATCACCACGTCCAAGTTTTGAACTTGAGCGACATTTCTTTCGTAAGGTGTACTCAAGAACGACTATTGAAAAATCAATTATCTTCAAGTTATTTTCTTCTCGTGTCTCGAGCCACAAACACTTTTTTTGTGTATATGGTAGGTGTGGCACTAGTTGACGAAAAATGAATGTTCCATGTTTTTTCCCGTAGTGAAATCTGTTATTAGCGAGGAAAAAAAACTGAATGCTACCAAAAATGGTAATCCTTCAGTGGTGTAAAATCAAATTAAAGTCATTCAAACAATGTTGGATTTTTAAAAAATCTATTATGAAATATGACAAATATCTTTTTTAAAAATACATGTATTTAAAAAATGTTATAACGTAAATGAAAATTTCTGGACGAGAAGAAAACGAAAATTACGATGGCAATAAATTAATTGATTTTTTTTTTTTGCGAAATTATCACAACATTCTCTACTCTCATTTTCAGCTGTTGTAAATGTTAACCTTCTTAGCCTGTTAACTCTATGCAAATTAAAATGTATTCGTATTGATGCTCTTTCAATGAATTTTATGTAATCTTGGATAGATATTCAATCGTGATTTAATACTGCAAAACTGTAAGATTACTTGGAAAATTTCAAGGCATAATTACAATATGAAGCATGATAAACAATGAACGTTGTTTATTGTCACCTTATCGTCATCACAACACCGACACCATTGTTGGTAGTTAGAATGATAGTAATAGTAGGAGTAGCAGTATCGATATAGTAGGAGTGGTGAGAACTTTGTAAAGAGAAGACCAATCAAAATCCTTTTCAGAGTTTAACAACGAGGGTCATGAGGTTCTCCTTGTGTGACAATGAAAGTGCGGGAAAGGCAAGTTAGACAAAAATCATTCATATTTTTGTCATTTGATAATATAATGGCAACAAAAATAATAAGGATTAACGAAAACGGAAAAAAACAGTTCCGTACCTGATTCGCAGAAATGTACACGACCCCAGGTTAGGCGCAAGAAAAATATCTATAAACGGGATAGTTTTACCACACTTCTTACAATTTGCACTTCATAACACACTTGCTCTAAACTCTACTTCTGTGTAGCACTCATTTTTACGTCATATTTTTATCCTTTGTCGAAGAGAACTCTGCACTCTACAAATGAACGGATACTATAGAACTAAGAAATAATTGAATTAGTAGTTTTTCTGTGTGTCTTTCTATTACTCCCCTCCCAGGAAATGAAATTTGATTGAACGGTCTACATTTTTGTATACGACTCTTTGAAATCGTTTTTTTTTCTTCTACGTATTGTCTATAGTTTTGAGAAAAGTAGTCATTAACACTCGAAGTGTTTTTCGGGCAATTGAACTTATTCTTTTGGTTTTCCCCACAACATTTCGGCCGATCCATTCTACGGTCTTCCTCCCATGTGTTATCCGTGTGTTGTAGAGATATATCGACTGGAGTAAGTCAAACCACTGTGGATTTCTACGGTGTGGGCTTTCGCTGCTACACGGTCGGTATGGAATTCTTCATTCAATAAAGAAAAAGGGATTTTAAAAAATGCTAACAACTTCAACTTTCCCCACAAACGTTACAACGGATTTTTTTAAAAAATCTGTTCAATTCAATCGTATTTTGAAAAAAAAGCCTTAGTACGCCTGAAGTTAGGCCGTAGAATGGAGTCCGAAATGGTGAAAGGACCTCAAGAATAACAAAAAGGATGAGTTCATATGCCCGAAGAACTCTTTTAATTCTTGTTCACGAATTCCAGCATAAATATTATCAAACATTGAAATCGGAAAAGGATTAAATACATTTTCTACAAATAAAAAATGCAAAAGCAATAACGACTGCAAATAATATTTCCTTATTTTTCAAACAATGAACTTTTTCCAGTGAATGTTTTGTCTTTCTTGAACAGACGATAGACTTTCAATTTTTCGTCTATCAATTCACATACGAATGTTTTAAACGAACTCGAGTAACGAATGTCACTTCGCTTGTACAACTATATCGTTTCTTGTGATTTTGGCGCCACTGTTAGGGTTAAAGGTCGAATGAAATAATCCCACACTCAAACTTACTACTTGTTCGCAAGTGACCAAGTGTGATACTCCCCCTCCCCGTTTTATATCCCCCACCCCATCCATTTATTCTGATCTGTTATGATAGAACTAAATCAAATTCTGATCAATTATTTCAAATGCACAAAGTGAAATGAATAGACTATAATCGTAACGTCGTCTCTTTTTGTCTTTGTGACTACGTGACTGATGTAATATGGTTGATTCAAACTGTATCTTTCTCCCCTACACTCCGATATGGTATCTCCCACTAGATGACCTGCTAACCCTATTGGCTTCTACCATTCGGCCCCCCTCCTCTCCTTCTCTCTCTGTTTCATTCGCTCTTTCTCTCATCCTAATAATCTTCATTTTTTTTTTTAATTTAATTTTTTGCCAATTCCCCTTCTCTCTCCGTCTATTGATATCTCCTCCTCGCCACTTGAGGGGCAAAAATTCTTGACCCTGATGTATTTTTTTCTTATCATTTTAGATATTAATCCCGCTCTTGAAGACCTGTAGCTAATATTTCTTATTCAACAACACCTTCTACGCTTGTCTCTCTGCTCTAAGTTAACCTTCCATTTCAACTATCAAACAACCTGATGCATTCGTGTTTTTTTTTTTGTCTCGTCTTCCATAACTCACCTTTATTTACTTTAATTCCCGTTATTTGGAGGGGGTTCAACAAACCAGAGAATTTTTATAGGAAAATGTTTACATCCTACTTTATTTGATCTAATTTGTCTAAATATGTCCTTCATTTTTTTCTTGAAATTTTTCGTTTTTGAGAAAAAGTAACTTTTTAAGTGGACGCAAGTGAATTGGCTTTTAAGTTGGGGTTCGATTTACAATCTGCGTATTATGTGAAACTGGACCCCTACTTTATATCCGTCTTTCTTACAACGGATGTTCGATCTACGATTTAATTTGCCCCGTCTTTATGCGAGTTTGGCTGAGGGATGAAAGTGAACGAAACTATATCGGAGAAATACATTTTTATAAAAAGATGAGGTTTGCTAAACTGAATCAGATTTTAATTTTTGGTTCATTAAACTTGTAAATTCTTTGCCGAACAAAATTTGGTACAATGTTGAGAGGATGGTACTGATTGTAAATTTTCACAACCTCACACGCTCAGTGTTGAAACGGCGCACAAATAAAAAGAAATGAAAGAATTGGGTCATACTTATTATTCCCTTCTGGTAGTGCAAGGGAGATAACTTGATTGATCAAATTTTATTCGGTGTCATATAAATCATTTTTATGATATTTTGAATGACTATTTCTTACCTTTCAGTTTAATGTTTTATTGCCTGTATAAAAATTACGATTGAAAGGGGAATATAGTGATTCTTTATTAACTTTTATTCAGGCCGGTTAATTTTTTTCCAATTCCATTGGTCCGTTTAAAGCTTTCAAAATCCACGTTGGGGGGGGGGGTAATTTTTTTTAATGCACGGAAGAGGCGAATAGAAATTCGAAAAGGTAGATGAATGGTCTATTTACTTTTTTAAAACCTTCCTTCCACGGATGGAAGTGGCTCTGAAGAGAAATGGTTCTATCGTAACTTTCATTCAGGCTAGTTGAAAAGATATATATTGTGTGGTTGTTGTACGTGTTTGAGCCAGACGACATTGCTTGGAAGCAAGGGGGTCAAGAACTGTCTGATGAATCTGGTTTATCATTGCTTGTATGAGAAATGGGTAGGCTCCCAGACTCTTGCTAAATGCTGGCCTGTGATTGGTCGAATATTCGTGAATATTTCTGATATTCAATTTTCTTGAATCTTTTCTGTCACAATTTCGGAGGGAGATCGGTGGAGCCTATATTTGTACAATTTTTGTTCACTGATTCCGGATGGTTCTTACACGGTTCTCTTCCTAGTTGATTGAGGTTTCATTGAACATAATTTTGTCCTCCAGTTTTAAAGCTCTTTATCGGATATTCGCATTGAAATAGTGAAGATTCAGTGATGATGATGATGAGAGTCTCTTGATAACTGTGCTTTTCTTTTGTAGAAAATCATTTTTTCAAAAGGACATTCAACAGTGTTGTATTTTGTCATATTCGCATGAAACATGATGATTGGCAATGATCACTGGAATGTTAACTGCATGCCTTTATATCAAAGAAAATTTTTTATGACATTTAAACAGCGTAGTATTTTTGAAGTGTTTTAGAATATTCTTATGGTCCAAGTGTTATGTGTTGGACTCTATTAAATGAGACGATTATTGAAAATCCAGGTATTGTTAGCTTTTAAATTCAGTGTGATCAAAGTAGGAGACTGGGTGTAATCTTTTTCATACATCATAAAGAGTTGATTTAAATTCGTTTTGCTGTAAATCTGGGATAATGAAGTACAGATGTTTGCCATTCGTCGAAAAAATTTGGGGCCTTGTATGACCTCGGTTTCGCACCAAATTGTGTCGAGATAGTCGTTGGTTGGCAGTTAGAGTTTTCTGATGAGTTGAAACTACCATGTTGAATTTTCAAATTTTAGCAGTTGTCATTTTCTCTTTCAGTAAGAAAGAATTTTGCTTTAGTTGAAAATTCCTGTTTTTGACATTTTTTTGCTCTTATAAGAAACTGAGTTAAGTTTATAGAATCACTAGTGCATAAGTGATTGAAATTTTTATTTCTGCTTTGTATCGAAAATTCCATACATCCAGTATGTCTGTTTTTGTGTGCTGGTAAATATGACGTAGTTTCAAAGTTTTTTTTCCAGGTGATGGAAAGATTTTTGTTTTTTTTAGAGTCAGTTTTTTGTCTTCCAGGAGGAATGTATTAAGTTCTCACTGCTATTGGTCACCATCTGTATTTTAAATCAGGGTTATCCACTTGTGGGGTAGACGTATGTATGGGTCACATACAACATGTACTAATTTAATATTCAAAGCATGTTCAAGAAAGTCATTGGACAAAGAAGGGAAAAAGTATTTGTATTATATTCTTTATTCAACAATAAGAACAACAAAGAATAGTTAGTGTGGATTATCATGTTCCATTAATGTTCATATGAAATGGATGTAGGGAGGTAAAGAAATCCTTCAGCTTGTGTAAGATAGTGTGTGTATCTTTAGTCACAGGTATATGTATCTTTTGTGTGTATACAAACATCCATGTGTTGCAACATCAGAAAGAATTGAGTGAGGGAAAAAGTTACTTACTGCTCATTGATGTGCATGTGTTATGAACACATATGCATGTATATATGTCCATTTTACTCGCTATTAATATGAGAAATTCCTTGTATGTGCTGGTGAATGCATGAATTCTGGGCCCCGGTGAATGCTTGTGTATGTGTATGAAACAGATGTCATTGCCGAGAGACATGGAGATTACGAACTTACTGATGAAACTGGTGTATGATTAAAAATGAAATAGGTAGATTCCTTGACCCGTACTGAATTCTGCCCGTGATTGGTTGAATCTTTGTGAATGTTTCAGGTATTTCATTTTTTAATATTTTCTTTTAGGATTTCGGAGAGAAGTCAGTGGAGCTTACATTTACACAGAGTTTGGGTGTTCCCTATTATAAATATATTTTCTTCCATTGGTCCATTTAATGCTTTCAAAATCTACTTTTGGTAAAGTTTTTTCGTGCCTGGAAGATGTGAATAGAAATTTGAAAAAGGAAATAAATGATTTATTTCCTTTTTCAAATCTTCCTTTCCACAAATAGAAGGGAAGTGATTCTGAAATGATACGATTCAATCGTAACTTTTATTCAGTCTGAAAAAAAGATTTAAAAAGATACCTCTAAAAAATTAAGCTAATAGGTAAAAAGTAGTCATAAAAATTAAGGATTTATAATACATTGAATAAAATTAAACCAAAATATCATTTGACCAACCAAGTTATCTCCCCTGTGCCAGCAGAAGGGAATAAAAAGTATAACTGAAAAGAATTCAAGAAATAAAAAAAAAGCATTAAATACATTGATTAGTATTATTATTACTCTCAACAAATTCTATCATTTTATCGCTGTTTTTAACATTGAGCGTGCAAGGGTGTGAAACTTTACAATAGGGAAGAAAAAGAGATTGAGTATTTTATCATCGAAAGGATCTGTCTAGTATGAAAGTTTTGGCACCATTAAAATTATATATCTCATAATTTGATTTTTACTTTTTCACTTGAAAATAATCTACCCAAGCAGAGCATCAATTTGAAGGCTGGGAAAGTTTTGATCTTTTCTTTTCTAATTCAGCAATTCAAAGAATTTAAAAAATGAATATCATTATGATGCATATTTAGCCTTGAATTTCATTTTTGTAGTTTTTCATTAAACATAATTAAAAATATTGATTTGGTACAAATTACAGAGGGTCGTTATTGATCAAAAAAGAGAAAAAATAAGTTATGCTGACAATTTTAGTATTTTTAATCACAATCTATAAAACTACCTTTTCCTCAGGAAATTGTCAGTTTTGAAAAAAGTTAAATCTCCTAAGATGTTAAGGGATGCTATTTACTATGTAACTATAATGCTAAACTGGACTTTTTGAAATTGTAAAGAAGTAAGGCTGACTTGAATTATCTCCCTCTTGTTATAAATTTATTTTATGAATTCTTTTATTACTTTTTAGTTTTTAAGCATTTTTTGAAATATGTATATATATATATATATATATATATATATATATATATATATATATATATATATGTGTGTGTGTGTGTGTGTGTGTAGGTGAAATATATGCCACAAGTTGTTTATATTTTCCAGAAAAACCTTCATTCTAACAATGCTCAATACTTAGAGTAGAGACAATATATTGATTACTTCGATAAATTTTGTTGAATTTATGTATTTAATTGATATATACATGTATCTACACTACCAGGAGCACCTGGTGTTGCCCGGATATAAAAAATATGAAAGCATTTTGTGTTGAACTGAAATAACTTGAACTAATTAATAGAATCACTTGTGTTGATTCTATTTCTCCCTGTGTTCCAAAATCCTAATTATTGCACGTAACATTTTTATATTTCAATTTGAATAAAAAACATTAAAAAAATTAATTTAAGAAAAGAAACCTAATCAGTAATATCTGATGTCTAGGTGGGAAAATATAACTGAGTGTGGCATTTTTATATTTAAGATAGAGTGAAAAAAGTCTAGAAATAGAAAGAATATAATGTAAATAATGAAACCTGTAGCAATATCTGATATCTGGATGTTAACAAGTAAAATTGAGTCAAAGAAATATTAGTATCTGATGTGTAGACGTATAAATATAATCAAAGAGAAATAATCTAAACCACAAATTGTGAAGGACTGTCTTTGTCTAATTTTTAATAATAGCATGTAGCTTTTTACATAAAAAATTGAGTCAAAAAATTGGAAAAAAAATCTAAAAGATATCAAAAATACTGGGTCACAGGAAAGATTGAGTTGAAGAAAATATACTTTTTCAGTTTCAGTATTCAAAAAAAAAATACGATTGATTAGGATGCAATAAAGTAAATCTATGGATAGGATGTGATTTTTTTTAGAAAAAATTAGACATGGCATTTGGATAGCAAATTTGCAATAATCTTTTCAGCTACTTTTATTCAAAAGTTGACTTTTCAATCCTTACTGGTTGAAGATTGCATAGTTCTAGAAGAAAAAAATCTAGTAACATCTGAATACACAGGAACAGAATTACCTCCCTTGATTCTTTTGCTTCTTGGGTAAAAATTAATGAGAAAAAAACATGGAAGTTTCATTAGATAATCAGCTATAGGGAGGCCTGAATTGGATTTTCTTTGTTTATGCATTATCTTTGTGTGTATCAAGGCTTCTAGGCCCAAAATGGTGGAGATTTGTTGGGAAATGGTGATGATGTTTCAAGACAAACAATCAAACAAACAAATTTTCATGCTTATTTTATTGATATATTTTTATTGTCAAAAAATAGTTTCAATTTTTTTTAATATATCCTGCTTTTTCAAACAATGTTTCGAAAATAAGAAATGTTGAACACTCCTGGGCAGTCCCCTCTCTTATTGTCAATCATAATTACTTGCAAAAAACTATCAACAACCTTCAGAATCGATGAATAATCCTAACCAAAAATTATTCAATCACCACAAAATTTGGTATAAAAGCTTTTTCAAATTACATTCCCTCTGTTCCTTGTAATGAGAAGTTAAGGGAAGCATCTAGAAGTGAAGAAATCATTTATTACCTCTAACAATTACTTAATTTATTTAATTAATCATCCCAAACCTCTGTAAAAAAGCTTTCTTTAAATTACATTCCCTTTGCTTCTTATATTTTACATAAACTGAATTTTTGTGGGGAATAGGAAAGTCTGCTTTTATAATTCACCAAGTATATATATTTTTCTGAAACATTTGTCAAGGGAGATATCTATTAAATATTAATCAAAGAATACTCTCCCTTGCTTTTTTATGAATAAAAAATCCATGGTTCATTCTGGTTAAACATAAACCAAAGAATGTTGAGCAAAAAATGGTTTTGATATTTTTAAAACACAAAGTGTAAAATTATTTAAGCACTGCCATTATTTTTTGACAACATTGGAAAACTAGCATAGAATTAAGTAATAAAAATGTTATAGCCTTACTGAAGTGAAAAGAAAAAGAAAACACTCATCCCTGTTAAAATCAGGAGCAAAAAAGAACTTCTGATTCGGCAGTGTGATTCTGACTCTTGGATGCAGGAGCCGCTTGAAGTTACGGTGGAATTCTTCAATGAATGGAATATTAAAAAGAAAATGAAAATCCTCGAAGAATTGAATTGAAGAGACCAGTTTTTTTAAAAATCATACAAAATGCAAGGGAAGTAACTTTAATCAGATGTTATTCTCTTTGATTTCACCCAAATTCTCTAATATGAATTCAAGCATTAAGATTCCTGATTAATTAGTGACTGATTTCTCTTATTTATTTCATCTTTCAAGTGTAGCATAACATCAAAAAATATAAATTTGACACTTTCTCATACCCAAATTGTTAAGATGTCTCATTGGTTAGTCTCACTTCTTGGATGGACACCATTGCTGTTAACGGCTCAAAAACCTCTAATTACAAAATGTGTCTCTATACATTGAAACTGTAAAAAAAAAAAAAAAAATGCACTACAATTTTCACCCATTTAAAACAATGGACTCTTCTGCTGCAACAATTTTTTTTGTTTTCATTCTAAAAAAAATAAATCATCTATTAGAATTCAAACACATTCCCTGCTATTTTGAAAGTTGACTTCACATTGTTTTAAGCTTTTTCAAGAAAAGTTGAAAAGTGAAGGTAGTGTTCTAAATTGAGCCAATTACCAAAAATGAATTAATTATGTTCAAGACTGAAAAAGATGAACAATTATTTTATGACTTGTTAATCCTTGTGAAAAAAATTCATGGATTTACAGGTTTGCCCTTCCTTCTAAAAGCAGAACATTTCTACAAACGCTTTTCATAAGCATGAATAGAGCAAAGAAGCAGTTACCATTAATTCATATGGGAATAAATATTTGAGAATCCCAAGATGATAAAAATGGTGATGATGGTATGTCTGGTTGCTTCATCAGAGGTTGTAGTGAAAGATATAAGAGAGAGAAAGAGTGTGCACTGTATCTCTATTGGTTTGCAGCAAAACTAAAGCTGAACCCTTCTTTCACTTTTAGCCTTTTTCCAAAAGAATGGCCTAAAGTGAATTTCCATTTAGCAGGAACTTAAATTTATTTAAAAGTACTTGAATTCTGTTTAATGATTTTTTTTTTAGAAAAGAAACCCAAGAAAACTTGTTCCAAAGGAGATATCTCTTATTTTACGAAAAATTGTTGTTACATTCTTGTGGAAGAGTCTATGGTTAGGGACAGAGTGCCAAGAAAATCACTCGTTTTATTATATAAGTTGATAATTCCAATTGATTGTTTGAAAGGAAAAATATAATGATTCAAAATGTGTCGATGATATCTCCTATTGGGTTGTTCCATATGAAATGTTGCTTTATTTTTGACATCATTGAGAATAATTCTAACTGCGAAAGAATTGTTGTTGTATCTTATTTGCAGATTCAATATTGATATGATCTGTCGTTGTCGGAGGTTTTTGAGCCCTCAACAACAACGGTGTCAACCCAAGAAGTGAGACTTATTTACATATATGATTTCAAATTAGAACGTAATGGTACTCAAGCTGCTACTAACATCAACAAAACATTTAGGATGAATATTACTTCAGTGCAAACTGTTCAGCATTGGTTCAAAAGGCTTAGGTCTGGAAATATAGATACTAATGAAGAAGCTGGAGAGAGGCCCAAACCTGTTCTTAATGATGGAGAATTATAAATAGCAATGGCTTATGGCCCACAACTAATGGTTCAAGCACTGGAGACTAAGGCTTCAAAAGTGACTATATCATGTCATTTCAGGGCAAAAAGAAAGGTTGGGAAAATAGGTCTCTCGTGAAATGCTCCATGACAGTGTTAGACTTCACACTTCTTAAGAATTTGGATATGAAGTCTTGCAGCATCCTCCATATTCATGATATTCCTTCTGCAGAATATCATATTTTCAACTTTATATCCGTAATAAAAGGTTCAATAACACTGAATTTTGTGTTACTAAACCCAAACAATTTCTATAGAGATAGCATATTATCATTGGGAGATTGTTGGAAAAAGGTTATTGCACTAAATGGGTCAGATTTGGATTGAATATTTACTGTTTTTTGCTGCTTATATTATCCTTCATGTAACTATTTAAAAAAATGGCATTTTGTATGTAAGAACCTAATAAATTTAACTTCAACTTCAGATATAGCATTATAGTTCTAACTATTATCCTAATTGCCTCTGATGTTAATAAAGAATTCCACTGGCCAATGTATTCTATTAAAACACCAGACAGTCGTGGGTTATTTGAAAGTCCTCTCCAACTTAGACGGGAATTTGAATATAGATCTCTGGTGGATACAATGAGACATCTAGAAAAGAGACTTGATCAGTTGTTGTACATCTTGATCTAACATGGATAATTGGTTGGTTGTTATTTAACTGTTTTTAAAAGATTTTTTATGGGAGGTAAAGAGAATTTTCAGGAAGTAGCCTAATTGTTAACAGCTAAGAAAAGGGCATTGGCAAATCGAGTTCAAATTCCAGCTGTGACAGTTCACTTTGTATTCACTTTGCACTAATGTCCTTGGGTATGAGTCCATCTCTTTCCCCCATAGCCCTTAGGTAAATAGCAGGGCAGACTGGATTCTGAAGCCTCATTTGGCAGCCAATCTAGGAGACATACATCTGATTCCAAATGTGTTCCCAAAAAGGTTGATGGGGTCCAGGTGAGAATTTGATGGGCATAGTAAGCAGGATGTAGATTATAATTAATTACTAAGGCAAAGGAGTATAAAAATGGATGGATGAAATAACGCAACCGCCATCTCCACCTCCCCATAACATCCTGAGAACAAGTGGGAGATTTTTTTTTTTTTTACAATAGATTATAGTAGTAAATCAAGCACCTAAAAACAATATTAAAAAAACAAATTAAAAAAAAACAAAACGGAAAAGCCGTTTTTTATGGAAATTTTCAAGGTTCTATGCCTGCCTCGCTATAACTGGGAACTTTGGATCAAATGCAAGAACAGATGGACTGATGAATGAAAAGGGATGAATACCTCTGGGCTATGGTTCTTGTTTTGGTCACTGATCGTGGCTACAGTGATTCAATTATAGTAAAGATGAAAAAAGAAAGAAAAAGTAATCAATTCTGAAGGAATCTGTTTAGCAACACCAGATAATTCAATTTAGTGTCCATTGCTTTCCATTCTCTCTTCCTTTCAGTGATTGATATCTCTTTCCCTTTCTCTCTATACATAATTTTAGACTTTGCATTTTTTGGTCTTAACCAGAAGTCTGAACTTATCAATGCTATTAGGTTAGGAAAATGAAATCGACTCAGTAGGAGTTCAAGAGAAATAAAAGCAGAATTTTCTTAAACTTGATCAGATTTGTGTGGAGTTTTGTGCCATTATTTTTGCTGAGTTGTTTTACTGCAATTCTGAATCAAATGGAGTTTCTCGCATTCTCTATCTTTTCTGACCCTGGAAAGGGAACGAGTAGCTTATGAAGAAGATAATGAAATCAAAATTGTTCAACTCAATGAGGCTCCCTACATCTTTCTCTGTGAAATTGGCTGTCTCATTTTAAATACAAACTGAATCATTTATCATACGGGAGAATTACTCATATCTAGCCACAAGTATACTTGATAACTCCTGCTACGTCTTGGTTCCAGTGAACAATCAAAATCTTTAATCTACCTCATCTATAAACCCAAAAATGTTTGCATCAAGTATCACTTCTCTAGTTTAAGAATTCTCTTAACATTTGAGTTTCAAAGACACAGACACGTGTGTAAGCCCCCAAACCATGTCACATCCCAAATTCAACATCTGATGAAGACTTTATAGGAAGCAATGCTTCTCTTTTCAAAGCAGTTTTTCTGTGAACTTATATGATTTAGACATGGATGCAGATTCAAATTGCTTTCATATAATGCATAAAGCTTCCTTTTTTAGTAAGAGACAATTGGTCCATTCTTTACATAACAATTGCAATCAAATTGCTGTCATTCAGAAATGAATCCCATAAACTGCAAAAAAATAACTCTGACCCCCCCCCCTATATTAGTAAATATGCAGATACACCGAAAAAAACCCAAAAAAAACCACTGAAATAATTTTCAATAAATTTATGTTGAAATGTACTAAAATTCTTTTTTTCTAGAAAATTTCTAGATAAAAACAAGGGGCATCCTGTAGGTTGGCAAATGTGGTCATTCCAAATGGCTTTGTCTGTTCAATCATTGAAACACAAGATTTATATATATATATATATATATATATATATATATATATATATATATATATATACATACATATACATATATATATTTATATATACAAACATTTTTTTTTTCTCTTCTTAAATAGGGATCTGAATAAATCAAAGAAACCTGAAAGACAGAAACATAAACATATTTGTGTAGTGAATCTATCATTTTACCATATTTGAAGCTCTACTGTCTTTGTATTGAGCACTTTTATGAAATAACCCATCACACACAGTATATATATATATATATATATATATATATATATATATATATATATATATATATATATATATATACACACACACACACATACAGACTTCACTATGTATCTTTACTTCTGAAAATAGGACGCCCCCCCACCCTAGTTCAAAAGATAAATGTAATCTTTGATGTACAGCCCCATATTGACCATAATTTTAGGAGTTAAATGAGAGAAATTCAGAGACTAGGATTTTTTCTTAATATCCCTGCAGAAGTAATTGAGGACGGGTGCTTATATGGCCATCAAAGGTAGTATTCCAATAACCCAAGGGAGAGAACTTAGTTAGAATCTTGAATGTGATTTGGTAACAAAATTTCAGCTTCATCATCGTGGGTATATTTCTATTTACTGCTCATCTGATCAATATCTCGATTGACTTCAATGTGAAAAGGTCGAACTTAAATTACTTTTTGTAAGTCACTTAGTAAATTGAGTATGATGTAGAGGGAACATTGATTGGCACCCAAGAGATTTTAAGTTTTTCATGGCCTGTGAGCAATTGTAGAAATGGAGTAGGCAGAAAATATTTTTTTACTTAGGAGACAAACTTGAGACAAAAATCAATGATTAAGAAAGTAAGGTCAGTTACTTATAAAAATAAAATGAAATAAATTATCTATTTGATGCATTGATTTTTTAAAAAATTATTCATTTATTACGCTTTAATCCTATATTGTACAGAATTTTATTGCAGCTTAAAGGGAACATTGATGCTGATATAGAGTTTTAGCCCAAATCACAAGGACTTGCTATAGAAGAGAATGATTCTGAAAGAAAGATATTTATGCATATTTCTACACCTTGATTTTATTATCCATTGATAAAACAATGTAAATAAATAGAAAATGATAAGCAACAGAACATTTCTTTATTGGCAGGTTTCTAAATAAATGTATAGTTTGATAGATTTGTTGATTAAAATAAAAAACGTTACTTCTTTTTTTTCACTGTGGGTGCTGATCCTATAATAATCTCTCGGAATTGATTTTTTTTTCTTTTCCATTCTTGAGGGACCAATGAAGAATACATGAAAGTTTTAGTTGTGATTTAAAAAGAAAAGAGAAAAAAAAAAAAAGCTAAAATCCTTGGTTACTCGGCAGATATTGGCTACAATATGATATATCCAACTCTACATATCTTTTAAGCATTCCAGATCCTTAATTCATTTGGCAGGTTGTATTATTTTAACAAGTTAATGATTAAAAAACTAACAACTCTTCCCCAAATCCGAATCTCCTGGTGTCCAGAGTATTTTCTTCAGTGTTGATTTGCCTGTGTTGTAATTCGAAAGGAACTAAGACTAGAAATTGAAAGATAAGTTCAACAGCTTCATGACAATGACTCAGCAATTTGCTTCTTTTGGATGTTAACAGTTGTTAATTTAAGTTTTCTTCATTGAATAAGGATTGCTTTTTTTACAACTAATGGTGTTGTGGTAAATAGAAGAAGCAAAGGAAAACAAAGAGATATCATTAATTACCAGTAAAAGTTGTTCTGATCAATGAATGACCCCCACCTTAAGTTTTTAATTAACCACCAAAAACTTCAGTACAAAAAAAAAAAAAAAAAAAAAAAAAAAAAATCACATCCCCTTTGCTTCTTATAACAAAACATCTTGGGGTGGTAGGTGGAAGGGCCAAGATTCAATTCTTTAATCTAAATTTTGCAAGTCAAAACTAGATTGAAATGACAATGAATTGAATACTACTTTTATAAAAAGAGAAGATCTGTGTCACTGTAGATAAATGGCTCATTAACACTAGTTTATCCATGCCCTCAGGATGGAATATACGAGATATATAGATGCATATTGCATTGCCAATACATAGATGATAGAGATTCAAATAGCAGTGAGCTTCGAGAATAGATTTTTTGGTTTTATTACTTTTTATATCAATTTTTTTAAAATACATAATTTTTATGTCATTAAAACACAAACGAAATTATATTTTACACGAATTGCATCCCTCAGCATGACAGAAGATATCTGCACACGGCTGATTATGTTTATTCAAAGTCATTGTCCATTTACTCTTATGTACCTTTAGGCTTTAAAAAAAACGTTGCTAAAAAATTACATATATCTTATCAAGTGTTGTTCTACATGAAATAAAAGCTGTACATAAGAATCTCACTTAGCATAAAGACACTTATATTGAGTGATGTAGATTTTAAAAGTATATTGATTACAGTGAACATAAGAGAGAAAACTTTAGGTTGAGATGATCACTTAAACATCTTCACATAAGCTATGACAGCTAGATCGAAGAAATATAGGTTGAAATATTTTCTTTTTCTGGAAAAAAAAGTAACATCACACACAACAGAAAAATAAACTCACATCTAAGGTGATCAGCACAATTTGAGTTCATCACCATTTATTCAAGGACATTCAGATATACAAGGTTCTGATAGGGTAGAAATCACAAAAATAAAATCACTTTTCTCTGCGTTAAATACCATCAATATATATACATATATATATATGTGTGTGTGTGTATAGGTTTGTGTCTTGTACAAGTGTGTGAATGTGTGTGTGTAAAAGTGTGGATGTACCTATATATATATATATATATATACGTTCAAAAACAGCAGTTGAACACTTGGAACTGACAGCACAATGGTAGTGGGACTGGTGTAGAGCAGTAGCTGAAAGAAGGGGCCCCTCACTGCCAACTGCACACTTTCTTGCCCACATGCAAGGCCTGATACTGCCACTGCAACTTGGCCACAACTAGAGATGGTTTTGTAACATGTACATAGTACACTGTAGTAATGGTAAATAAATAACTTTCAACAAAGAGACATCTGCTACTGCTGGTTGGCAGATACAATACCAATGCTGAGGATTGAAAAAAATAAAAAGGCTTCACACAATATTTGTCATGGACACAAAATACAAGTCTCCCTATACAGAGACCCATTCATCTTGACCATGTATTATATATATATATGTATACCCTTTACACATGAACACAATTTGTGGCTGAACTTGATAGGCATGAGATAGATTGTCTCAATGAGAAGAAAATAATGGAAATGGCTGAATATGATGCAGAATGAAAATCTAACAGAATGCCAAAGTTAAAGGGATGGTGCTCAAGGAGGAGCAAGAAAATGTGGACTGACTCTTAGATTTATGATGATATAATTCAAATAGAGTAGACATTTACCTGCTTGATCTACACCAATCCATATCTCCTTTAGCAATGTCATGGAAATTGGTTTGGATGGATGGGAAATAAATAGATGGTAAAAGAGGAGGCAAACATGATGAGTAAGAATGAAAATTGATTGAAACAAATTTACTGACAATAAAATTCATTAGGAGAGCCATGTATTAAACAATACAAGATTTTACATTGCTTAAAAAAAAAAAAAAGGTGAAAAACAGAAAGCAAACTTAATAGAGACAGCCAACAATCCAATCTTTAAGAGATGTCTTTGGTGCCAATGACTAGGTGGCTGACAAGAGAGGGAAACATAAATCAAAATGAGAGGCATTTATGTAAGAGTGAATTTTTCACTATTCCTTATATCTTCCCATAAATTTAGAGAGAGAAAAACAGTAAAGGATAGATAGAGTTAAAGAATATAAAAACAAAACACTAACACTGCCATTTGTATTTGACCAAACACTTTTAAATTGTGGAGCAAGTAGGTTTATACAGAGGTAAGAGATATGACCATTGTACTTTCAAGAGTACAATAAGGCTATCATCAAACATGTCTGCTTTTTAGATTTCTCACAGAGATTAACGCTAAGTAATAATTAACATATTTAGGAAGAAACATTATTTGTTAATCAGACAACCAACAGAGAGCAACTGTACTGGAATATTGCTGAAGCTGATGGGTTTTTTTATGGCTTTCAATTCTATTAAAAACCATTTGGCACTTCTACACAATATAGATAATATTTTCACCCATTTCTTTTCTACAGTAGTTACTAGATTTCTATCAGTTTAATAGCTAGAACATCAAATTAGAGAGCATAAGTTTTAAATTAATAATATTGGATAGATTGTTAAAACTCCCTTTGATTTTGTGACAGGTAGGGCATCTGGCAGTAAAATGTGTTCCATTTCAAGTCCAATGATATTTGTGGCAATAATGTACCCTGATGAAAATTGGGGAAAATGGCCACATACAAATAAATATATATCATAGTAAGAGATGATGAAAGAAACTAACCAGGTTTGATGAGTCATACACACACACACAGTATATGAACTGAAGCAATATCACTCAACATCCAGAACACAAGTTCAGATATAGTCATTGCTGCTAACAAAATTAATTTCTGGCAGCAGTAATATTAACTTACCCATGTTGGAATGTTGGGATTCTGAAATTTTGCAACCTGAGCCACTTCAATTCCTGACCCTGCTGCTACAAAAAGTTGAACAGAATAACAAGCAACAAATCTAAAAACAACACAGTCTTCATTATTCTCATTTTGAACACATTAGAGAATACAAAAGGCTGTTGGCACTATGAAAATCTCAGAAGGGAGACAAAGAAGAAGAAAAATAAAAAAATAAAAGGAATGCCATACAGATTGAAAGTAAAATTGTTACAACAGAATAATTTGGTAACAATATCTGGGAATGTTGAAATCAGTAACAAATCCACTGGACACTTCTTGTAGGGCAGGTAAAGTGTGGTGGGCTTCAAAAGCAACAGACACTTTTAAATAGTCAAGTCCTGGACTTCAATTCAAATTAGGAGAGGTTTCAGAATTTTTTTTCCAAACTGTCAGTTTTTTTTTTTGCATCATCACAGTTGAGAAATCTAATTGTTTAATGTTCTGGGAAAAAACTGATTTTTTTTTTTAATACTTTCAATTCACATCTCGAATTTCATTCATTCATAGACAGTATGATAAATAAAATAAGTGATAAATAGACCCAATACATTTTTTTTTTAACAAAATATTATTTTATGAGCAATCTAACAACATTTGTTGGCTGGTAGGTCAAGTTTACAAACAGGGGAGACAACCAATAAGCTATGTAAATTCAGCTTTATATACAGGTACTACACGTGGAGATTTTCTTCATGTTAGCGTTAGCAGTAGTACTACATTCTCAAGCTTGAGTTTTCACTAAAGTAGATTTGATTTATGCAGGATCTAAAAAGCAAATATCTACAGAATGAATCAAATATGTGTAATAACAGAAATACAAGCCTCTTTACATAAATCTTTGTGTAAAGGTTGTCTCATTTTTGCACAAAGTCACTAACAAAACAAATATACCAGAAGACATTTCTTTCTCAATTCAATGTAGTACAAAAATACTTATAAAGACATTAATAAATTATCAAATTCGAATTATCTTTGTTTTGTATTCAGTCAATGGACTTATTTTTCACAAATATCAACAAGCAGTTTTCTGATCAAGACAGAAATATAGTCATAGAAACAAAAAAACAAAAAAGCACTTGTTTAGTTAACTATTGTTTGAATAGTATCTGATACATAATGACCGAATATAACTATTGATTTATAATGATGATGATAATGATGATGATGATGATGATGAGAGAAGTATCAGACAGAAAACAGGATTTGTCACTACAAAATTTTCACTTCAAATGACACCTTAGACTTTATATACACTTATATAAAACAGATATGTTTGTGTTTTGATAGAATATTTTTGCTATTCTGCCCTCAGCATTAGTTGGTATCAAAATAGATCAAATACTAAAAAACAAAAGATTTGGAGAAGGCAGGAAAACAATTATAAATGCAATTGCTTATTAGTTAGTACAGTCGAGTGTCGAAATCACTCAAAACAATAAGGTTTTAACTGTGCTGAAGGCAGCTATAGCTTTGGAGGGAAAACAAGAGAACTTTGTGCTATACCAGATAACAGATTGTGAAGCAATACAAAAATAATCCTCAACAGGAATAAGCAGTAATTATGTTTATTGGATGAATAGTGGAACTGATTATCTGCTTCACACAAAAGGAATCGGTAAAAAGATAAACGTAAATAAAAAGGAGACTTTGGTAAGAAATGGGGATATTTTTCTAAGCCATTAAAGTTTGAAAAAGAGGTGCAGAGTGGCGTGGCGGTTACTGGCACAGAAAAAGGAATCGAGTTCGAGTTTCGGCCGAGACTGCAAACGTTCACTTTACACTGATGCCCTTGGAAAAGGCATGAATCTATTTCTCCCCCTAGCCATTGATAAATAGCAGGGCAGTTGGAGCCTTTTAGCTCTGTAAGGCAGTCCATCTTGGGCATGGGGGCTAGCAACTCCACCCGTAAAACCTACTTGCTTCAGAAACCATTCAGCCAAACGCTCAACAAGAAGTCTACGGGACAAAAAAATAATTAAATAAATAAATTCCAAGAAAATTTGAAAATAAAGAGAAAGGGATGATAGAGAGAAAGGATTATTCTGTGAGCAAATGCTTTACCAAAAAGAAAGAGAAAATAAGATTGATTTCCAATTAGCTTAAGGCTATGATGTGAATGAAACATTTACGAGAATGAAAAAGCAATGAGTTCAGGGAGACAAACAAAATATCTATGGAGAGAAATGAATGGAATAAGCAAATACTAAGCTAACAGTAGATTAACATTACAAAACCTATCATAAACATAGTAGAAATGATTATATCTGATAGAAAACAGCATTAGCCTTGATGCATATATATTTACTATAATATGTATACCCAATGACAATTTCTATTTCTTGGTGCATGAAGTGGTCATTAAGACAGGAAAATAATGTTTAAACTATACCTATCCCAACCTAGGGTATGAGTAACTGCCATATTTTCACATTGGTTGAGAAAATATTTGATTCTTTAATTGGAATTTTCTACAATCAATTATTAATGACACATTCAACCAACGATTATCCTGAAAATATTAATCACACCACATTCTAAATACAATATCTGAATTCTTAAATCAAATCGAACATTTGCAAACCAAAATTATTAGCAAATTTCTCACAGGTTCTAGTCAAGTTTATCCAATATTCATTAAACTAATTACTTACAAGTATGATACGATTATGAATGTAAAATTAAAAAAGGTCTTTAACAAAAAATAAGAAATAAGGTCAAAGTAAAATTAGAATTTTAAATAAAATAAAAACTCAAGTTGGAAAGCACTCAGAAAGCACATATCTCTGCCAATGCCACTAAAAAACTGAATGAAAAGATCATCATATACTCTGTAGCTAGGATGAAGGGGAGGTAACCGTTTGGATTCACCATATTCCAGACTATTATTCATCTCTTGATATATGAAAAAAGTCTCAATTGAAAACAAATTTCTGGACCCCGTCCCCCCCAAAATCTAATCAACTTTTCCTTAGCCCATGGCCCACCCTTCCACAAAATGTCATTGAGAACTTTTGGAGATATTGTGTGGAAAAACAGATAGACACAAGTGAATACATATACCTCTTCCAACTTCATTGGCAGAGGTTAGAAACATTTTTTTCTGAGAATTTTTACATAAGTTGTTGGGATAGATTGAGTTGGAAAAACTTTAATTTGTATTGTTCAAATTTTTCAGATAAACACTTGTTTCTTCCTTTGTCTTTTTCCCTCTTCAAATGTCAAAGTTTTGAATAGCTTTGATATCAACCGAGAAAATAGATTTTAAGGAGTAAGAAAGAAACGGGGAAAAACTGTCAAGTGAATTCAATCAGAAACATTGAGCAGAAACAGCCACAATCAAGTTGTATTTCTTGAGCATAAGTATAACCTCTTCACTGTGTAAATATACCGATAATATTGATTGAGCCCTCATCAAAGTTGGCAGTAAAGGAATGTTTCAAGATAGACTCAGAATGATCCAAGGCAAAATTCAAGTTGTAAAGAATAACTAATAACATCAACATTTCTCAACACTTTACAAATTAGCTCTTAAATTCATAATGAGAATTTAAATATCAAATCTGATTGGAATTACTTCCCTTACTACTTTTGGTATTTCAATTTTTAAAAAAATTAAATCCACAAAATTGTTCTATAATGGTTTCTAACAGTTCCTGAATCTGAGATTTGATTAGAAAATTCATCATGAAAATTACTAGTCAAGTATTTTGTATTAATTTGCCCAACAATGGCGGCTATCAAACTAAGTTTCTGTTTCTATGTAATATTTCAGAGTCTAGTAAGATGTGAATAAATGTTTGCTTAGTAATGAGCAGATATAAAGGAACTTGGACACTAATATAAAAAAATAAAAGTGATCCACTGTAAATAAGGAAGTGATGAGAGATGGAGATAAAGAGCACATCACTATCATTACTAAAGATTTTGTTTGTGTTGAAAATTTCAATATCTATATTGCAAGTACCAGGCAATATAAGTCAATAGAACTAATGACAAAAATCTCTGAAATTATTTGATCACGGTCCATTAGGTGAACCTAGACAGTTGCCTAGGGTGCAAAGGTCCTAGA
The DNA here is from genome assembly GCA_963457665.1 of Thysanoteuthis rhombus. Taxonomy (NCBI): domain Eukaryota; kingdom Metazoa; phylum Mollusca; class Cephalopoda; order Oegopsida; family Thysanoteuthidae; genus Thysanoteuthis; species Thysanoteuthis major. The sequence goes on along the minus strand of OY735204.1, from coordinate 75,136,291 downwards.
GGTGCATTCCAAATTCAAAAGCTGGTTGTTAGAATGCAACTGAGGGTGCAAATTTCAAGTCTAACCCAAGGTGCATGGAATTTTCACCATATTTAGAAATGGTGATACTATTCAGAAAGCACCAATTCCTCAACAGCAATATAAGACTGATCTACAGGCTTAAATACATTCATTGCAGTTAATTAAAATATTTTGCATTTTATGAATATTCAACAAATTATTTTTAATGAAAAACTCAGAATTATATTTCATTACAGAGTTGAAAATTAGGTGCCAAGTGGCATAGCAGTTATCAGCATGGAGAACAGAATCAGTGTCCAAATTTTGCCTGAGGCTATTTGCATTCACTTTGCACTTATTACTTTAGAAGAGGCATGAATCCATTCTAGCCCTAGCTATGGGTAAATAGCAGGGCAATAGGAGCCCTTCAGCCCTGTAAGGCAGTTCATTTTAGAGAAGGTTACTCTGATAGAAAACAAAAGTACAGCTTGGCAGTCACCTTAGCTAGTTCCAAACCTGGATAAAGGAGGAAGGCTGGGGCTAGCAAATCCACTTACTGAAAAATTACCAGCTACTGAAACCACAGAAGAGTGGCTGAGGCCCTATACCCAACTCCACTAGGAGTCTACAGGAATAAACAAAAAACAAACAGTTGTAAATGTATGTTTTTGGGAAAGTAGTTAATTTTCAAGATATATTATAAGCTATTAAACTCAAAAGACTATAGATAGAAGTTAAAGCCTATTAGATGAGGTTTTGAGAAAGGTTTAAATTTACAGTCTTTAGATTTTGACTAACATACTGGTTTCATGGGCAAAGAACTATGTTGTACATGTTATTCAAAAAAAGAATGTTCCATTATCTATCTATTCGTACATCAGAAAATTCAAGTAAAAAGTACTCAACAGCTTTCTAGAGGTAATGTAGGGATTCCTGACTTTGTATGATAAAGAGGGCTTTTATAATGAAAAGTAAATTCAGGAAAACTGAACATTTGAACTTTTTAAGCTAAATAAAGTTTTTGCAATTGATTCAAGAAAATATAATTATCAAATATGATTATTACGTAGATTGGCTGTACTTCATACACACGCCTTAATGAAAATACACACTAATGGCATATGTTTTAGAAATGCCAGATTTTATAAGCTTACAAATGAACTGACATATATGGATATCAATAGATGAAAAGTTTCAGATCAGCCAAGTTATTTGACAGTTTGTTAATAGATTTATTTGCCATTTTCAATTTGAGCTGCCGAATAAAACATAAGCTCACAAAAAAGTACAATAACTGGCAAAATATCATCTATCTGTAGCAATATCATATGGCAATCTTAAAATACATCTTAACTATGCATCAAATTATTCATTTAATACACTCAGTGATGCAAGTATTAAATATATTTTGTTTATCTGATTTTCAAATTAAAGCATATATTTGCAGAAGAAAAAATATTGCAATAAAATACCAAATATTTTCAAATTAAATCATGGCTGGAAATATTCATGGAAAGATTTGTTATATAAAATCTATAGCCAGTTTAATAATTGCACTGGTGAAATGTTTTGAAGTAATAGGTAGCAACTATTGATGAAGAAAAATGTTAATGAACACAGAAATATGTTAGGGATGATAATAAAAATAACCCCAAAAGTTCCAGTGTTACACTTATATTATTCTTAAAGAAACAAAGAGATCCCAACTATAATTGGCAACAACTTATATCATATAAAAGGAGAAAAATGGATATAATGTTCAAATTGCACTAAGTTAATGTGACCATTTGCTAACAGACAATCTATTTATTTTGGAATAGTAAAAAGGTCAAAATTTCAGAACTTAAGAAAATGATAAGAGTCAAACACAAGTAGTGGGAATAAAAGATAGAAAATAAAACTTCAAATCTTATCAATTAAACTTATCTACCATCAAATTTAATCTTTAAATTTTATAACCCTCATATCTGAATATTTCAAAGAAAATTCTAAAAATAAGCGGTAAAAATATACATTTTTATAATCATAATACGAAACAAGCTTTAAGCGTTAAGGTTATCACCAAAATAAGAGAGAGTGAATTCAAAAAGGAACGATCAGAAAAAACCCGAATTTGGCAATCCACACCGGACCAGAAGCACTAGTAAGCACTCAGAAGCGTCGATCACATCTCGGACTTTTTCTATCTATCAATAATGTTATCAAGTAGCACAGGGTGCAGCAACGTGGCAGGTGGAAGCAAACTGGGAGAGCAAGGCAGTAGAGACACAGCTGCAGAAGACGGAAAATCTCGACTAGCATCGGACTTGGATTTCCATAAATAACAGAGTTTTTCATATCACATATCAAGAAAATCAAATTTACAGCGACACCATTCGTATATATAAACAAATAAATAACAGAACGGCAGCAGAAAATGTACATAGATCAGAGTCAGTAAACAGATTTTGGGAATGAATGGCACAGAACTGAATTGATGAAAGAAAAACACTAGGTGTAATTGGAATGGTTTGCAAATATGCAGCACTGAGTGTCACACTGGAGAAACGAGTGGAACAACAGATAAGGCTAACAATGGCACGTTGCACTCCATTCTTAATGCAAACAAAAAAGCCACCAAATAGCAACGATTCTCAGCGAGAAATTGAACTCGCTTTTAAATCGAGCAGAGATAGTTTAATGGCCGGGATAAGTTCTATGGATGCCATCACAGTGGAGACAGCGAGGAGCTCCAACGACAACACGGAAGAAGTACAAGAACCATTGTCCCCTGGTCGTCGGCCATGATACCTTGTCTGGTTAGGGTGTGAAAGAACTTGACCAATTGGCCGACAACTTTGAAAGATCTGGCAGCCAACAGAAACAGTTGACAACAATGGCCAAGCTGATAATGACAACAGCCAACTTTTCTTCCTCAGAGGTCCTTTTTGTAGTATTTCACTGACCTTTGCAGCTGTCAGAAGATCATAACGATGTACATGACTTTTTCAGCAGCAGCAGATAAAAATGAGAACTAAAATGTTTATATGTATTCAATAATACTTAACCTAAGCTTACCAAAAGATGAACTGATTAAATCATTGCATAAACAAATCGCAAAGTATGTCGCATGATAAATGGTCGGTAAGACAAGTTTCATAAACTCACAGTTTGAAGAGTAATATTAACCGATATATTTTCAATATCAATAAAATTAGAGATTTTACTGTTTAGAATTTGATAGAAGCAAAGACATTTTGTAATCATAATTTGGTGTAAGCATTAAAAATAATATAAAAAAATCATTTGGATTCGTAGTAAGTGTCAGCAATTTGCCCAAAGACAGCTTTTTTCCCCCTTTTTTAATCTAATTAGTTAAAAAGAATTTGCCATTCATCATCAATATAAGAAGGGGACAAAGTAACGATAAAAAAATGGTTTTCTCTTATGGATAGCCATGAAAAAGTAAATGATAATAAAATTTCATAAGTCATCTAATTTCAGTTCTATGCCGATTCATATATTCTTTTGTTCATAGAAATTGTTGGCAGCAAGTTCAAATCAATTTTCAGTCTGAAAACACAGTGAAGGGGTTAAAATTTTGTCATATGAGATTACACATACTCGCACACATACACACACACATATATATAAACACATATACAAAGTATAGAGACAAACAGATACACATTGCACATACACACAGGTGATAATTTTGCAGCACAAGTTTTTTTCCTGTAAAATATCACATTTAAAACTGCCCAACTGAATTTTCCCAGAGAACAAGCGGGTTGAGAAAAGACATGATTTAAACATCCGATCATAGATTATTCTGTTTTCATTCTTTTCATTGAATGGGGATCTCCAGCCGCAACTGTTGAAACTGGCATGACCACAATTGTCTTTTGTCCTGTTGCAATTTGTGCAGTTGCCGGAGTGGCTCGTAGAGTGACTTGATGGGCATTGGTGATGGGGTTAGTCTGAACAGTTGTTGTACTGGTTGTCACATTGCCAGTGTGTGAAATGGCAGGAGTAAGAACCATAACAGTGGCCGTGGCATTGGTGCTAGTCGAGGCAGATTCAACAGCATGGCCATTTCCAGAACTGTTGATCACAGTATGAGGAATGTATGCTGGTTTCATGCCAACACCAACAGAATTATCAGTTGAGTCAAAGGAATTCAAGGCGGCAGTGTTTCCAAGGTCAATAAACTACAAAAAAAATAAAGAAAAAAAAAAACATTACAAAAAATGTAACAATACAGGTTTCCCCTGATTAACACAATTAATTGATCTCCAGAAATTAATGAGTACATCAAAACCGCGTTAAACTAATACAACTATTGATGGTAAAAATGACAATCAATCCAAGACCAAATAGTGACACAAAATATTCAAATTTAGCCAGGATACTGTAGTAAAGAAAATAACAAACATGAAATAAATGCTAAATGAACAGATTGTAGTATTGGCAAAATTTACATGATAACAAAAAACAAAAACAATTGTTTTGCAAGTAAACAATGAAGATATAAGTGAATTCGGGCTATTTATCATTGATAAAAATTCATATTTCATTTCTTCACACAAAAATTTGGGCCTTTATTTCCTACCAAACAAACCTCAGAAAGAACTTCAGAATTAAATTTTTTGAAGAGGTTGTTGATTTTCTGCTGGATATTTCTAATCATTTGTAAAATTTGATATGATATTCGATTTATATTATCATGCTGTTAAAGATTTAAGAAAGAATATTTTTGAGAGATTTTATAAAAAAACAAAAACCAAAAAAAAAAACAACTTCTAAATGGTCAATGGATAAAGAAAGACAGCTTCTATCAACAAAGACCCAAATGGAAAATAAAATTTAAATCAACATTATCAAGCACATTCTTTTTCTTTTTTGCATTATGGAATATAAATATTTTGAGACAATTAATATTCAGATTCATAATTACAACCCAAAACGAAAAAATATCCTTTCAGCAAACAGGTTTTCGATGGAATGTCCGAACAACATCCCCATCAAAAATTTGAAGATATTTGTAATCATTTCCTTTGATCATTTCTTGCAATTCAGGAGGGAATCTGGACAAAGCATCTTTGTTGGCACTTTCTACTTTTGTTATCTCAACATTTTTCATTCTTGCTCAAACCACCCCCTGCTTGTTATGAACAGCACAATGTCTGCTTTATAATTTAATAACACGCGGAGATTGGTTAGGAGTGCAAGATGTTTAGTTGACAATAAAAGAAAATGTTGGGATCAAATTCTTCATTTCGAAATGTACATAAAGGGATCTGCAATTGAATGCAACAATCTTTTTTTGTAGGAGAGGAAATAGAGTTTAGTTTTGTCCAGTGCATTGGACACTAACTTTCAAATTGAATTTTTGGGTTTTCTGAAATGGGTGTAATTGATCCTGAAATTACTGTTTAGGGTGAAAATGTTAATAGCCAAATTTCAAAAATAGTTAAGGGATCCAACCAAAACTATTTTCAAAAGTGGCTGTACAATGCATATGTTACAAGAGTAGATCTCATGAGACAAAATCTATGGTGCTGGAAAAAAGGTGCCGTTTAATTTTGAAATCTAAGTCATTCAATTTGATTTGTCAGTTCTAAGGTTCTAGTGATAAAAAAAAAAGATAATAGAAAATAATACTCTAGCAAATTGAATCTTTTGTTGTCTAATCTGTTCACTGCCAAGTATATTTTTTATGTTGTAACTCCTGTGTAGGGTTTTTCTTGTAAAAAATTGACAAGATTGAAAGTCTTCATTCATTAGTTCCCCAAGGTGAATATGCAAATTTCCTTTGTTTGTACAAAGGTGATGCTGCCATCTTGTGAAAGAATAACACAATTTTATAAGATGAGTTATCTTGTCTGTGGTATGAGACTGAATAACACTATTGCAAGACAAGTTATCTTGACTGTGGCACAATACTTTGGAAATCATTGAAATTGAAAACTATGAAAAAGAAAAAAAGATATTTTAAACGCACATTCAATTATAATTATCACTGGTAAATTACACCGAATTTGTAAAATCTGACAGGAAAATAAAATGCAAATCCCTGGCTCCAAAGTTTGTCACATCATTAGCCTGTATTTAGGTTCCAAGAAAGTGTTGCAAACAATTAATTAGTATATTTTTTGAGGATATGTAACAATTACATATTAGTATCAAACTGAAAATACAATTTGTTTGAATTTCTGAGAAAGGGAATTATCAATATTATTCACACAAACTAGAGTTCTGATCTTGGTGCTTACAGTTGCAATGTTTTCGGCTATTGTGCATTACCTGACCCAGGGACAGAGCCCATGACCGCCAAACAGGTTACTAAATATGTTTTTATCAATGCTTTTATCCACTAGGCCAGTGGTCTACAAACTTCAACTACTCAGGTGACCCATTCCAAAAAACAACTTTCCTTTCTTATACATAAATTATGTGTGTGTGTATATATATATATATATATATATATATATATATATATATATATATATATATATATATATATATATATATACACACACACATATATATATATATATATATATATATATACACACACACACACACAACTATTGGATTTTGGCCTCATTTATGGAATTATTTGAATGTATATAAACCAAAAAGTAAAAGCTGAGAAGAAATCATTTATGTAATGAAGGATTATTAAGCATAACGTGGAAAGAGACAGGTTGCATGGAACAGCATTTTATCACTGCTGCACTCGGCTGTGTATTTATATACTCTGGTTTCATGGAAGTGGCAGCAGACATCCTAAGGACAAATTAACAAGAAGGAATTAACTGATACAAGATATCCCATGGCATGGACAGCGGAATGAGAACAATCTATCCTGTTAAATTGAATAGGGTTCGGTTTGAAATTCCCAGAACTAGGACAGACATGTGAAAAAGGCCAGAGAGTACAACAGCCAAAATGTTGTGACTATAACAACCAAGACAAGGACAGTGCAATTAAAAGACATTTGATTGAAGAAAAGAATAAGAAAGAAAAGCATGGCATTCCCAATCATAATCCTTCTCTCTCTAAATGTTTTCACCCTGAGTTTATTAGTAATATTAACAACGCTTGTCAGACAAAATATCAATACAGGTTTTATTACAAAAGAAATGAGGGGGAAGGGAGAACTTTGGAATTTGAGGATTTAAACTAGAAATTTCTTCAATGTTATGGCTTTTGGTTTTGACTTGGACAAGCATAGTTTACCTCTTAAGATGGCAGCCCCATCCTGTTGAGATGCAGGGGGTAGGAGGATTTTGGCTAAGCCCTCTCCAGAAATTCTCTGGAATTAACAAAAAAAAAATAAAAAAATAAAAAGAGAAAAAAAAATTAATGTATAAATTTCATAGTTGGGCAGCTATGAGATAGATGAAGGCATGCCAATGGAGATATTCTATCTCTGAATTCAGGACTGTTTATTAATCGGTTGAAAGTTCACTGGCTTAAATAATGATATATTTGAAAAAAAAATTTTTTTTAAAAAAATGACATTATTAAGTCAAAATCTACATTTTTTTTATTAGTAGGCAAGTTAAAAACTGTAGATAACATGAACAAAAGCTGATATATCATTGTGTATAAACTTGAAAAGTTGAAATTTTAGAAAAGACTGACCACTTTCATTAGTAGGTAAATAAGTGCCTTTGATTTTCATAGGAAATACTTTTCAATTGTAAAATAAATTCTGTAGAAAAATCATTTCAATAAAAATTCCACAAGAGATCCCTCGATAGATTTTACTTAGAATGAAAAAATTCTGATAACATTTAGTTCTAGGTATCTGTTATATACACCTGATGAGGGCTGAAGAATGATGGATGGGCTGAATAGTGTAGGCACTATTTAGGTAGAGAAGAAGAGAATAGATTGTCTGAACCAAAATCAAAATGATTCCTAAAGTTGAAGACAATAGCAAGGAATAATAATGTAATGTAGTGTAGTATCAAGTAATCTTACGAATCACTAAAAGATACATCCTTATTTCTATCAATTTAAAATCCCTCATTGATCAATTTTATAATGAATAGATTTACATGATGTTGAATTGCTTTATAATTTACAAAACAGCTATTTTATTTTGGGAAACAAAGAGCCCAGTTTCAGTATAGTTTCTGAGAGCTGGTGATTTTGGAAACAAATCTATCTTCTACAGTATAAAAAGCTACGTCTCTCATTTGCTGGTTTTTTGTCACACTAAAGCAAATAGAAAGTGAGGAATGTGGTAAAGCAACTGTGTCTGTGTGTTTGCATACACTAAAGCAGAGAAAAAAAAGGGCAACAATGTTTACATCTATGTCACTACAACAAGTGCAGCTGCTGCTGATTGCTTGATAGTAACAGAGATAACAATTCCACAAAATATAGGCATCTTTGATTTCTTTCTTTCAAGGTATGTGTTTTTTGGTTTGCAATTAAAACATTTATACTAAAATATATATTTATATAATTAATACAAATGTAAAGAATCTAGTCATTTTTTATGGGTACTATGCTAGTTTGCAAATAATCAGAGTTATTCAGTGACAAACTTTGGTAACCAAGGTATAAAAATGTACAATGACAAATCATTAACACTTTCAGAAGATCAATGGTTGAGGAATAGCTATATAAAGATACAATCTTCAAAAATACATTACAATTGGCATTATTAACTTTTATATATTGTGTATACAAGATGTTTAGATATCTAAAATGTATTTCTGTAGGTAATATATGTGAGGTGAAGTCAAAATATCATTACAAATTTTCATTATATTCCTAGGTATAAAATCTACCTCTGCTGATGTTCTGTATAGCAAAGATTATCTCATATTAGCCTAGATAGCCACTTGCTTTATTTTCATATAAATATATCATTTATAAGAAGATTCGTTCAAAATATTTCAATTTACAACTTTTCAGCTACTGTATTTGAAAGCATATAGTGTTCATGGGCACCTACTTCAGTTGGGAATACTCAAGGGAAATAAAAATAACTATTGATAGTCATGGTTAAATATTGGCTAACAGGAAAGCTTTGCCTCTACATAAACGAAGCAGGGTGACTTTTTCCATCATTATGAAAAAGATAGACGTCCGATTTCACATAGAATACGGTAATCAAGTGAAACTCACAGAATAAAATCTTACAAGTGAACCAACAAATATTACAACTTACTTTTGAAAAACTAAATCTCTATGAACACAAGATTAAATAATTACAATATTTTTTTAATTTAAGTAACTGACAGTAAAAAAGGAAATCAAAATATTGTATGCATATTTAATTCTATTTTCTGTTATAGTCTATTTTCTTAGAAAAAAAAAAAAAAGGAGAATCATTATAGTTACAAGTACATTAAAAGACAAAACATGGTAATGATCTCTGAAGCCTTCAAACAGATCATCCTCTTGGAACTGTTGTTGCTAACAAACTAAGTTTCAAAATCTTATTGCTGCTTCTCATGAAATAAGCTTGCAGTGGTTTCAAAACTGGGGTTCGTCAAAAATTACTTTGATGTCTGCAGTAGCATTTCCTTTGAACCTGACATTACGAATCTTGTGGCAAAGAAACATCATCATCCATTGCACAGCGATCAAAAAATATGATCATTGCACACAGACTTGCATCATATATTAAGAATTGAATAAATGTAATCCATTTTAAATAAATGATTTTTACAGACAAAAAATTGCTTTTTATTGCAGTTCATTAATTAGTTTAAAAACTAAATAAAATAGGGGTTCGACAGAATATTTTCTTCATAGAAGAATTCCTTGTGTTTTCGAAGTTTCAAAATCCTTGCCTTAGAGAGTATTCAGTAACAAGACAAGTTATTCTGGGAAACTGCACGAGAAATAAAAAGCACATATCAAGAAGAGATTGTCAGACTGAATAATATGGAGATCCCCTGAAAAGCAAGAGCAGCAAACAACTTTAAATTAAAACGAGGCTGTCAATCACTGAAAATAGTATTCATCTATATTATGAATACATAAAGTTCAATACCATAAAAAAAAAAAGCTGAAAGCATTAGTGCTAACTGAATGATTATTTTCAGTAATGATATTTACACGAAGGTTGATCAATAAGTCCGTAGCCTGACATTTATTGACTGGATTTTTACTGTATAATATTCAATCTATGTAATTAATGGAAAGGAGGGAAATTATGTTGAAAAATAATTGCTGGGTAAAATGAACATTTTATTTTATCACTATGATTATAGGCTTAGTGATGTACCTATGTATATATATATCCCCAAGTAAGAATATAACATTAGAAACTCAAAGAAAATTGACGAAAAAAATTTCAAGAACCATTTTCAAAACAGTGAGATTTGACTATTTCTTATTATCTTTGACAACAAAAATATTGGAAGCGCAAGTTATTTCCCCTCTCAAGAATTACTGCAGAGGTTTCATAGACTAATCCCTCTGGGCCGGCAACAGACTGAATATTATAGGAGCCAGAAGTCAAAGAGCCATTAAGTTGGCCATCATGGCAACAGAAATTGCTTCAAGGTAGCTGTAGATCATGAGAGGAGATCAATGGGAGAGATAACACCACCCGAACACAAGCAGGAGCCAGATCAACCCCGGCCAAGTTGCCAGGGTGAGGGTGTCTGATGGTTGAAAAACCCAAAACATCTAATAACCCACGGGAAAATCACAAGATGAATCTAAGTGCATCATGAGATGATAGATGTGAAAAGGCCAGTGTAGATGATGAGAGTGAAGAACTTGACCACGTTAAAGATGTACACTCTAACGCTCGAATCTCAATCAGTCAATCAAAGATAACCCTACAGAATTCAACTCCATAACTATTGGAAGCTGCTATAATTGGATCTGACACCAAAACTTTTTTATTGGGTCTGGTTGGCTGGCTACCTATGTATGTGTTGCACATACAAGCTGCACTCCAATAGAGCTAGTGGGCTGAAAATCAAAACATTTACTCTTTATTACGCAGAGACAAAAAAAATTTTTTTTTTAAATTTCCGCCCTAAATTAGGTTTTCAGCATCCAGGCTTGTTTTTAATGATCCTGCAAAAGGCAATAGAAGTGACTTATTCATAGATCAGACCCTTTTCCCTATTTCTTGATGAAATCACCTTCAATATGGCATGCTGCCAATAGACGCTGGTCACGTGACAGTTTCTATTGAGCGACTAACTAGACCAATAAAAAGTTAATGTTCAAATACAACTTCTCAAACAAAGACCTATCAGGGCAGGAATGGAAGCAAAGTATTTTGTTCTAAGCTTATTTTTGTAATAAAATGCAACCAGTTTGTTTTGTAGAAAACCAAATACCAATGCCAAATTTCCATTACTTCCAAGGAAGACATATGCAGAGACAAGATTCATTAAACCAGTGAATGTCACCGAGGAATTTTTGTTACCTGTCTGACTTCACCCATGACAGCAATTGGAGTCTCGTCGGTAGCAGCTGCCACCTTGTGCTCCACCAGATAAAACATGTATTCATCATACAACAGTCGTATAAGGTGGAAAGAACCAAAGCTGGCAGCGCTACGTAAGGTTAGATCCCGGATAACCATAGAACTGAAAAGAAAATGGAGGCACCAAATGAATCTTTACAGCTTTCTACAATATTCCGCCAGATAAATTCAAAACTGTTCTATCATTATCATAGAGTATAATAAATTATGTATAAATATATTTTGCTTTCATGAACCAACAAAAATGAGTCATTAATTTCTCTTGTTTAGGAATGGATAACAAGATAAGACCTTTCAGTGAAATATTTTTTAATAATCCATTAGTTAAATCTTGATTAAAAAATCCTATTAATCTTTTTGTTTAATAAAGCTGTATTTTCGAAGGGTTTGTTTTTTCAGTTTCTAAAACGTTAGAACGTTTGTTAAGTGACATTCACACAAAAGGAAACAATACCAAACAAATCAATATCATTTCTGGCAGAAAATATTTTATACTTTACAGTATACATCAACACAGCCTTACAACAATACAATTTACTTGTTCACAACTTCTCACTTGATTATTCTGGTCAGGGTCATCTTCAGATTATTTCTCTTATAATAAAGGATAAACATTAAATATGAAACTATATACTTCTAAAATATATTTTCCCTTGACAATTCAATGAAACAAATCAATAAGAAATTGAAAAAGTAATTACACAGCTCCATGACTTGTTAAGAGGAAAGTAATGCAATCAAATGTGACCAGAATGAATATCAATTTGCATCCTGATTTTTTATGCAGTTGTAGCAAATTGAATAAGGGAGACTACACTGTAATTTGATGGCTATTTCCATTGCGAAATTGTTTTGGATTTTTTTTTGGAGGAGGAGGTATGGGGGAGTGCAGGAGCAGACCACGCACTATCGTTTGATAGCAAATTACCTGGATTTTTTTTTATAGTACTAAGGTATTTGTGTCCGGGTACATTTGCGCCTAGTATTTTTTTGCATCCAAGTCATTTACATCCCATACTTATATTTTTTCTTGAAAGAAGAAAATCCATCTATTTGATTCAGATATATATGGATGTGAAAAAAACAACAAAAAAAACAACAACTTTCTATTCAGTTTTGTAAATAATTCCACTTTCACTTGACTTTTACGCAAACTTTTGATCATTGTTTCAATTCAATAAACTGTTGATCAAAACTACAAATTTTTTTTGTAAAAAAATAAATTCAAAGCTCCGACTTCTTTCTACAAAAAAACCCAAACAAACCAAAAAACAAATACGTTGTCACCATTTTGTATGTATTGTTCAAGTTAGCGCATTTTAGGGATACCATATATATATATATATATATATATATAATAGCTACGATGCATAGTTCAGATGATTCTTAGACATAAATAGAATGAGAATTTTAGTATCATATTGGTTAGATCTAAGTTGACAATTTTCTAAAGAAACTTACCTATAAAATGACCATTTTAGTAGAAACTGCCTTGCAGCTTTTGGAAAATTACTGCTGCCTTCATGTGGTTTAAGAATTTGATTAACAACTCCTTCAAGCCATACAGCCCACTGTTCTAAAGAATTCTGGGACTGTAGAGTTTTTTTGAAATCCTGCTCAAGTTGGTGAACCATAGAGTCTTCACACTGGCACACCCAGGAGGCTTGCTCCTAAAAATGTGAAAATCATTTCATATTTCCATTGATAGTCTACTTCATTAAAAATAGACAAAATATAAAAGGTGAACCTATTTCTAAAAAATAAATTAAAAACTAAACCATTTTTCTGCATACCAAAATAGAAATAATTGTTATACAATTATGTCTCAAGTTTGCTGAAAAAGTACTAAATAACAAAGAATCAAAGTTTTAATCATATTTAAAATTCAGACATATTTAAGAAACAATAAAAATTCTGATTCTGTTAAATTCTTCAAATATTTCAACCATTATTACCAATTCGGTCGAGTTATTTGTTTAGTAGATAGGTCCAGATTTTTCAACTTGAGTACACATGGTAATATCTACAAAATCAAAAAACACTACTTCTCTAGTCACAAGAGTAAAAAAAGAAATGATGGAAAACTTACCTGAACATTGGCAAAATCAACTCGATTTAAATCTGTCAGCATTTGGTTTATTTGAGAAGTGTTTTGTAAAACAGCTCTTGCTGCTTGAGCAAGATGATTCAAGGACGTATATCGACGAAGTGTCTGGGCAAAGGCACCCACTGCACTAACCTGACAAAAATAACAAGAAAATTGAGTATTTTAATGAATACACAGATAATAGAATGTCAGTTGGTTTGTATTAGTCAAGTACGGTGAGATATACAGGTTTTGGCATACAGGTATGAGGGTCACAATACGCACACACGCTGCTAGAAATCAATTCTATTCTACTAAATAGAGAAAGTCAAGTCTTGGCTTATGTGAGAATGCATTAGTAAATCTGATAACTTTCCATGAGCATGATAAAAAAAACAAATAAAATAAGGAAACTAATTATACAATTAAAAAAAAAAATTAAAGCATGAGTGATATTAAGAATGTAAGATTGATTCATTACCCAGGTGTTGGTTGCCTTTTGGGATGTGTTTTTTAAAGTCATCTTTTCAACCAAGTGTTCCCACCATATTTTCAGCTTATTGTCATCTTTTCTCAGAAAAACATTTGAAAAGAATTTTTATTGGCTAGGTCTTAGGTTGGAGCAAATATTTTTCAAATAATACTTTTGCAGTGCATTGTTTAGACTATTGAATGACAAAAATTAATGGAGGCAACAAGAGAACAGACTCTTCCTTTGTATAAAAAGTTCTGTTTATTGGGTGTAACATATGACTAAAGGAAAAATTTGACTAAGACTAAACATCAGTTGAAAGTTATGATTTGAAAAAAATAATGAGATGAATAAATAAAAAGTTGTTTTCAATAAGTACAACTTACCAAAATACGAATAAAAATGTTATTATTCCAAAGTGATCCTAAAAGTTACGTATACTCCATGAAATTTTATATTATTCGAAAGAAAATCTTCAAATTTTCATGATCCAACAGCCAGTTTTAAGTTGAACAAACTGTTTATGCTTAATTACACCAATGATCCTCATTTTGAGCTATATTTCTATAAATTCAAAATGGTATGGTTAGTGGAAAATTACTTTTTACATATACTTCATGACTTGTTGCTTTGCAAATGGTAATTATAAGTGAAGAAAAACAGGTGTAACTGATGACTGCTACTAATAATATGTGTGAAAGATATGGTAAAGTCGGGGAGAAAAGAAAGTTAGGAAGTTTAATCAGGGGGAGAAAAGGAGAGGGGCTGATAGCTGCTACTGATACTATGAGACAGCTCTCCTATATTATAAAGCACTAAAGTAAGTAATTTCATTTGGGCATTAATTTGTAGGCTTCTAAGTCATGGTTGTTCAACAGCTGAAGAGTTAGAAGCATAAAAAGATGTGATTGGCAGTTCAAACCTGACAGAAGCCAACCACCCCCTGCCCAATCCATATGTTTTCAAACTATTTGACCTTCAAATTTCCTGGAAATTTGTCAGTAATGATAAAGTTTTTTTCAGGTTTGAGAGGTAATTCTATTTACAATGTACTTATAATGCTAAACATGAGCCTCGCAGTCTATTTCTCAGGTAAACTGTGAAAATGGATTTCTTTTTCTCTCAGTACTTATGTAATTTTGGCTGAATCTATATTATATAAAGTATAAAGTATGTGTGTGTCTATGCTCTAAAAAGTTGAAAACTATGCATCACAGAGGAAAAACAAAAGCATATTCAAAATCAGCAGGTCACAATGTACCTACAGTACACATTTTAAAATCAAATTTTATTACAAAAAAATTATCGATTTCTATGAGTGTCTCACATGAAAAAAACAAAACAAAAAAAAAACAACAAAAAACAATTAGTTTTATCGCTAAAGGAATCCGTGAGAGCAACAATACTTCAGAGCTTATATGCGAGGAAATACAATCATCAAAATTAGTTCAAAACATCGAGAAAATTTACTTCTGTTTTTTTTTTTTTTTGATTTCATGTGCATTGAATTTATCAAACCTGCAGGAAATTCATCAGATTTGAGAAATACAATGTAACTATAATGCTAAACTGCAAGCTCAATTTTCATTTGTCATAGGTGACCATGAATGTGAATTTCTCTCTCAGTGCTTAAGCCAGTTTGGTAGTATTTTAAGGAATCTAAGCTTAACTTGACAATAAGAAATTTGGGGGGGGGGAACAAAAACAAGAATCTCTCAACAGATATAAAGAGAAAACAAAGCGTGACATGTTTTTTTTTTAGCACTACAAAGCCACAATAAATATATAATTAATTCATTATACATTGGAAGGATCAACATATGAAATTTGCATCTGGTCTACAGATGGAGATATTTTGGGGAGGGGGGGGGTCAGTTTACAACTACAGTATTTTATGGCATATAACATGCACCTCAATTTCTGCAGGCATATTCCGGTAAAAATATAAAATAAACGCCCTTCATTTCCCTGATCTTTAACAGGTTATCTTATTTTGCTCTTATCTATTCAAATCTATATTAAGTGACTGGTTGATTACATTGTTTGCACAGTGCAATAATGTTAGTAAACACTTAGAGCACTTGTGTCCCGAGATAGAAAAAAGAAAAAAGAAATTCAATAACAATAGAAAACCAATCCCCAATCCATGTACAGATATTTCAAAAAAAAAAAAAAGCTTCAAGTATGAAAATCCTTTTTTTTAAAATACCCTTTCATTCAAATGTATTTTGGGGCAATGTGTGCAAAATATGAAAGTTGCAGTTATTCTAAACACTTGACTATAAACAAAAATATAGCGTGATAATTTTAGCATTACAAAGCAATACACACTGATGTTCCTATAAGTAGATGATCATCATGATGCAATGCAAAGTACACCACAAGCAGAAAAAAAATTAAGTAAAACTTTGGTACATATTTTAAGTAGAAAAAAAAAAAACCCATTGGATCCTCATCCAAAATGTAACAGACATCTTCACTTACTTTTGTCTTAACCATTTCATCAGGAACTCCATGCATGGCACCTTTCAGCCAATTTTCCAAACTTTTTGCAAAATTTCGAATAGCTTGAGTTAATGAGCCTGATAAATTA
This sequence comes from Thysanoteuthis rhombus, assembly GCA_963457665.1. Classification (NCBI taxonomy): domain Eukaryota; kingdom Metazoa; phylum Mollusca; class Cephalopoda; order Oegopsida; family Thysanoteuthidae; genus Thysanoteuthis; species Thysanoteuthis major. The sequence goes on along the minus strand of OY735204.1, from coordinate 75,119,676 downwards.
AAAGAAAAGTTTATTGAATGAATACAATAGTTGTAATGGTTATTTTGGGGAACAAAATAAATTTTTGTACTTTCAAATAGTTCAAGAGCAACTTTTTATTTTCTGCAAGTGATCAAGGAATATTTTGCACAATACAAGAATATATTACTATCATCAGAGAGTTGCCACAAATGATATTTATTTTTGAGAATTCAACACTTCTGTATGATGATAAAATTTTTTTTCTTCATTCCTCATTTTCCATTAGATGGATAATTGTGAAGTTCATTTGGTCCAAAATTGTAGATTGTTTTTCATATTCAATGATAGTGACATGCTTTGTTTGCAATGCATTTAGAGACAAAATCTATTTGAGACAAATTTGCTAATTACTTTTCATGAATTTGCAATTTACTTTTTTTTATGGACATTTCACATTCCAATTTTCACCCCATCTGTTCAAATGAATCGCACTGCAGTACATACTTAAAACTAATAACATGCATACCTTAGTCATTCACACATATACACAAAGATTACAATTCTTTCTGCATCTATCAACAAAAACTCTGCCTGATGTAAAGCCAGCAATGGCTGTCAACTGACTATCATTTCCTGAACTAATTGTAAATATCAGGCAAATAAATCATTTTGTTGCCATTAGAAAAAAACTTCTAGTCCACAGTCTGTTATTTGGAGACACTTAGAAGAAATCTCACTGTTATTTGATAACATACCAAACATGAAAGATAAAGTGGTAACCCTCAAAACCACACCACAAGGTTACTACATAAGGCAGTGTAGCAAATTGTACAGAAATGCTTTGATAACCTTCTTTTTTTTTTTCAATGTCTTTACACAAAATCTGAAGTGTAACCAATTCAAGTTTTTTTGCATAATGTTGGCATCATAAGAGAAAACTTGAAAATTACAATCACTCAAAATCATACGAACATTAATTAGATTCAAGAAAAAAAAACATTTGAAGTCCATAGTGAAATGTTGGTTGGAATATTGTTTAATGAATGACTCTTAAGAGACCTATATGACATATATCTTGGTAGTCATAGAAACCTTGGGATATATATATCCAAGGAATCTCAAAAGGGTTAAATAAGTGCTTTCATTTATACTTGAGAGTGACACTGGACATAAGGTAATAAAAGCATTATAAATATATATCAGTTAAATTAGAAATTATCAAGTCATTTTGTCATTTCCATCGAGTACTGTTAATTTACCAAAACTAAAAAATTAGTAAATAGATCAAGTTTTCAATGTTGGTACATCTTTCCTGAAGATCCTTCAGAAGAATCAACAAAATAGCATGAAAAACTTATAATATTGGCTACTAATTTAATATATCATAACTAACATGGATAATGACGAGATTATTTACATATAGATGGGCATTTCTGCATAGGATAAGAATATCTGTGTGTTCTGCCGAGTTATTGATAGAGAAACTAATAAACACTAAAAAATCACATAGTTTATTAAATAGATCATTAAAGACCTTCTGGTGATAAATGCAATCATAAAGTGATAGATGTTCAGGAAAGGAACCATTTTATTCAAGTTTTTTGAAAATAAATCCTCAATTGAATTAAAGAAATTCAAGTCTTTATACTTCCAGTCAGCACAGAAAATACCTCAATTGAAAGAGGAATAATGAGAAACAGTGTATCTTGTGAGATGGAAGTCACAAGAACATTCTATTGATGACTATTATAGGATTTAACATTGATTTGATTCATGCAAGCATAATGCACAGAAGAAACAACAGTGGATACTCACTAGGTATTGGTCGTAAAACGTCAGGTATTAGCACTTCCACAAGGGCCTGGTAAAATGCATAATCTGATCTCTGAACATATTTTTGCAAAGGCTCATATTTACACATCGCATAGAGTTTGTCTTTTGGAAGCCGTTTCTCATAATTGTTGTCAGTACTGAAAAGTAAACAAGTTTTTAGTACTCAACAAATTCAGTCCTTTTCATCAATAGTTTTATAAAATTAGAACCTTGAATACTTATTGCCGAGACATTGTGTCAAAAAAGTTTGCCGGCATGCCATATCAGCAACTGAAACCAACACCTTAGGAGCCAGTTTTGCTTTGCCTGAGCAAAATTGCATCAGTTATCTATTTTTGTACACCACATTCATTAGTTGTAGCACTGTGGTGCGTGACTATCTTTTGTAGTAGCATGCAGTGTTGGGGGTAATCAATTAAAAAATTGGAAAAACGAATGTTTCTTCTCTCACCTTTTGTTGGGCAGTGATCATTAAAAATCTTCTAACCCTCAAGCTTCATTGGTGCAGCCTGTTTGTGGGACAGTTTGGGTTTATAGTTTCTTATTACCTTGTGGGATTAGTCTTGTATTGTTCTCTGTGTTTATATATATATATATATATATATATACACACACACACACAATATGCAAACTGATATAAATCTGACCCAATATTTCCTCAACTTCATCTAGTAATAATTGTAGAAGTCAATTATAAGCTCACTTTTGGTAAGTACAATATTGTTGCATGACTAAAATAAACATTTGGCATGTAATGTTGAGAAAAAACTCATTTGAAATTATGATAACTATTTAAAATGGAGCGAACACTAATTTTCTGTTTTTTCTCACTACCCTTTAAAAGACTAGAATATATCTTGATATAGACTAATAAGACAATGTCTGAAGATAACAAAAAAGGGATGCTTCAAAGATAATATTCATCTCATTTTCATATAACAGTATTCTAAACTTTCAAGATAGAATCCAGAATTTGGAAGAAATCTGACAATACTGAGATTACTTACTTGTGCTGTTGTTCTGGTGTTTGATTCCTCCAGAAACCCTGCCATAACGCTTCAATCAAAGAAAACTGTAAATTTACGACTGCATCTACAATGGCCTGAAACATATGGACATTGGCAATTAATATTGTTGGTTTTGGTAAATTATGCTGTGTATGCACCAAGACAAATATCAAAATTAATCCTAATTCCTCAAAAGGAAACTAGAAGTTTAAATGACACAAGAAGCAAATTACAATAGAAAAGTAGACGGTATACAAGCAAGAGCTGAATGTAACAAACAGTATTGAAATGCAGAAATGGAAATTTGTAAATATATCACAAACCTGTATTTCCAATATAAACAATTACAAGATTAATAAATACCAAGTAAATCAAGACCTCAAAGAAAAAAGAAAGAAAGAAAAAAGAAAGGAGAAAGAAAGAAAAAAGAAAGAAAGAAAGAAAAAAGAAAGAAAGAAAGAAAAAAGAAAGAAAGAAAAAAGAAAAAGAAAAAAGAAAGAAAGAAAAAAGAAAAAAGAAAGGAAGAAAAAAAGAAAGAAAAAAGAAAGAAAAAAAGAAAAAAGAAAAGAAAAAAAGAAAGAAAGAAAAAAAGAAAAAAGAAAGAAAGAAAAAGAAAGAAAAGAAAAAAGAAAAAAGAAAAAAAGAAAAAAGAAAGAAAGAAAAAAAGAAAAAAGAAAGAAAGAAAAAGAAAGAAAAGAAAAAAGAAAGAAAAGAAAAAAGAAAGAAAAGAAAAAAGAAAGAAAAGAAAAAAGAAAGAAAAGAAAAAAGAAAGAAAAGAAAAAAGAAAGAAAAGAAAAAAGAAAGAAAAGAAAAAAGAAAGAAAAGAGAAAGAAAGAAAAGAGAAAGAAAGAAAAGAGAAAGAAAGGAAAAAAAGAAAGAAAGAAAAAAGAAAGAAAGAAAAAAAGAAAAAAGAAAAGAAAAAAAGAAAGAAAGAAAAAAAGAAAAAAGAAAGAAAGAAAAAGAAAGAAAAGAAAAAAGAAAAAAGAAAAAAAGAAAAAAGAAAGAAAGAAAAAAAGAAAAAAGAAAGAAAGAAAAAAAGAAAAAAGAAAGAAAGAAAAAGAAAGAAAAGAAAAAAGAAAGAAAAGAAAAAAGAAAGAAAAGAAAAAAGAAAGAAAAGAAAAAAGAAAGAAAAGAAAAAAGAAAGAAAAGAAAAAAGAAAGAAAAGAAAAAAGAAAGAAAAGAGAAAGAAAGAAAAGAGAAAGAAAGGAAAAAAAGAAAGAAAGAAAAAAGAAAGAAAGAAAAAAGAAAGGAAAAAAAGAAAAAAGAAAGGAAAAAAAGAAAGAAAGAAAAAAGAAAGGAAAAAAAGAAAGAAAGAAAAAAGAAAGGAAAAAAAGAAAGAAAGAAAAAAGAAAGGAAAAAAAGAAAGAAAGAAAAAAGAAAGGAAAAAAAGAAAGAAAGAAAAAAGAAAGGAAAAAAAGAAAGAAAGAAAAAAGAAAGGAAAAAAAGAAAGAAAGAAAAAGAAAGAAAAATAGAAAAAAGAAAGAAAAAGAAAGAAAAAGAAAGAAAAATAGAAAAAAGAAAGAAAAAGAAAGAAAAAAGAAAGAAAGAAGAAAAAAAGAAAAAGAAAGAAAGAAAAAAGAAAGAAGAAAGAAAAAAAGAAAAAAGAAAGAAAAAGAAAGAAAAAAGAAAAAGAAAGAAGAAAGAAAGAAGAAAGAAAGAAGAAAAAAAAGAAAGAAAAAAAAAAAAAAGAAAAAAAAAAGGGGTCTACCTCTGCATGTTCTCTGTAGACTTTTTCAAATGTCCGGATATGTTCATACATGATGCCATCAGGTAATGGCATCAGTGATGTGTCAACTTCAACAAAATTTGGGATAGCACCAGATGCATCACCTAAAAATTGCTGATGGTGTTGTTGTTGTGTCTGTGACGTGTCTTGATGACTGCTATTGTAATGGCTATACATGCTATCATTTTCACATCCCTCCACTTTATTATTGGCAAATCTCATTCTGGGGAAAAAAAAAAAAAAAAATCAGTTATAAAAATCATAAACAAAAAACACTGGCATTAGATTTTAATAAGATATAAGTAGATGAAGCTAACATCGAGATAAAATTAAAATTTACTTTGCTAATCACTAGAATTGTTCTTTATACCAAGTAAATTACATGTGTAGGAGATCGGAGTGACGTAATGAATACCAGAACAGAGAATGGAATTGGCAAGCCAAGCTTGAAGTCGGGCCCAAGCTGTTGGCATTCACTACTCACTATTTCGAAAAAGCAAGACTCCATCTCCTTAAAATCTGGACAGACTAGGCTCTATAGCCCTGGTCAGCAACCAGTCTAAAAGGATGGCTCTGAATTCAAAACTGGGAGTGCAATCCACTCTTCCCCTAGCTATCCGTAAAAATAGCTGACACACAGGGAAATAAAAAGACTGAGAGGAAGTGGGCATGGAGCCTGCAATCCCATCTGTAAAAAAAACACTGAATATGAATGGCACTCAAGCTGAGGGACCAATTGGATCCAGAACCTAGGAAATTACATGTTGCCGAACTGAGAGAAAGGACATTTTCAGAAAATACAAGCTTATCAATGGAGTAGAGGAACAATGTCAACATCACTTACTTTTTGCCCTGGTATATAGGTTGCTGGCGTAAAGCCATTGTCTGCTCATCTGTGAATTGATTTAGAGGTGAGTTGGCCTTGATCCGTATTCCATAATAATGATATTTTGAATTTCCTCTAAAATACCAAAATGAAATATTTTGAAAGAAAAACACACATATAGGAGCAGCTATACCCAATGTCACTATTAGAATTTGATAAGAAGAACAAAGTTAAAGATATTTCTAAACACACGTAAAAATGAGGTTGTTAAATTCAGTAAAAACAACCTGAAATTAGAACTGTATCAATATAAATATTGTAAGGAAAATATTCAAATTACTCATTCATAAGTACAAAAATTCCTGGTTATATTCACTCAAAAGGTTTTCATATTATTGAATTGCTATTGCTTTTATTTGATGTGGTCAATTTCTAAGCAAAGGAAAATAATTGAAAACTTACCGGGTACCAAGCCTTCTAGTCCGTAAGCCAATAAAAACTGAGCGTATTAATTTACCAAAAGAAGCTGGATTCATAGGATCTAAAGACTGGTCCTGGCAATGGCGCAGATAATGGTTATACAAAGTGCTCCGGGGCAAACTGACACCTTCAGCAGTCTCATAGTTATCGAGGAGCCATTGCACCTGCATAATTACAACAAAATATTTAACTCAGCATCGATACATGGTTACAAAAATATTGGACACGCACCTATTTCCTATTCATACAGCCTATCCTTTATGTACAGACACATTATCAAAAAATATTTAAAAGGAAAGAAAAATTTTTTTTTTAAATTAAGAATTCATAAACAGTCAAGTCAGATAACTTTTTTTAACAAATCACTATCTTTTGTTTCTGAGAGTTAGAAACAATATTTTCAAAACCCTAAATATGAAAATGTTATGCACGTATATGCACGCACACATCCACACACATAATCCTCACAGATCATTTTAAAATTATATCTACTTATCGAATGAATTAGTCTAAATTTCATGATTATAATTTTGTAACCACCAAAAGTGCACATGCTTCTCAAAAGAAAGGTTGATAAGAAGGGTTAATCACCTTATAGATGAACTAAGAAAACAAATGTAATACTAACAGCAAAACTTACTGTGGCTGGGGACGCTCTCGTGGTGTGACTGAGGGGAGCCCCTTCGCCATCCATGGGACTACTCTGGATGACATATGTGCCGCCATGCTGAGTAATGATCTGACCTTGGATACTTTGTACATGGGCAATATTGGTGGCCATCTTTCAAGGAAACACAAAAGGAGAATGTAACGCTAAAACAACTTGTAACATGGAGAGACAGGCTGGGACATCTCAGAGCGAGACAGTTTTCGCAAAACCAATCTATATAGGTTTGACACTTTTCTACTAATTATTTCAGGTACTTCTCCATTATCTGTATGCCAGTCATTGCACCTTGTTCCTCCATTTCGCTGATCCCACATCAGTTCCGATTCTTCTGTGTTAACCCCTTAGGCTGCTCAAACTGCAAAAACGATCCTTCAAAGACATTTGCGGATGGATCCACCATCTAGTAAAAGCAAGGAGTTGGATGCAGAGGGTTTCATCATGTCATTGTATAAGATTGATATAATTCCATTGACTCCAAAAGAAAAGGGGTTAACACATGAAAAATGGAGGAACAGATGCAGGGGGGGGGGGTAAAAAACAGAAGACCGAACAGATGCGGGGGGGGGGGGGGGACCAGAAGAACAGATGCGGGGAGGGAGGGGAACCAGAAGAGCGGATGCGGGGAGGGAGGGGAACCAGAAGAGTGGATGCAGGGGGAGAGGGGAGAGAAGAGCGGATGCAGGGGGAGGGGGAGAGAAGAGCGGATGCGGGGAGGGAGGGGAACCAGAAGAGCGGATGCAGGGGGGGGGAGAGAAGAACGGATGCAGGGGGAGGGAGGGAGAGAAGAGCGGATGCAGGGGGAGGGGGGAGAGAAGAGCGGATGCAGGGGGAGGGGGGAGAGAAGAGCGGATGCAGGGGGAGGGGGGAGAGAAGAGCGGATGCAGGGGGAGGGGGGAGAGAAGAGCGGATGCAGGGGGAGGGGGGAGAGAAGAGCGGATGCAGGGGAGGGGGGAGAGAAGAGCGGATGCAGGGGGAGGGGGGAGAGAAGAGCGGATGCAGGGGGAGGGGGGAGAAGAGCGGATGCAGGGGGAGGGGGAGAGAAGAGCGGATGCAGGGGGAGGGGGAGAGAAGAGCAGATGCAGGGGGAGGGTGGTGGTGCAGAAGAACAGAAGAATGGATGTAGGAATTAGAAAAAACAGGCAAGGCGCAATGAGTAGCACATAAGCTAACACAGATATACTGTTGTTTTTTTGATGTTTTTAGTTTTGAGGAGAAGAGTCATTCACATTCAAAAAAGTGGTCAGATGACTGAACTCGTTGTTTCTATTGGATCCTACATTATAGGTGTTGCTTCCATTGGAGAGAAAAAAAAAAAAGTTCTGTTTATCATCATCATCATCATCATCATCATATTCAAATACACACCTGGAGAAGCCTGCAAAATGGATCTGCTGGAGCATTGCGTTAACAACACATACAACAAGGACCATTTTTTTTAAAGAGTCAAACCAGAAAAAAAAGCATATTATTGAAAAGTAAGAAGTACATTAAATTGCCTTCAACTAAAGGAATATTATTAGTTACTTTGAAGCAGATCAGTAGAATAAATATCGAGGTACCTGTCTTTGTCTACACAAATCAGTTGGACTTGTATCAAATTGAATGAATTGCAAGGAAGCTTTCATTCATAAGAATATTTTAGTAAAAATGTTAACAAACCCAAGACAATTGTTGAATTATTTGAATTAATTTAGGTAACATTGATGAAGTTCCACTCAAACCAGTCCCCTTGAGAAGTAATGATGAGATATAGACTACCGAAATATCTACATTGATTATTATATAGAGGTTTAATTGACAATATAAATATTTGTGTAATTTTATAGGCAAAGAAAACTATCACTTCCATATCTAAGATGCATATATATAAACAGAATAAACAGCTATTGCAATATCTCTTACCTGACTGCCAGCAGTTTGATAATATGCTCCACCCACAGAAGAGTACATGGCATTCGGTGCATATTCTTGGTATGCTGGCCTAAACAAAAATAATAATCAGAGAATTCATTTAAATAAATATAGTGTAGTTGACTTTACAGTTTGAAATGTTGAAGAGTCAAATTTCATTTTGACTATTGAAAACATAGAAGCAGAATCATTATTATCAATCTGTAGCAAACTAGTTTCAATCTTATTATAAATACATGAAGATAAATTAAATGATGTGAATTTTAAACAAAATTTTTATCGTGGGTATTGACTAAATTCAATTATGTCCAAGTATCTAAAAACCAATGATTTTCACCCAGTAAATTAAAAATATTTTTAGACGTATTTTCCAACTACCTTAACACTGGACATAGAAATGTGTAAGAAAGAAAATTAACAAATTTATCAGATTGTGCTGAGAGGAACAGAACTTGCTTTTCAGTTCCAACCAAATAACTTGTGACAAGATCAGGGTGCAGGAAAGTTTCAAGATGTTAGAAATTAAATGTAGACAATTACTTCTAAGCTAAGCTATATATGGTTGCACCAAGTCAGCCAATTAAATACAAACAAGCAAATATGAAATAGTAGTTGATTAGTACCTTTAGTAAAGAGTTGCTTTTCCATCGAGACAATTGTCAGATTAACAAGGCAACATTTTAGTAGTGTAGATAAACAACATTAACAATAAAACAAAATCAAACTGTAATACTTGACCTGCATTTTAAAACGTGGAATATAAAACCAGTCATGAAAAGGCAATAACATAAAGCTTATATGTGGACCTTGTGCCAAGACAGACAACGTCCTTCAAAAAATTGCACAAAAGAATGGCTGTATAGATAATCAGTTTGAAAGCGATATTTAGTTAAGCACTGAAGAAAGCAGATAAAAAACAACTGGTGATTTAGAAAATTTAATTAGTCATCTGTCTTGCCCCATGGAACACATACGTGCAGTTTCAAAAGTCATAAGATCAATGCAATTAACTACATGAATTGCTGATGAATTGCAGAAGGAATTTGAAAGATAAACCTAATTCAAAAGAATTTGTGAATAAGTATTTGAAAATTAAAATGAAAACAATTATTAATAACAAAAAGTAAAGTTCAAAAACTAATGATCTAAAATAATCTAAATGGCTACTGTAAATTATCTGTTATTTACTATGGGTAAGAATGCAGGCAATAATAAATGCTTTCATATAATTAATTGGACAAATTATCAATACATAATATAACTGAATCCTAATTCAAATAAATGATTGATAATTGAGGTACTATAATCCACCATCTTTTTACTTTATGCATTTGGCAAGTGAATGCATATAAATTGATGCTATGAAGTCAAATCTAAGTAGACAAAATAGTCAAGTTGATATTTCTGGCTCAAAAGAGGACTTAAAAAATATTTAGGAACTGATTTTCATTAAAAAAAATTTTTACAACAGGCACAATGAATTTAAATTACATCCTGGCAACATTTCATTATAAACAAAATGTTTAAAGTGCAATTGAAATTTAATAATCACACACACACTCATTATATATATATATATATATATAAAAAATTAATAAGTGTCATCCACAGATAGCTGTTTCGTCGTATTATGACTCTTCAGTGTGGCTATAGACTCGATATCCACTCTAGTGCCACTAAGCGGGATTGAAACCTTCGCTCCGGACCCAGAGTACATATATCTGTACATATATAAAATCAATTTTTGTCTAAATTGCTGAGATGAGGAATTACGATTATTATACGTTGATTTATCTGGACAAAAGGTCCTTATCTTCTTGGGAGTTATAGCCATTAACAACCAAGATGAGGATACTATTCCAAGTAAATCAGTGTGTAATCATAGCTACATATATAAGTTATATTGTTCTGAGGAATAAACTTTCTTTTTTATTATTGTACCAAAATATTAAATGTAGTAAGATAATATTTATATTGTATAAAATCATATTTTCAAATTTTATAGTTCAGGGTTTGATTCCCAGTTCGAGTGAAGAGTGTGGAAAACTCTTCAAGGCAAACTTCCGTGCGCACACACAGCTAATTGAGTACACTCTAAGCTGCATGATTACGCTGGAGGTATCCCTTCAGTGGACTTGCATCCAGCCAGGGGTTGGTCATAAAAACTTATAAAAAAGTCTCGATCTAACTTGAAACTTGTAAGGATCACTAAGCTGACACATGCGAAAGAAACCAGGGCTTTGTCACCGACTGTTTAGACTCCAATGGGGGTTGGCTCTTAATTGACAGACACTTTACCTTTTGAGAAAAAAAAAAAAAAAAAAGAAGATATTTATATAGGGGTTGAAAATTTAAATTTTGATACTTGAAAAGTTTTGCACATAAGCATTTGTCTCACCCCAACATAAATTCATGGACCGACTGTCTAAATTTTGCCAGAAATTACATTGGAGAATTAGCAGAATCATTTTCAAAACAATCAAGTATTTGCATTCTGAAATGTGCCAAAGATTATGCAGTTACTCTAATAATAAAATTAGTCAATTTCTCAGATTAGATTTATAACCTAATATTTTATATTTTAATGGTTTCATTATCAAATAAAAACCATTTCTGGCTCTTGTCACTACAATTCAACGGTCAAGATGAGAGAACAATCTTTTGAAAAAACTATTATGTTAAACATTCAGAAATATTGATTCTCAAAGCAAGAAAAGAGAAGCAGAGCTCAAAGTTGAACAAAAAAGCAAGAACTACAAAACATTAACAAGCATGCAGCCAAAATTGTTCACCAAACAAAATCACATCTAAATTCATCAACAATTCGGTCGTACATTTGGCCATTGGCAGCTGTGTAGATAGCTTGGTCATTGGCGTCTACGTACTGGACATGTGCAGAATATACTGTTTGACCAGATTGCTGAACTGAAGTCTGCTCGTGGCTCTGCTCAGCTGCTGCTTCAGGGACTGATGCTAAAATAAATTAGAAAAAAAAAAAAAAAGGCTCAAAACATTCTTGAAGATCAAATTATAAGGGAGATAAAGAGGGTGATAGCTAGCATTCTCACCAGCCATTTAACAGCTAATTCTCAATAAAAACCCAATTCTAATTCCCCAATTAAGCTGAGCATATTGCCATTTTGATGTTTTTTTTCCAAGCTATTTTTTGGCTTCTTTGAAAATACAAAATAAATCCAAAAAACAACTTGGACATCAGAAAACTTCCTAACCCTATAAAAACAGCAAGGAAATCGAATTCCTGTTTAATCAAATCTAAATACTTTGTAACAATATTATCAACTATTATTATGTAAACATTGTTAAACTTTATGATGAATTATTTTGGTTTTTTATCACATAAATGTCTTTTAGCATTCCTCAAGTGTGAGTTTATAAGTTTTGCATTTTCTTCACCCTACCCCTTAATAAGAACCCAAATATTAAAATCTTGTGTTTGTGATAACTAAGAGAAATATTACCATCTTATAAAAAAAAAAAAAAAAATACAAAACACGGTACTTTTTTTTATTGTTTGAAGCAAAGAGATATTGTAATTACTCAAGTTATATATATATATATATATATAAATATACACATACAAATATACATATACACACATACCCTCCCCCGACCAAGTAATACTAATGCATTAAACTCGTTAAAAATAATGAAAACTTCTAGAGTCTTCACACTGCTAAGCTGGGGTTTTCTTCTGTCAATTTAATATCCAATTCACTGTATAGCATAAGCATGAAAAAACGTTATTGTATTTTATTTTATACCATGAATTTGATACCCCAATAATAATGAAATCAGCTATTAGTTAAAAAAATAATCAAAGAAGTGATAAATTTCAAACTTTAAAGTGATGGCCATATTGTTGAGAATGTAATAAAAATTTAAAGAAAATGTTAAATCCAGTTTTTGTCTTTCAAATGAATTTAATGTATCAGTGTGATTTGAAAAGGAAAACAAAAGTGACAAATTCAAATGATTACAAACACTAAAAGAAAAACAAACACTTAGTATTTGTAAGTTAATTTCATCCCAATAAATAAATAAATATTGCCATCTCAGCCTAAATATGAATCAGTGAGGCTGATTTGCTTCACTTTTCTCACAATACCTCCTCTCTACAAGTTCTTATCACTCTGTAACCTAAGACTTTACTAAGCCACCTTCCCCATCCTGACCCTTCAGACACTATACAACCTACTGGAGGGGTCAGTTTCAAGGGAACTGGTATGACATGACAAGTAGGACAAAAAAAAAAAAAAAAAAAAAAAAAAAGGAAAAAGAATTAACCATATATTTTCTCTATCATTGCAACCAAACTCTTCAATAGATGCCTAAGTATTATAAAATGTTAGATCATGGCTGTGGCGAAACAAAACAATTGATTATCATTCGAAATTGAACCCCACCTAAAAACATGTGAAAAAAAAAAAAAAAAAAAAAAATGAAAGTATGTAGTAAGGTGACTACTGGACTACACATGGAAATTTTCAAGACTAAAAAGCCAAAAAATGTGACCAGGAGCAGTGAAATAGTCACAGACAGATGGACAGATGAGTAAAAAGGGAAGAATACCTTTAGCCTATGTTTTTGTTGTTTGGTCATGTATTAACATGGCTAAGCTGATTCAATAGATTTATACCAAGATATATATCAGTATAATCTATCCATACACATGCAACCCTATCATTTTTACAAGTATATATTTCAAGAAATCAACACAAAGTATTTTCTGAGTACTGGCTTCCATATGGTATTGAATTAAGAGTGTGGAAAAACATATTGGCCAAATTGCTGTGATAAAAACCACTAAGATATTGATTAGAATAATCTGTGATAATACATCATATAAAGATTATTTTATTTTATCTAATATAATTTAAGCAACTCTGAAATGCATATAATAAAGTAACAGCAACATTTTAAAACATATTTCAATTACAAATAATTCAATCTGTGGCACCAGAGAAATCCTCTAAACTGAAATTTAAGCAAAATAATTCAATATATTTTTTAATGACTGTTAGGATAATTCAAGTCAAAATTTTAGTAAATGAATCAAGTTGGGACAAAATTAATTGATTTTGTTCAATTTCTGACCAAGAGAGAAAAAAATGAACATACTAGCAACTATATAGGAGTGTGTCGTATGTGCTTGGGCAGGCTGGATGATTGTTGTAGCTGCCTGAGACACTTGAACTTTTTGGATAGCCCCTCCTGTTACCGGAGCAGTGGCTTGCTGTTGTTGTTGTTGTTGCTGCTGCTGGCCTAACTGTTGTACTTGTGCCTGCTGCTGCTGCTGCTGTTGTTGTTGCACTTGTTGTGTAGGCTGGACTTGCTGGACCTGAGTCTGGGGAGGCTGCTGTGGTTGCTGTTGGACGACTTGAGCCTGACTGACTACAGGTGACTTTGAAGCATTCTAGAAATGAAAACAAATACCAATTTCTACAAATAGGGCCGAGAGAAAAAGATGGAAAACATTAAATAAGGAGAAGAAATTAAAAATATTCATTTTAATCCCATTTTTAACCAAAGAAAATAAGAAAATTGAAAATATCCAATGATAGATTGACAAATTATCTTACTTGATAGGAGGTAAAAAAAATCAATTTGATTTTTGATACTGTACTCTGTTAAATATAGGAAAGGTTAAAATATTGAAATCATGTACTATGAATACTTCTATCCCTCATTTAAAATAGCAGTTTTGAATAGTTCATTTTTACTTATTCAATGTTTTTTTTCTAACAAAGATTTTAAAAAAGAAAAAGAGAAAAAATTTACCTGTTGCACATTTGCAGGATTCATGGCCTGTAGGTCATTCACATAGGTTTGAGTAGCCATTGGACATTCAGCCCTAAAAAAAAGAGTTCTAAAAATTTGACAAATATCAATATATAGGAGCAAGAAAGTGGTTCTTGGTATATAATCTTGATACGGGCGCTACTTTTACTATACCAGCCATATCAACCACTTTAAATGGAAAAGTGATACATGATAAAAAAACTCAAAAAATTAAAACTTACATAAGAATTATGTCTATTGTAAGAAGTATTAATCCCATTCATAAAAATAATGGAGAATTTTTCAATTTAAAAATTATTTGTTTTCCTTTTTCTGACTCAAACACCTCATATTTTATTAATTTTTCTGGAAATGATCTAAAACATGCTTTAATTACACCAAAGTCTTTTTCTTGAGGCTATTTCTTTAATTCAGATGATAAATGAATGTGTAGTTTTAATAAAACAAAAATCTCTTGCAATATACTTAATAAATCTTATTCAATTGGGGTTAGATTTCTCAATTTATCAAATCTTTTGGTGGAGATTCAGAAGTTCATTATTATAAAGATAGAAAGCAATATGTGATGAAAAAATAATTCAAATAATGTCTTTGAAGTTTTCATTTGGGATTCAAGTACAAGAAAGAGTCTCAAGTCAGTTGTGTCAACCCCCCCCCCCAAACAAACAAACTTTTGTGCAATAAAAACATGTTTCAGATTATTTCTAGAAAAAACAAATTTCTCTCATCACGTATCACCTTTTCATCCAAAGTTCAGTGGCAAAAGTGGTTGGTATAAAAAGTAGTGCCATCTTAATACTTGAGGAAATCATAAAATTAGCTTGGAATAGTGGAGTTAGTACCATCTTTGAAATACATTGCTTACTTCCTTTGATAAGGTCTATAAAAAGAAGACGTCTTCTTAACATCTCTATAAATTTGGCTTTGTTGGATAACAGAATGAATGATCTTTATATTTTCCAACAATTAGAATCACTGGTTTAGAAACTATGGCATTTTAAGTTTCATCGTTCACCTTTTTACATAAAATGAAACTTGTAATTCTGGAAAGGTACAAAAATAAAAACTAACTGGTATCTATCAAATAGTAATCAGTAATCATATTATAAAGAAAGAAAAAAAAAAAAAAAAAAAAAAAAAAATCGAGATAGTAAAGACTGAACACAAGTAAATATTAATCAATCTTTTAGCCATCACTTGTTGTCTGGCAATTCCTGGGTTCCAATAGTTGCCATTCCCCACCCACTATATTCACCTGACTTTGCTCCCCACAACCTATTCCTGCTTCCAACTGAAAAAGGCCTCATTTTAACTCAAATAATGAGACACACGAATTGCAGGAGGGGCTCAAAACTATCACACTTGAAGCCTTCCTAAGATGCATGGAATTCATGTGTGTGTATGTGTGCGTGTTTGCTGTATACATGCCCAAAGGGACTACTTTGGAGGTGATGACAGGAACTACAAACTAGCATTAGTTATTTCCCTGCTATGTTCCAATTACAGGAACCTTTGGGTAGCACCTCACACTTCCTCCCCAATTTACTTAAATGAAAATCAACTGAAAAGAGATTTTTAAAAATCCAGTTGTATGATTGAGGGAGGAGTTGGTAGCTAAATGATTTACAGCACAGGCGATGGAATCAGCAAACCAAGTTCTAACTCTGGCTGGGACAGTTTGCATTCACTCTGTACCAATGCTCTTGGGAAAGACATGAATCTATATCTCTCCTCCAGCTGTGGATTAATAGTGGGGCAGTTGAAGTCCTTTAGCCCTGTAGGGCAGTCTATCTAGGGCATCTGGCTGACTAGTCCCTTGGCCTAATAAAAACCCAAAATTGCTACGAACAATGATTAAATTCCCATAGATCAATCATCAAGAAATAGAGATAAAATCATCACCTCACATGTCGTGTGACATGGGAGCATCTGAGTATGAATTAGTAAGAAACTCGTGAAGCCTTTTGAAAACCATGATTTACAGTTCTAGTAACAGACTTGTTATAAACACCCTCAATAAACAACCAGAACCTTCCAAGGATTATTCAAATCATAAGTTTCATCTATAAAAATAAAATGTTTAAGAACATCAGCTTGCTTAGCCACGTCAAATAAGTATTGTACAAATATGAAAACTAGAAGATTTAGTCAATGTTTACCAACATTTCATGCACATGAATTTCACATTCCTTTACATATTGATTTCTGTCATGCAAGAAGTCAAAATCAGCTCAAAATATACAGGTGTAGTGCAATCATTGGTTAGATTAAGTCAGTAGTTATAATTCAAACACCAAAAATAGAAAGAATGAAACAAAAAAAAAAAAAAAAATGTGCAGTTCAAAAAGTATAAAAATCCAGTAACCCTCCCTAAACTGAATTATACTTACATAATTTGGGGGGAAAAAAGAAAGAAAAAAAGAAAGAAGAAGAAATCCAATGCTTTCATGTCAAAAATTACTCCCCAAAATTTTTACATCAAGGAATATAGACAATACTATGGAAGTGTGAGAGTAGAAAGCGAATACATAACATCTTTCAAAAATAAGCACATTTTTAAAAAGAATTCTAAAGCTTATTGATATAGTGTAAAAGAGACAGGCTTGTGAATCATTTAATGAATTTTAATGATTGAAAAATATATATTCAACAACATCAACATCATCTTCCTGGTGCATAGCATTTCAAGGTAAGCAAAAGAAAAGAGAGGAATTAAATGCAATTAGATTCCTAAGCTAAATTAGATCCATATCTAAAATCATTCTTCACAATTAGCCTTATATATCAAAATAAAACTCAATTACCTCCCTTTACGTACAAGTGACGATTCAAATATTCAGCAAGATATTTTGGATTGAGATTAGTGGGTGCTAGGACTAGATCAACCCCAAATGGGTCATATGTGTGAGGATGTCTGATTGTACAAAAACTCATAACAGTCATGACCTCAGGAGACATCAGTGATGTCAAGGTGCATCATAAGGTGGTGTATATGAAAAAGTATTATGGATTTACCAACAATAATTATGCCTTCAATAATAATTTAAAATGTAGCCTGAAAATGTTTTTAGTCTACCTGACATGTGAAAAAACTGATTAAGTTATTTGGAAATATTTGAATAAAATAGCCAACAAAACATTAAGTTTATTATATATGTATATCAGCATTTTTTCTTCAGATACATGAAGAAAACTTCAAAATTATAAGGTAAATTGTGCAGTCATTCAATGCATTTAGAGTTCATATATTTCCAGCTGGCACAGGCTAACATAAATTATTATTAAAATGTACAAATACTAATCACTTAATTCAAATTTAGTCTCTCTATTAACTGTTTGTTTTAACCACTTTTCCTGCAGAATCAGCAAAAAAAAAAAAAAAAAAAATCTCTCAATATCTGTATCACTAAATGAATCACCACAGCCAGTAAGTGTGCTAATTCAATCTTTTCTGTAAGAAATACTAGCACTAGGTTAGGGCATTGCTGATTAAGAATGACCATAGAGACCAGACAGAAAGAAAGAAAAACATTGTTAGATGGTGCTTAGTGATGTACTCGTGCAAATTTTCAAGTTTGTACCCCCAAAAACCTGGCCTAGAGAAACAGAGATAGATAAGACACCCAAAGAGAGAAGAATCTGTAGCTGAGTTGGCAGCGATTCTTTTGAAAACAAATTCCTGGATGCACCTCCAAATTCAATCAGTTCTTCCATAGCCCGTGGCCCAACCTCCCACAAAATCTCATTGAGAACTTTCGGGGGTATCGTGCGGACAGATGGACACAAGTGAATACATATACCTCTTGAAACTTCATTGGCAGAAGTAAAAGAGGATAAACAAGATTGTATCACAAATGAATTCTCATTTAAGACACAATAGATGAAAGGAAGAAAAATCATCCAACTGCAGTAAATTTGGCAAATTAATGAGGATTGATCAGAGAACTTACAGAAGCGTATAGTGGCTAAAACAGTATTCTTATTTCAAAATTCATTGTCAGTTATTGTAGTGACATGTCATGCAAGTGCATTGCTTTCTCTTCAAGATATGAAAACATACCAGTTGAAAATTTGCTAGGGGGTAAGTTTTTTCACCATTATAAGGGTCATACAAAACTGAACTACGACAGAAGTTAGTGATAGCAATTGATTTAAAAATTATTATTAAAGACTTATCAAATTAATTCCAATTTATGAAAATAAAGATAGGGCAAAAACAAAAAGAGGTTCATTCCAACAAAACAGATTTGATATATGAGTGAAAGAACATTCCATATAAGTTTTAAAATTGTAATAAACAGGTGTGCAGTGAACCATAATCAGTGAACAAGCAGATGTTAGCTGAAATACACAAAACAAAATAACATCTAAAACAATATCTGCTACTGACCAGTTTCTGTTACACTATGTCTCTTCTTGCTTGTTCTCCCATTGTCCAAGGCAACTCAGTCAGGGTTGTATGATAATGGAATGGAACTGAAGGAGACATTATGTTGGTGGTTAGCCAGTGACCAATAAGGGTCAAATTATATCCCTCTTTGCAATCTACTGAGGAAACAATCCTATTAAAAAAGATGTATTTAGCAGAGAGAGCAACTAGCCCATTGCAAATGAGATTGTAGCTGAATCAGCACAAAGGAGAATTCCTTTAGATTCGAGTATAATTTAAACAATAGAAGAGTTTGAGAAAAAAAAAAAAAAAAAAAGATATTTCTCTAGTAAATTGAAAATGAAAATAAAGTAAATTAATCCTTTTCAAGCAAATGTAACATTAAGACCCTTAGTGCGGTTTGGATGTAGGACAGCCAAGATATTGCTGTATAATTTAATGTAACCAAGTATAGTTTGAAAAACAAAAAAACAAAAACATTAAATCATAGTAGATTTTGAACAGTACGGGGAAACTGTTGAATGAAACAACCGCACTAATCAAGGTATACCTGGAATGGAAAACTATTAAATCACAATAATGTTAGAAATAATTAATAAATTTTAAAAAAAAAAGAAAGCTGTAGCAAAACATGAAATTTAGGACATATTTCCTACAAATACAATATTTTAAATATTCTTTGATCTTTGGATGATATCTTTAAATATAAATAAGTGGATTAAAAGCAAACAATAGTAAACTTCTTCATTTTCCAAACTGATGTTTTATCAACAGATAGGAGATATACAATTGTACAAGGAAAATACATGGATAAATCATTTTTGATAGTTCAAATTTACATTTTTTTTGTAAAAGCAAATCTGTAAAATTGTTGCAAAAAGACTATATAAGAAACATTTTTTGAACTAGAGTGCTTTGTGAAAAATCAATTATCTTGAGAAATTTTTAAAAATACTTAGAAGCAGCTAGGAAAAACTTCACCTTGCCCTACTGATCAGAGACAATACAAAACATAATAACTTATTTTTAAGAGTAATTTATACAAATATTTTAGAAAATCTAAATTCAATACAGTAAAAAATGAATATCCAACTGTCCTTTTTTTAAGTTCATTGTAACTTTGCAAAAACATACTCTGCCCACTGCTGTTCATTTACATTACAAATGTGATCCATATTGTAACATTTGAATGAAGGCAATGCTGATAACTCCTAGAAAAAAAAAAAGATTTTTTGAATAGCAAAATGCGTGACTGCTGCAGGGTCAAACTCTACTCCTACTTTCATCCCAACTGAAGTTAATTACTGCAACTTTTGCATCATATATATAATAAATTTTAGGATAATTAAGAATTGGCCATTGGTTTTGATCAACTTTAAGGTGGGTGGCAAAGTCAACTCCAAAGTCCGAATACAGATGGATTTATCTCAAGGCAATGTTGGATGTGCCTACACACGAGAAACAAATACAAAAACAGAAGTTTGGACAATACTTATTTTACCACTTGTCAGCCTTTCTATTATAATACATGAATAATTGATCATTAAAAAGATAATATACAATGATTTTTCAAATTTATTAGAATAAAAATTTGTGAATTAGATCCGAAGGAGCTTCAATTAAAGCACGATGAGCAGAAATAATACTTAGCATATTGCAATGTTAAGTAGATAAATTTCTGATGGAATTTCAAGATCAAAAATTAGATGCAACTTTTGTAAGATTGATTGGTTATTTTTCAGCCCAGCAAACTGCTTGAAAGAAAGAAAAAAAAATTTAAAAAATAATGATCTAAATGAAAGAGTGGATCTATACCAGTCCATGTAAATAATTCAGCCATGCTCCAGAAAAGCACTTAAATATTTCAAGTCCACATTTTATATACATTCACTAAATTTACTTAGACACCTGCCATAGAGTGATATTTAGCTAGTTTTATAAAACACTGCAAGCATGTTCAATCTTCAAGATGTCCCCCTACAATAGCCTTGTGCAATATAAGGCTAAGTTTAGTAAATATCTATATTCACCATAGACCCGATTTCAACCAGAAAGAAAAAAAAGGTCCTATTTTTAGACCGTTATAGTTTGTTTTTTCATTGGTAGCACAGAAGTTGATTTGAAATGGGTAAGACAAGAAACCTATTATTATACATTTCGTTCAGACAATCTAATCCCTTCTCGTCTTTGCTGTTGATACGATGTTTCAGTTGACTCATTCTACGATCTTCTTCAGGTGTAAAATGCAATATCTCTAAGGAAAGAGTTTCCCTTATCAATCTCTCTCCAGTTGTATCACCATCCAATATGAATGTCCAAACAAAAGTTTGTATGCTAATGACTATACTTCAAGTTAGAGACAACTATGCATTTTCTTAGAAAATTCATCTATATTCAGAACATACTATTTCAATAATATGCAAAAGTTCTTCACAGGTTAATCAAAAACATTTTAAGAATATATGGAGTGTATTAATTTGATTACATATTCAAACCAACACAGAACATATGTTCCGGGTATATTATAATGGAAAGGTAAGAATTTTACTGAAGGATGCATCAAAACAATACATTGTACTAATAGCTCACTGTACTAATTTCCAATGGTTTATGCCAATGAAACAGCATGATCCTCCCACTTTGACCAATTCAAGCAGTTCACTTTCCCAAGTACCCACCTCCTAATGATAGGATCATAGGCAATAAATATGTGATTTTGATAAGTGCTACATGAAAACATTAATGAATTTGTGAGAAAAAATACCAGAAAACTCACTTAAAATCCCCTAAGAGCAATTTATTATTACCTCATTAAACATGGGATGTTCCAGCAGAAATTCATCTTTCTATTCAAGTCAATTAAGAAACAATATTTCTGTAATATATCTTTTGTCCAACTCCATACAGAGTTGACTTTGTTTTCCCACCATGATATGATTCCCAAACTAAAAACCGATAAGTTATACATGTAAAATGATGATGTACAGAAAAACCAAAGAGTTTGCGTAGTTACTCTATGTCAAATAACAACACAAGTCGTAGTGTCAGATTTCTTTGATTACGATGAATAGAATATATTTTTCTTCACCAAACTAACAATAATAAATTCATTTTTGCACATCTATACCTAGGTGAGAAAATTGATTGATTGATTCAAGAAAAAGATAATTTCAAAACTGTGTTCCTTCGTGGTATTTTGTCATCTTTTGTTTTGAATGAACACAAGACATAAAATTGAATTATTTTTCAGTCATAGTGTAACGTTTTTTCATAGTTTTGTTTCAAAGTTGGAAAGCAGTTGATCTTGGGATTAAATCCACCCAGGAGCAACACATTTTTTTCTTTCTTTTAATGCTGGATTAACCATTAGGTTGAGTAGGCTGCTTCTTTCTTTGTTCCTTGCTTTTGAGACCAGTGGCTGATTAACCATCAGACTAAGTAGGCTTTTTTTGTTGCCCCTACCTTTCAAAGACAGTAGTGGATTGACCATTAGGCCTAGTAGAGCTTTTCTTTTGTCGAACTTCTGCTATAGAGTTTTGACTTTAATTTCCTAAGTAACAACAATGACGGATGACCATTGACTTATACAAAACCTGCTAAAGGTTGACTTGTTTTGCCAAGTTGGCAAATTGCATTATCTGGAACTACTAATAAAGCTGTTGAAATGGATCAGGAAATTTTGGAATAACAATATTGGAGAAATTCTGCTTTGTTTATCTTTTAATGAAGCAAACCAAGCTTGTTTTGTAACTAGTTGTTATTTCTCATGTCTGAAGCTTAGAGTTGGTTCTAACCATTCCTATCAGGTCTAGATTTCAACTTAAACTATTACTCACATGTAAGTTGACTCAATTTGTCCACTAAAAACAACTTATACATTCATAACCAGGCTAACTTCTAAAAATATTCGGGGGTGGGGGTGAAAGCTTGTTGGAATTTTGGGTGCAAGCCCACGAGACGGCTGCAGTTATGACACTTTTCTTTCCTTAATAAATCATCTAGCAAAACATATACTCCAACAATCTAAATATAAACAATTTCTTTTTTTTATATCCGATCTTTCACAAAAACTAATTTTATTCCTGACAATAAATCCCAATTCTCAGTGAAATATGGAAAATAAGCATTTTAGAACCATACAGAATGGATCTGTTTACACAAGTTCAGGTGCAGATATTTTCTTGTGTTTTTTCTGCTTGATTAGTATTCCTGAAGGGAAATCCCACTTTCAATTGTATGGTAGCTCATAGATGTAGACAATAAAAAGATATGGACTGTGAAGTTTATTGCAATTTCTAAGAAAAGTTAAAGGCTTCCAGTGACCATCAAGTACGCAATCAATAAATGTCCAAGAAACTTTATGAACACCGCTTTCCTAACCTCTTTAGCTAATCGTCTGTTTGTCGTGAATGACTTTTTTTCCAGCTCTTTTCAAAGGGACACAAAGCAAAAATATAGTGAAAGTTGGTAAAAAAATCCATAATAAGGTTCATTTCTAACGGTCATGTTGATATTTCCGGATTCATAAAAATTTGAAGAAAATCAATACTTGAATTTATTTGTTTTTTCCTCTCTCCTGATTGCTCAAAGTTGAAAGCTAAAATCCTTAAATTGTAAACCAAGTCAAATATGGTTACGCCCAGTAACAAAAAAGCTAATTGTTTAATCGATTAAAACACTTTTCCTTTCGGAAAGTAATGTTTGTTGAGGTCAGTCGATTCTTCATTTTTTTGCATTATTTTTAGACAGGGTTTCATTTTCGGCCTAATTTTATGTCTATACTTGATTGAATTGCTAACTTGAAAACTCCGAATTTTTTTCATTGCTATGAAAAGCAACTAAAATTTTTGAGGTGAAAGACAATAATTACTCAAAATGAATAAAGATTTAAAAACTCCTTTCACGGATTATAATAAATATTCACCAAAACACGTTTCTACTTCGGACTACAATTTTTTGGTAGTTCAATTAACCATATGCGACAAACAACGATCACGTGTTTTTTTTATATCATTTTTCGATTCACCTCACCACGATTTCACTTCACGAGTTGTAGCTCAGAACAAAAATGTAAACAATGAAATTTAATTCGTCAGTTCCGGAACTTCCAAGTTTAAAAAGAAAAAAATCTTGTAAAAGCTAGTTCATTCTGCTTTTAAACGAAACTAAATTTACAAAAACAGCACTTTTTACGAGGTTAACAGGAAAATAAAGAATTCAGAAAAACGATGACCCATCTCACAGTTAATGAATCAATTCAAAGTAAGTAATATTAGGTGCGGAGTAGTTTAATGATTACCGGTGCCGAGAACGGAATCGACAAACCTAGTCAGCGAGTTTTAACCGAAGCTATTACATTAATGTCATAGATAGTCGCCATAACAGGTCCCAAGCCCGGGTAAAGGAGGGTTGTACATAGAGCAAGCAACTCTACTCCGTGTAAACCTATTTTAATAAGAGGTTCAAGGGAGACTTCAGCAAAATGGTTGTGGCCTTATGCTCCATACGCCACGGAATCAACGAGAATAAGCAATAGTTACTCAACAGAGTAACTTAGAAAAACAAATAATTCAATGAGTGTTTTAGACCCTTTAAAAAATAAGCTTCGATGAGAAAAAAAAAATCGGTAAAATATTCAAGAATTTTCGAGACGCCAAGATGTAGCCTGGGAAACAAAATTAAACTTAAAGATAATAAAATTGTGAATAAACATTTTACTCCAAAATCAACTTCAATTTAAAGAATAAATATTGATCCACTTTGAAAAGCGATTTTTTTCCGAATCGTATCAATAATTTTGGAGGTAATTCGAATAAAAATGTATTCCAAATTCATAGTGAAATAGTTGTTGTAAGGAAAACAATTTAAAAGAGAAGAAAATTAATGATAAGCGATTATAAAAGAAATCTAACGGTAAGCTAATGGTTGGTTGCAAATTCAAAGTATTAAGAGTAAAAATAATAAGGCAAACGATGATCGTTTAGTTGTTTATCTGTCGTCGGTTGGTTGCCATAAGAACAGCTGGACGCCAACAATGGAAGGCTGGTCCCAGCAACGTATACATCCGCCAACCAACTTCATCATCAACGACCACCACCACTACCATGACGATGACTGAACAAACATCGGACACACAACAAACCAACAATGATGATGAATGCTTTATACAAAACACACACACACGCACTACCATTTCTTCAAGCTGCGATAGTGCAGCCAACCTACAGAGACATTGTAGTTGGAGACAGTCACTCGGAAAATTTTCAATTTCAATCAAGAAAACGATTTGATTATTTGTAATCAAAGTCAACGGTGAAAACCACTTTCGAAAAAAAAAAAAAATCAATTTTTTTATCAAAACAAATAAGAAAGTTAATAAAGTTACTAGAGTGGCAATGAAAACTTCGAACTTTCTACAAGGTCTGAAATAGAGTTCAAGCATGTTTCGTGAAATTACTAACAATGGAAAAGAGCAAGTAAGTAGTAGTCTTAATCTTGAACAACTGAATTCTAACAGACTTACAATAACATATTTTCAAATAATCAAAACTTGGCGCCAATGCATATTATATTGTTGAAAAATAAACATTACACTAAGTTAAATTAGTTCCAACATTGTCAAAAGAAAAGAAAAAAAGTAAATGAATCCAATCGCGAAACATATGGACTTTTCAAATAACTATAAAAAACATACCAGATCACCAACGATTAGATAACCAATATGAAAGAAACGAAAGTAAAAGGGGAGAATAATTCTAAACCTGAAGCAAGGTATATCAAATGGACAAAAAAAGGGGGGATTGTGAAAGTAAAAATAGAACGTACCTGGTTACAAGGTACTTACAAAACAACAGTACATTTGAAATAGTTTTTAAATGATTTTAGGGAAGTTGAAAAATAGGAAACGTGACTATTTTTTTGGGGGGGGACTCACTTTTCGATGGTGATGATAATTATTAGTATTAATAATAATAAAAGTAAAAAAGCAAAATTATAAATAAAACAAGTAACAACACGATCGGGTAACACGTTGTTGTTTGCACTTCTAACTCGGATGGCATGTGAACAAGATCAGACTTGTCTGTTAAATTAAGAACCAAATGCTACGTTTTGGCAGTGCCGTTTTCTTAGAGCAACATTTTCATATTTGTCCATTAATAAAGCTATTTTTCATTAAAATCAACTAAATATTATCTTCAGGGGACTTATCCAATTCCATAACTGAAATGGATTAGAAATGAATCTCTACAAATCGAAGTGGTGGGTGACATCTAAGAGAATATGGTTATTTAATTTGTTTGTAGCCTACATCCATACATAACAACGAGCAAATATTTACCAGATTTTTGTAAAAATCAGGGTGTTAAAAATTGAATAATTCTGAGCTTGAATCACAACATAAGATATTTCAAGTAATAGATTCTGCAAGTTTTAAAGGTCTCTAAAGCTGTGAATGCGTAAAAAAAAACATAATTATTTTTTTTTTAAAAATGCAGTTGTGAGGATGATTGAAAGATCGTAAGGGTCAACAATCAGGAAGATTGGGATTCAATATTTTCTGACTGGTGTTGATGGTGTCACTAAGAGAGCTGGTGTGATCAAAATAAAGCAAGGAAGGATAGAGACCATGTTGGTAACTAAGGCACATGGCAAACATTAAACAACACAACTAACACAAAACGACGATAGTAAAAAAAAATGACCCACTTCGGGGAGATAGAGACGGCGAAAAAACAGACTGTTTCGATACGTAGAGGACACTTCAACATATGTCGAATATAAACATACATTTGTGACACGATAAACATCACTGTCAGCAGCTTGCAGGTGAAAAAATTCAACCTGTCTACAAACTGGCCACACTCCGGTGTGCATGTTAGGGTAGCTTGTGTAATCGCCATTTTAAACATACAAAACGATTGTTTTTCAGCAGACCACAAGATGGAACGCTTAAAAACAAGATCGGAATCGAAAATCGTGGTCAGTTCGTCCAGCTAAGTATGCAACTATCGGGTTACTATGAAGTCAACAACATTGTGTTTAGAGTGTTAGAAACATAAATGGGAAAAGGAAAATCACCTTTTGGTTTATGTTGTTGGCGGGCTGCAGTCGTCGTAGATACCGTGGCTATGGCGTTTATTCCTAGGGCAACAGTTGCCACACTCTCACTATACTGTGTATCCTAACACCGAACTACTTATCACCAAACAAGTACTTTGTCGAAACAAACACAAGTGTACGCAAAAATTGCTCTCAAGTCCAATGAACAAGACATTTCGTGACGGAATATCACGTATATTTGATCTACTTTGAATCCTGGTTGCAGAATTTGATTGCCATATGAAGAACTACTTCTTATTCGGATGCAAGTTCGAAACCGAACAACGTCTCTGCTTGTTGGATGATGCTAAGATGGCGGCGCTTCCATCAGAATAAGAATGGCGTCTTGACAACTGAGGCATGCGTTAGCAACGTCATTTCCGGTCCGGTTTCGTACAGACACAACCGGATGGAAGCTCATTGCGAGCATAACTAACCTTTCTTGACGTTCGTTTTTTGCCTTTTTGAAAGCTCAAAAATCTTCACAATTTATTATATGTACACCACAGCTCATTCTATGCAAACAGGATAACACCAAGTTGACAAAAAGTGAATAATGTTTCTTAGTGTATGCTGTTTGGTGTTGCCAAGATGGCGACGCCGCCATTAAAATGCGAATGGCGTCTTGACAACTGAAGCATGTTCGATGAACGATCATCTACGGAACAATCAAGCAGAAAACCAACGATGCTTTCATGGTTTTCGATTCCAGTCGGGCCCGGCCGACCGATACGTATATTTTTAATGCGTTATAACGAAATATGCTCAACATTTGGACCATAAGGATTGAACGATTGTGTATACGAACGTTGTTAGGGAAACGCAAATAGAAGCCATGTATGCTACTGCTCATGGTAGTGATGATGATTACAAGAATGATAATGATGATGATGGGAAAGGTTAGGAA
This sequence comes from Thysanoteuthis rhombus, assembly GCA_963457665.1. Classification (NCBI taxonomy): domain Eukaryota; kingdom Metazoa; phylum Mollusca; class Cephalopoda; order Oegopsida; family Thysanoteuthidae; genus Thysanoteuthis; species Thysanoteuthis major. The sequence goes on along the minus strand of OY735204.1, from coordinate 75,092,045 downwards.
AAAAATAGGGATACCCTTTTTAAAGAGAATTTTTCTTTGTTCTTATTGCCTTTTGGGTATAATACTGCCACAATATCACCTTTATTAAGTAACCTTATATGGCTATGAAATGAACTTGGAGAAAATACCAAAATCAGATATCAATATTCAATAAAGAAAAATTTTAAATATATATGTATTAAAAAATACTAAACCTTCATTTTTCAAGAGTGACTGACACATTGACAAGATAATTGGAATATACCTGTGTACTAAATAAATAATACACTTCATATACTGTTAATAAACAATTGATTGCTCAAAACAAGAATACAATTAATTAATCTTAAGCAATCTGCTTGATAAAAAGAGGAAATTCAAGATTAGGTATGAATTGACTAATGAAATATTAAATAAGTAGCATAGTACCTGTTAAGAATGACGAGGTTATTTAGGTATTCATCACCACTTCTACCGAGAATATATGTGTGCTCTACCTATGATCAAACTTGCTCCAAGCCCCCTGCCTAGAATCAGTGTAGTATCTGTGCTCTCACTCAAAAGTGTTATGCACAGATACTATATATATATATATATATATATATATATATATATATATATATATTATATATATATATATATATATATAAATATATATATTTATATATATAAATATATATGGGATTTATGTATATATATATATATATATATATATATATATATATATATATATATATATATATGTGTGTGGAATTTATGGATACACATTGCATTTTACTTGTGGATCAAGATCATTTCTTAAATTGCAAGTAGTCCACCTGTTTAGCAATGAATTGCCTTTATGTTTTCATTAGAAACTGTCAACATAGTTTTTTTCAGTTTTTTAGTTAGTCTGGATGGTTTGCTATCTATGTATGCATGTATCATGTATACAGGCTATACTAATGGAGCTAGATGGTTGAAAATTCAAACATTTACTCCTTATTAAGTCTATGAAAAATGTTTTTGTCCTTTTGAATTAGGTTTTTATTGGGGAGGGCTTCAATTTGCAATCTAAGTTTATGCTAAATTGGTCTCTTAGTTTGTATTTGGCAGCATTCAGGCTTTTTTTTGAAAATTATTTTTTTTCCAAGTATGCTGCCAAAAGATGTTAGTCATGTGATGGTTTCTATTGAGTGACTAACCAGACCTGTTTATATTAGTTTCGACTAATCAGATAAGAAAGTATTGATTGATGTAATAGAAATTTAGTTTTTATTGAGTGCTTTCTTATGTAAAATGATCTGTTTGATTTTTTTGATTTTGTTCTCATCATTTGATAAAGTATTTTAACATTATCAATTCTGACTTGTTTTTACCATCATTCTAACGTTTCATCAACTTTGTCTCGGACTGTAATTCTATAACAACAATTAAACTGTATAATCAGAAAATAAGGAGTAAGACAATGGTGAGAATTGAACTCATGCCTTCTAGCTGAAGAGAATCCAATATACACTTGATTGCTTTCAACCCATTTGGCCACAGGGAAATTCATAGTTAAACAGAAGCTAATTTTACACCATAAACTTTACCCCCTACAACTGATAGCTATATAAATATATTTTTAGTTGCTTATCCCTAGAGAAGAATTGTATGGTCATCTATTTAATATGCAGAGGATATTAAACAACTGACATCTCTAATCTGGGAGAAGGAAGGATAGAAATCATTTAGCTTAGGACTAAAAGACGGGTTCTTTCAGGGTCAAACTCCATTCCTACATCTATTACGACTGAAGATGATTTCTGCAGCTTTTGTTGTGTATATATAAAAGATTAAAAAATCATAGAAATATATGCATATTTTTTTTGTAAAAATGTACATATTTATTCGAATGAAATAAGCCTGTGGGTACCTGTATGATAAATTTTCTTTTACATTTAAAACTTGTCGATTTAGCTGAATGAACTGAAAGAGTATGATAAGATGCTGATGTGAAAAGGATGCTCACTATGGAAATTGATGAGAACAAATCAGTTATTATATTAAACTGTAAGATAATATTAATTTTAGAAAAAAAACTTATTTTGATCACTTCAGATAAAGTGTTCGGGATAGACTTATTTTGATATGAATAACCATTTGAAAACATTATCTATGATTACAATAAACAACTTTCTGTGTATTTTTTGTTTTTTGTATTCAATGTAGTCTGCCAGTAACTTTGGTTGTAACTTATACATATGTATTTTTCTATTTTTTCAATGAGAAATATCACATCAATTTGGTTTTAAACAACAATTATACCAAGAAATGAATAGAAAATCTAAAAACCGCACGGGAAAATTATAGTGAATTAAAAAAATAAACTTATATATTTCAATCACATATTGGAAAAAAAGTAAATGAATTAATTCATTCATTTTTTATGCTGTTGAAATCACGAGAAACATTTAAAATGTGATTCATTACTATTATTTGACAGTATGAAAGGTCCTCGCCTCTTTTCTCCCAAAATTGCTAAAACAAAGTAAACATAATCTTGATTGTCCTGCCTCACATTATCCAGAACTTTGTCAAAAACTGGAATTCAGAGAGAAGCATTTTTTATCTCAATATTCCCTGCTATAATAAAGGATCTTATATGCTATCAAATATAGAATGATCCATATTTTTAAAAACTGTCTATCAAAACTGTCAACATAGGTTTCTTCAGTTTTCAAGTTGGTCTGGCTAGCTATATATGTATCATGTATACAGGCCACCCCAAAGGAGCAAGATGGCTGAGAATTTAAACATCTACTCCTTTCTATGTCCATAACAAACATTTTTTCTTGTATTTTGCACCTCCCTGTTAAGTTGGAGTTTCATTTTGGATTGTAAGTTCATGCTAAACTGATCACTTTGTTTTTGTCTGGGAGTATTTATGCTCATTTTATTGAAAATTCAGACTCTGTCGTGATCACTATCCAACAAAATGTGAGTGAAGCAAGTTATTCATTATCACCCCCTTTTCCCTATTTTTTAATTGATCAACCAAACACGGTAGGCTGCAAAAAGTTGTTTGCCACATGATGGTTTTTATTGAGTGACTAACCAGACTTGTTCATTGAAAGAAGAGAAAAAAAAGCTGATAATTATGTTCATTGAACATTGCATAAACACAAACAGGTATTAAAATGATAATTTAGAAATACAAATGTCAACTGAATCACCTTTTTGTCTGTAACACTGGCTGCAGGAGATGACTATTGAATGCTAATTATTGAGTAGTCTCCCTTACTTAATTGTTTTTGCAAACACATGAAAAATCCAGGTTCGTTCTGGCTGAACATTCAAAAAGGAGATACAGAACAACTAAATGTTAGAAACTACCAATCAAACACAGTTTTCAAGGGTTTGCTATCTGTGAATGTATTGGGTAAAAAGTCCTCACCAATGGAGGTAGAGGGCTGAAAATCAAAACATTTATCTCTCCAAAGAGCAGTGTTTTGTTTTTGGAAAATTTAGCCCCTTTGCTTTTGCCCAGCCCAATTCATGCATATTTTTTTTTAAATTTGAACTTTTTAGTGATCACAACTCAACAAAGGACAAGAGAAGTAACTTATTCATTGATCATCCCTTTTACAAATTTTTTCAATTAAACCCTCCCAACCCAGCATGCAGCCAAAAGACATTGGTCACATGATGGTTTCTATTGTGTGACTAACCAGACCCGTTTTTGATATTTATTAGTACAATGTGAAATTATTCAAACACTGCCATCATTTAATGATAGCATAAGTAAACTAGTTATATGATGATATATCATTGGTATAATTGGTCAAGATGGATATTTAGAAGCTGACTTGACATTCTCTAATGACTTGGCATGTGATATAATTTTATACTAACTGCTTATGTAACTTGCAATATCACAGATAAAATTAATCGAACAAATAGATCAAACCTTTCATTTGGTTACAGTAGATTCTAAGAGGGCAAAATGGAACAAAAAAATCAGTTGTAATTATTTATTAACCAGTAAGAAAAAGTGCATAACTAAACAATGTGTTAGTATACTTGTAAAAACTTTGAAAAAACACAGAACGCAAATATTTTAAGATAAAATAGACAAAAAACGTTGATGTTCAGTTACTTGTGAGTTCATACCACTAAAAATAGCCATATTAAGTCACTGCTATATATTTTGTTTATTTTATTAAAAAAAATATTTTTGTGTTTTTTTAAAAGTTTTTACAACTATATCAACGTACTGTGCAGGTATGCATTTTTCCTTCTGGTCCTGATTTCTTTAATATTTTATGGCTTTTTTTTCTCCAAGAAGTTATTTCTTACTTCTAAGTAAAATATAAGCTTGTAAACTGAATTGAGAATTTGCTGACTCTTGCAAGATTTTTCAGTTAGTATAGCTCCCTCATCGCAAACTATATTTTGATATTTCCTGATGCTGAAGAAATTATCACAAATTTTACAAAATATCTTGGTATGAGTAGCTGGTATTTATGTTCTCTTAAGGGTTCATGAACATTTTGGTTTGTAAAAAAATATGCACGTTGAATCAATGATCAAATGCCACCAGTTGATATTAATTTTCAGGTGTTTATTTCTGGAGTTGCAAACAGTGGTCAACAGCATCAAAACATAGCAGCATCAACACTTTTTGGGGAATAGAAGGATACTGGAGAGAGAAAGAAAGAAAGGCAGAGAGTTATGTACTATCATCATTAGTCATGGCCACTTGATTCTATGGAAAGCAGGAAAAGTCTTACAAACTCCAGAATCAAAACACAACTAACTTATCAAAGGCATTTTTAAAATTTTGCTGACAAGAACCCATGTTTCTATTTGCATTTATGATTTTAGATTGCTTAACCTAATGTGCTTTGGTGTCACTTATCTGCCTTGTACATAAAATGAAAAAAATAGGCCCTTGTTATTTGTTAAAATGACAGAAATCCTTTATTTTCTGTGACATTTGCCGGGTCATGTTACATATATCTACAAAATTTGGTCTAATTCTCCTTACAGCAAATTTTTAGCAAAAACATGAAGGAAAATTAACTTTGCTATAACTTAGTATTTAGCGTTTCTCAGAGCAATTTTCCTGACTTGGTGTAATAATAAATTTACTCAAACTAAAATTCTTTATGAAATGGTATAGATTTTTTTGAAAATTGATTGAGTTTTGTAAAAGTTACAAAAAATTGAATTTTGTGCGAAAACTCAACTTGAGCTATGTTAATTTCTGAATCCAATTCACATGTGCCTAACCTTCAAAAGTCTTTTTAATTTCTCTTATTAAAAATTTTCAAACTTGAAAAATAAAAAGGTTTCAAATCATCAATATATGCACACCACTAGAAAAAAATTTTTCCTCAACTTCAACTACTCTTGTTCTTCAGAACATGTTGACTTAAAGTGGATTTAGGCTGGTTTACAGCCAAATGCTCTAACTGGTTGCTCTAGGTAAGGTCTACACCTGATGAGACAAAGCTTTTTTATTTTTCATCCTAATTCACACGTGCCTGACTTACAAAATCTTGTTCATTCCTCACACTCTAAAATTTTCAGCCTCAAAAAATACAGTTTCAAATAACTATTAATAAGTACATGTGACTACCAGAGAATTTGTCCTCAACTGCAGTTATGTATGGAAGTAGGTGTATCGTTATAGACATATATATGAAATAGGTGAGACAGTATGTTAGGGCATAGCATTCCCTTGGCGAATCAACAGCTGTCTTTGTCAGTAAAATCCTTTCCTTTTATCTCACTCAGTAGGCTCCAAGTGAGCCGATCGAGGTTTCCTTGAAACCTGCTTTCATTGGTTGAATATTCATCAATGTAACCATTTTTGTGTTTGCAGTTTATATTATGGGAAGGAATTTTCATTGTTGCTCTAGGAGTCTGTTTTTCCATAAAATTAATTTTTCTTTCTCTGGGTGGTCCCTCGGGTAAAAAATTGCTTATTATTCTTGTTCGTTGATTACTGTCTACAAAATAATTGCAAAAAAAGGGGGTCTGCTAGATTATTTCCTCTATAAAAGAGGTCTTTGAATTTTCAGAGTTTTCAAATCAATGCTTGAGATACGTCTCATGATGAACAATAAGTACTAAAAGGCAATAATGTGGAAAGAAAAAGTAAGCTATGCACAAACGTCTTTCATTTTATCAATTATTACTTTTGATCTTTTTTTACTGGACCTTATATTCTAAACATATTCTTAATAAAGCACTAACTGGAATATTCTGTATTGGCCAGGGAAAAATAACTTGAAATATAACTGCACAGTGAAAAATATGCCCTTTATTATAATTCGTCTTACACAACACAACAAATGAAATAAATATTATTTACACTGTTTATACATAATTTTTCAAAGACATCTTTTTGGTAATTAAATAGATATTGACATCAAGATGGCTCAATTACCTTTTATTCATTTTTCTAATATTTTGCTAACCTTTAACGGGAGGCTTTGTCAGAGTTTATCTTAATTTTGATTTTTTGTCAATGCTGTCAACCTTCTATTGAATGGGGAAAAAAAGAATCCAAAAATAAAAGAAAAAAAACATATGGAAGGCTGACAACAAAATAGAAGAATGTGAAGATTAATGAACGTAAAGAAGGAAAAAAGAGAAAAAAATCAAAATTAAGATAAACTCTGACAAAGCCTCCCATTAAAGGTTAGCAAAATATTAGAAAAATGAATAAAAGGTAATTGAGCCATCTTGATGTCAATATCTATTTAATTACCAAAAAGATGTCTTTGAAAAATTATGTATAAACAGTGTACATAATATTTTTTTCATTCGTTGAGTTGTGAAAGAAGAAATATAATAAAGGGCATATTTTTCACCATGTGGTTATATTTCAAGTTATTTTTCCCTGGCCAAAGCAGAATATTCCAGCCAGTGCTTTATTAAGAATATGTTTAGAATATAAGGTCCAGTAAAAAAAGATCAAAAGTAATAAATGATAAAACAAAAGAAGTATGTGCTTCCTGTTAGAGGTCAGTGAAATATTAGAAAAATGAAATGATATGAAAGGTAATTGAGCCATTCTGATGTCACTTTTTATTTACTATTTCTACATGAAAAAGTAGCTGTTATTGGAAAATATTCTAATGCACAAAACAAATCATGTAGTCCCTTAGTTTGACAGGGCTTCTCGGTACACAACGTTAGCTCTTCTCCTACTGGGTGTCCAGTATGGAAAGGTTTTTAGAGATCCAACCGTAGAGCAGCCAAAATAGAGCTGGCCATGGGAAGAAGCTTGGAGAAGTTAGGTTGAGTGATTTGAGAGATTGTCCTTGTGCCTTTTTATAATTTTAAAATTTTTATCAGAAAATGTTTTCCAGGGTTGCACAACTTTTACAAAAAATAGAAAAATCAAAATTCTTAGCCTTTCATTTGATTGAAAACAAGCTATTTTAATCCCAAATTGACATCTGGTGACCTCCATGACCTTGAAGGTCAGTACTACCTACCCTATCATTTTTTCTACCCAAGTTAACTGCACATACAAATTCATCTCTAAGAATGCAATAGAGATCAATTCGTCTCTAAGGATGCAATAGAGATCATAAAGGCCACAAACAAATTTTACTTCTAATGACTTTGGAGGTAAAATTTTATCTTATCTGCCTTACCATTTGCTTGGTCAAAAACATTTTAGTACTTCATAGTAAACTCAATATCTCATCCCATTTTGCTAAAAATTGTTTCAATAGGCTATAAATGGCATGCTGTACTATCCAATGACCTTTGGTGACCCTGAGTAACATCTGCGGTTAATCTTGCATAGCCTATGTCACAAATCAATGTCTTGTGAGTCTTCATGTCAAATATTAGATCAATGAACTTTGTAGTTTTAGATTTTTTAAAAAAAGTAAATAAAAGAAAATAATTGAATTTATCCTATTCTCTCACTGTTTTTCCCCTCAATCAAATTACACATTTCTGTTATTTCACCTTCTTAGAACTATTATTACACACACATGCACACGCACACACACATATGTGATATTTATAAAGGGATTTTAAAAGGAATTATGTTTTAGCAGGATTAGTTGACAGTCTAACATCTGCACTGGCATGAGACTTAAAGTCACCACTAAGCACTAATTTTTCTATGTTCACATATTTATATATATATATATATATAAATATCATTAGATTGGGCAGGTTATGTCTCTACAATTACCATATATATATATATATATATATATATATATATATATATATATATATATATATAATATATAAATATTTATACCTATGATTGTAGAATAGAGAAAATAATTCTTGAACTCCAGCCTCGCCAGACTGTCAATAGCTCAGCTGGTAATAGCAGAGCCACTTATCGGCTGCTTCCTGTTGGATGTGGGTTCAATCCCCACATAACGCACATTTCTTCATTTATTTACTTGATCTGGGGGTCATTTGATTTGTTACCGAGTAACATTGGTGCCGAGCAAAATATAGTTCATACTGAAATGTTTTCATGATTGTCACATTCTGTCGGATATAAATTGTCCATTTACTGATACACAAATGGAAATGATAATTAACAATATCAAAACGATAAGATTGAAAACTAGTTTAGTGCATCTCTAAATCTTTTAATAAATGATTGAATGCATTTCATCTACCTAAATATAGACATCATCTGTGAAGAAGTGAAAAATAAACAAAAGTAAACATACATGTGAACTTTAATCTCTATGATTTTCTCTGGCTAATATTCTTTATGGAGGTACAGAGTGGCATAATGGTTACCCGCATGGAAAACAGAATTGGTCAACTGAGTTCAAATTTTCTCCAAGGTTGTTTACATTTGCTTTGCAGTAATACCCTGGGATAAGGCATGAATCCACTTCTCCTCTCAAGTGTAGGCAAATAACTAATAGCAGGACAATTGGAGCCCTTTAGCCCTATAAGGTAGTGCAGCTAAGGGAAGGTTACTGTGACAGAGAGAAACCTACAGTTTGGTCAATGCCATTGCTAGTCTTGAGCCCGGTTAAAGAAGGAGGATTAGGCATAGAACTAGCAACCACACCCACATATGCTCCATAAGGAATCTACAGAATAGATAAAAAAAATAATTCTCTATTTAAGAAAGTGTCGACCAAAATTATCATCAAAACTGTCAACATTGATTTCTTCATTTTTTAAGCTGGTCTGGCTGGCTATGTATGTGTGTATCATGCATACAAGCCATACAAATAGAGCTAGAGGGCTGTCTACTAAGAAGTTCTGTTTCTGTTTTTTGAAAATTTCCCCCTGATAGGTTCGGAGAAGGAGGCTCAATTCTCACTGTAAGTTTATGCTGAACTGGTCCCTTAGCTTGAATCTGATAGTGTTCATGCTAGCTTTTTTGAAAATTCAGGCTTGTTTAAGTGATCATTGCCTAGCAAAAGATAAGAGAGATAACTTTTTTATTAATCACCTGTTTTTCAAATTTTTTATTTGATTACCCCTAACATAGCATGGTCACGTGCTGGTTTTTATTGAGTGACTAACCAGGTCTGTTTTTTTTTTCTCTCTTTTCATGCTAGAATGTACCAGAAAAAAAATAACTTGTTTAGAAACATATCCATTGCATCTACATATACTAAGTAGCAAAAACTAATCACTGATTCCATTGTATTTATTAAACCAATTTAGTTCAAACAAATTCAGTTTTAACAAAATAGCTTTTCAAACTGTGAATTGTAAGAACCGATCCTATTGTAAGTAATTTTCTCAACAATTTTTTTTTGTATAAAGTTAGCTTAGAGGTTAAGGTGCACGGAATTTTGTATTTCTTATCTATTTGTGTCAAATAAATATCGACTTGTCTCCACATTGTTTAAGGTAGTGAGCCCTTGGATATGTATTCACAAGAGCCACAACAGAAAAATGTGCTCTGAACTTGCAGCGAGACAAAAAAAACCATCTGTATAGATTGAAAAGTGCTTTAATCCATGAAAAGCTTTTTCACCCTCTTTTCTGTCACTATGAATCTTGATTAAACAAAACAAGCAGGTGAGACTATTTCTCTCAGCCATTCCTGTACGTTTATCAAACTTATAAAAATAGTAAGACACATTCTAACAAGTTCTGTACTATTTTTCAATGCAATGAATTACAATATGAACAAGCCTGGCTATTGCAGGGTCAAACTCTACTCCTACTTATTTTGTATCATACTCATGATTAAATATATTTTGTATCATATTTATGATGAATAGAAAATTATGAAAAATATATTTTTTAATATAAATGTATTCATTTATTAGACAGAAATAAGCACTCGCATATTTATAACCAAAATTTTTGTGGATATGTGAGAAAAGTCAGTTTGGCTCAGTCTGTGAGAGACCTGTCTGCTGCTCACTTGGTCTTGATTTCAAATCACAGTTGGGAAATGTTGGATTTATTTATTGATTTGAAGTGAGGTTTACCCTGTAGATTAGATGAATCTAACTCGGACAGGACAACAATTAAATCAGTAAAATACGATGAAGCTTAATTTTGCATATATCACTTGAAAAGAGAAGATTTTGAATGGGAACAAATTACCATATTTGCTGGCATATAAGACACACATTTAAATAATTATAAAAAACTATTCAGAATATTACACAGCAACCAATGTACAGGGATGGAAATGGGGATGGGGTTACAGGGGTCTGGTATGTACCTCTCAATTTCAGAGTAGGTTATATCGTCTCAAAACATTAAAAATTGACTATATTATAAAAAAAAATTATCCCCAGGGGCTTACAGTGCCTCAGAACCCCCAGTCGCACAGGTTCACTTTGCTTATTCCTGATGGAACCCCCAGTGATCCTCAAACATAGAGGGTTTTGATGAGTTTTAGTGTATAGTAGTCCCCACAAATACCCTTGTAAACCAAGCATGTTAAATGATGGTAATTACGGTATTATCAAAGTGTGACCAATATTTCAAAATTCAGTCTAAGTGAAAGTTTCCAAAGAAATTACTTTGTGGTATGATGTTTCAGTAGCAGACATCTTATTCAAAACAACAGCAGAGTGACTTCTTATTGAAATGATTCTTTATCAAAATGACATTTGATCAAAACAACTTTTTATCGGATCAACTTTATCAAAATGCTCGTTGATATTTTTTGTTTACAGTTCAAATATTTTATTATATAAAAATGATAAAATATTTATTTATCAGCTATCTATAGCACATAACTCATAAAACTGGTACAACCAGTTTTATTAATTATGTGCTATAGATTGCAGATAAATCATCATTTGATGAAAATTTTCATCAGGGGAATCTTTTTCTCAAGTTTTTGCGAAAAAGACAAGACCCCAAATTTTTATCTAAAAAAAGAAAAAAATTATTCATAATATAGAATTGGATTGTAATGAAGTCAATATTCACTTCATTTGTATACCTTTTTTCACTTTTTGGAAAATGTAAACTTTTTCCCTTACAATTTCATGCTGTCAGTTTTTTGAAGTCATTGGTTTTCCAGAGTTTAATCAGAGAAAATCAATATCAAATTTTTTTCAATCTTTCTAATGACATAGAGATTTTGTCAATAAAATAATCTTTTATATAAGTTTGGGACTTTCTTTTTCTCAGGTGTCGATTTCCTTGTAGAAATATTTGGGCATCCCTATGATACTGTTTTTTTGTAAAATTGAAATTTTAAATGGAAATTTTGTACTCAAATAATTTTAATTATTTTTTGATTTTTAATTTATCTAAATTATAAATTTATAATGTTATTTCAATAGAATGTTGTTTTGATAAAGTCATTTTGATGAAATATCATTTTGATAAAAAGTCACATAAATGAAAAGTCAATTCGATAAAAAGATGTTTTGATTTTCAATTTTCATTTTATCTAAATTACAAAGTTGTTTTGATTCATTCGGACTAGTGTTCTCATCTTGGTGGTTATAGTCACACTGCTTCTACCATTGTATCCTGCAGCCTTTCTTTGAGTGTCTGTAATAGTTGGTAATCTTCTGGAAATCTTGAACTGAACCCTTTTTTCAATGACAGAGAATATTTCTTATCAGTCAATTCTTCCTAATTAAATCATCCATGTATGTAAATGAATATATGCATGCATTCGTATAGTCAAGAAAGCTTTACAGATTTAAAGACTAAATATGTAAAGAAACTTTTTCAAAAAATTTATGACATTTCTATCACTTAAATCCAAATATCTGTTAATGAAATTTATCAAATTTTCTTTGCTGTTTTTTTATCTTTTATAAAGAATTTGATATCATCGTATGTGTGAATTTTTCTTGTTGGACTTAACAGTTGTTTATCATGTAACTGTTTCAGGGATTTCAAAACAAAACATTTATATTAACATGGCTCCCCAGAGGTCTTGATCAAATATCATCTCCCCTTGAGCTATAATTTTGATATATAGCTTTATTTATTTATTTCTAGGGTTGTGTCATTTATTCATGTTCTGTTTTTCATTTTTAAAATAGGATATTATCATAATGTTTTGTACATGAATGTTATTTTATACTACACATCATGTACAGGGCTTACTTACATAGGTTACCAAAAAATGTATTTGGCAACAAGGTATATATATATATATATATATATATATATATATATATATATATATGTCTGTGTGTCTGTGTGTGAACAATACGGAATGAGACAGACAGGAGTAAAAGTATATGCAGACTTTATTTATTAATGAATTACTCCATAAATGAATTAATTAGTATGTTATACATGTTTCAGGAGGGGTTCCCATCTTCAGTAGCATGTGGTATGTGTGCCTGTACCTTTCAGTGGTTAAAATGTTTCTGCAGAAAATTAATTTAACATCAGATGTTTTGCTTTGGACGCAAAAATGGAATTCAAAGAGGAGGACTCCTTAAGGGTCATCATGATGCGTGGGACATGGTTCTGTCAGGGGTGAAGTCTGTGTTGGTCTGTTTCAGGATATAATTATAGTAGTAGTAGGTTTTGGAGTGGCCATAAGGTGTCAGGGTTATTGAGGAGTTGCTGGGTGGTGTTGGTTCAGTATTAGACTGTGTAGGTGCTTGGTAGGTTGGGAATAGTATGGATGGTGGGGTAATGGGGTCAAGGAACTTCATATTTTGCATCCTTAATGGTCATGGAAATATATATATTACCAAATCATCATAGCCACAATCACAATCACCAAACCAACCTACAGCAAAGTGGTGAGGTATTTTTCCCTTTTTACTTGGTTGCTTTCGTGTTAGCTCTCCCAGATGCATCATTTGGCCTAGAGCCTTGAACATTTGCATGAGTACTCCATTAGAATTCATCGAAAAAAACATTTTTTTTTTATATCAGAAAATTTTCTTTTAATGGAATTTCACAAACTGTCAGCTAAAACTTCCTCCAAAACTAAGTTTCTTCAGTTTTTAAGCGGGTCTGGCTGACTGGCTGTGTATGTCATGCGCATGTAGGCCACACCAATGGAGCTAGAGGGCTGAAAATCTGAACCTTTTCTCTTTAGTATGTCTCGAAAAAACAATTTTTTTACTTTTTGAAAATTCCTCTTGAAATAGGTTTTTAATTGGTAGGAGTAGGGGTTCACTTCGCAACGTAAGTTCATGCTAACTTGGTCTCTTAGTTTGTGCCCAGCAGTATTTACTCTTGTTTTTAGAAAATTCTGACATTTCTAGTGATCACTGCTCAACAAAATACAAAAGAAGGAACTTATTCATTGATCACCCTTTTTTTCTAATTTTCTAATTGATGTCCCCCAACTATTTTGATAATCTTCTGTCAGCATTACCGGACACAACATTTCGCTTAGAAATTAGCTGAAGTACTTCTCAAAACATCCTCTAAAAACGTTTTTCTCTTATTTTTGGACTTTTTTTGATTGATGTACGTACATATACAGAGGATGGCTTGCCATCTGGTTTGCTGAAGGGTGTGTCCAAAGCATGCCCCTCATCCATTTCTCAACGCCCTGGTTAATGATGTTCAATTACGTTCTTTCCTACCGTTTGGCATCTGTTGATTAAATAAAAGTCTAGTTTGGTGGTAATGGTGTCACTCACTCTCTGTATCTCAGAACTGTCTCCACATTCTTGTTAATGATTCTGATCTCATTTTGGAAGGAAAATGGCAACTACACATCACTCACTTTCATTTTTTCATAAACCGAATAAATATTATTATTATCATTATTATCATTGTACATCATTTATTTGAACGTTTACACTGATGGATACTATTGAAGGTTGAGTGACAGCAAGTCTCCTTTCTCAGTATCTTCACAGATCTCTTTTGCTTTTTTAAAAGTAGGTTTTCAGAGGGGGGCAATTCACAATGTGAGTTCATGCTAAATTGGTTCTTTGTTTGTGCCCAGCAGCAATAACTTTTGTTTCTTTTTTCAGGTGTCCTCTGTATAATCATATACATTATCATTTTCTGCACTTTTTCTGTGCAGTTTCCATGATTCTTCCCCTGTTCTGTTGTGTATATTTTGTAAATGCCACTTTTAACCATTTGAATACAGTCCTCAATACTAATGAGCAATGTTTTCTCTAATTTTTCCATGGCTTTTGTGGGACCAAGAAGTGCAGTGTGTAGAAAATAGTTTTACTTTTAAGACAATCATTGTGTAAAGTTTATGAAACAAAGGTCACTTTCTTATAACAGAAAATGTATAACGAGATATAGGATTGATTTGCTGTATTCTATTACCAATTCCTTATTATTCAATCCAATATTTTTTCTTTATTCATGCACCAATTTGTACACATTATAATTTTTACGTAAACCTACAATCAAACAATGCTACTTAGAGCAAGAGAGATGTGACAATTGATTTTTCGGCCATTGAACTCTTTTTTCTTTATCGTAAACTTTCAAAATTAGTGCACTGCATTGGTCCTCTTTCATGTTGCTGCAATGTTGAGATGGAACTCTGCTGATGAGTCCCCTTCCTTTTCGAAATTTAAAAAAAAGATTAGTTTGTTGATATCATCTATTGGGTGTAGAGCCTTGTGCATAGTCATTAACTTTCTGGTCTGTCAATCTATCGATTTACCATTATTTAATCACAAGTTATTAACCAAGAAAAAATTCATGGATGTATTTGAATTTCTCTGAAATTATTTCTTTTATAGAAAAAAACCTAAACTGGTCTGGTTATGCACTAAATAGAAACTGTTAAGTAACCAGCATCTTCAAGCAACATGTCATTTTGGGGATGATCAATTAAAAAATTTTAAAAATTGATGATTATTGCTCTTGTCTTTTGTTGGCTGCTGATCACTCAGAGAGTATGAATCTTCAAAAAGCAAGTGTGACACAAACTAAGGGATCGATTGAGCGAAAACTTACATTGTAAGTCCCCCCTCCCCACTAGAAATCTATCTGGAGTGGGAATTTAAAAAAAACAAAAATATTTTTTCTAGATGTAATAAGGAGTAAATTTTAAATTTTTAGCCCTCTAGCTCCATCTGTGCAACCTGTATGTGTGATACATACATAGATACATTCACAGCCAGCCAGTAAGCTATACAGATCCACTTGGAAACTCAAGAAACCTATGTTTTGGTTGACAATTTTTCAATATATACTGGAAGCTGTAATTCATTTGGTAAAAATATCTATCTGTGATTCAGTGGTGGTCAAATGATTTCTACCCGTTCTTTCACTTCAAGACTTCAGTTATGTAGTACTATTAAAGTAATTAACACAAATTTGATTTTTAATTATTTTCAGTTTTCCAAAATTAATTTTCTCAATTAATTTAACAAAGTATTGATATTTATATAACAACAATAATTCAACACACTTCCATCTTCCTATAATTCTAATCTGTTTTTTCACCACTGCAGAGTTATGGCCAAATCATGTTGGACACACCGGTTCTTGTAAAATCATTAAAGTCAAGCAATATCAAGCCAGGTCAGTACCTAGATGGGTGACCGTCTGAGAATACCAGCTGGGCATCATATACCATGGTGATCTCATTAATCCTCCTCAGGAGAAGACAGATCTCTACACTATGCTTGATAACGCAAGATAAAAGCCTCCTTCTCCTATCTCCCTGAACCCTCTAAGTGGCCTGGCTGTGAGTGACAAGAAATAAACCAAAGACCATTGTGAAACATTATCTGTTGCTAAAACGATGTTTTCACTGTAAATTAAATAAGAATAAAATCCATTAACTCCATATTTTCAAATCTGTCGATATTATGGCTATGTGCATCTCTAATTCCCATCTGGATTATACAATGTACTAGCAGAGTACCCATAAAAAATGACAGGATCATTTATGTATGGATGGTAGGGGTTGATATTGTATACATGTATGATATTACACATATTAGTATGATTATTTTCATGCTCTTTTAAAAGGTATAGCAAAAATTTGATATCTTATTTTAAAGTTTAATTTTGTTTATAAATGCAAGAAAAAGTTGAAAAAAAACCCCAAAAACTTTTGCGTACTGTGCAGATTAAGGCCGTGTTTACATTTTTGACGAAAATTTTATTGATCATGCCATAATTGATGAATCTGTCACTATGAAAAATAATTCTCTACAATTCTTTTCTTTATTAATGACACAAAGATAAAATTAATAGATATCACATTACAGATGTTTTCATTGACACACGTCACTTCTTGCCAAAAGTCTAGGAGAGTTATATACACTGTACACTGAACCTGATACAACATATAACTATTTAAAACATTTATATATTATGAAATTATTTAACATATAGCAAGGTTAATTAGTTCAGGTCTAATTGATTAAGATCTGACTCCTCTGAAAATACATAAACTGTTATTATTTTGTTTACTTCTAATTGTGGAGAGTAATTGCAATAGTAAATTTGAAGTGGTCTAATTATGATACTATGTGATGAATGGTGATGAGATTTCATCCATTTTATTCGATAACCGGCTAAATAAGGTTTGTTTTAATGAGGGTTCATTGAATATATATATAACTATATAATGAAGGAAGGTGGTTTTTGATCAATACTGCTAGGGTGCCATGTTAATATAACTGTTTTATTTTTAAAATCCCTGAAACAGTTACACGGTAAGCAACTGATGATTCCAACAAGAGACAATTTATTCATTGTACAATAAAAAC
Source organism: Thysanoteuthis rhombus (assembly GCA_963457665.1). Classification (NCBI taxonomy): domain Eukaryota; kingdom Metazoa; phylum Mollusca; class Cephalopoda; order Oegopsida; family Thysanoteuthidae; genus Thysanoteuthis; species Thysanoteuthis major. Next base: position 75,074,967 of record OY735204.1, on the reverse strand, counting down.
AAAGTATAGGGGAAACAGGGAAAAAACTCTCATGAGGATTACATAAATTGCATTGACAGATATTAGGAAATGGATGACTGAAATGACGAAAAAATCTATTGAAAAAGTTTTTTTAATGTTTTGTGTTTAAAGCTCTAAAGCTTTCTAGACAAAATATATTTGGATACACACTGTATTTTTTATATGTGGATATCCATTAATTAGAGTAGAAGTATGGTATAAACACATTTTTTAAAATTAGTCACACGTTAATACATTCTTTTAATTGGATGGTGGTCATATAAGTAGTAATAGATAAATAAAAGTAATAAATAGATGGTTAGTCACGGAATAGAAAACCGCCACAAAATCAATATTTCTTGGCTTGCATGCCTCGTTGGCAGTGACCAATTAAAAAATTGGAAAAAGGAGTAGTCAATGAATAAATTACTTCTTTCACCTTTTATTGTGCAGTGATCACTGAAAAAGTCTGAATTAAAGAAAAAACAAGAGTGAATAACATTGGGCACAAGCCTGGACCAATTTAGAATTTTCAAAAAACAGAAAAAAAATTTCATTAGACATAAGGATTGGATGTTTAAAATTTCAGTACTCTAGCTCCATTGGTGCAATCCATCTGTGCAATACATGCATGCATAGCCAGTCAGCCAGTGAGCCAGCTAGACCAATTCGAAAACTGAAGAAACCTATATTAACTGTTCTGTTGACAGTTTTGGTTGATAGTTGAAGCAATGAATGAAACACAAAATTTCTTGCTTGTGGAAATTATCCTTAATCATAAAATGTTC
>OY735204.1:74849179-75071679 GCA_963457665.1 Thysanoteuthis rhombus | reverse complement strand
TAAGCATAAAAAAAAGTGATTTCTCGGCTTCATTATGTACTTTCGTTATAAATAATTTATCTTTCCAAATTGTCATTGATATCGTTATTGAAATACTGATCATATATATATATATATATATATACATATATATATATATATATATATATATATATATATATATATACATACATATATATATATATATATATATATATATATATATATATATATATATATATATATATATATATGATTGTAAATAGCACTATATTATATAGGAACTCTAATTTGAAATGATCTCCAGTTGTTACATGGTTAATGTATCACTCAGATACAACGTAAATAGAATAAACAATTAAAGAAAATAGGGCTGCTGCATGAACCTGCGATCGATAGGGCTGCATTACCAATGGCTGTTTAGCTCAATGGTAAGAGCATCGCTACGTTGAACTGGCTAACCTATCGGTTGCAGGTTCAATTCTTGCAGCAGCCCTATTCTCTTCAATTGTTTATTCTATTTATATTGTCTAGGCTGAGTGATACATTCATCATGTAATGACAGGAGATCAAATAAGTTTCAATATGATATAATGCAATTTATATTCATTATGTCAGATCATGTACCCATTCTTTAATACATATATATGTATATATATATACTTGAGTTTACAGAGAGGGTGTTTTCTTTCTCTAATTCTAAGTTAATATTTACTCTGTATTGTATTAATAATACATTAAGCATTTTCAATTTCAAAAAAATTATTTAGTTTTAAAATTCCAGCTGCGCTACTCTTTTTATCAACATCATCTTTAAATGAAGTAATATTATTGATATTATATATATGTATATAACCCCTTCATATATACATATATATATATTGATAGATATAGATATATAGATAGTTATATATATATATATATATATAAATAACTGATGATACCAACAAGGAAAATTCATATACATTACCTTAATGTTAAATTCTGTGTAAAACATAAAAAATACTGAAGAAAATTACATAAATTACATTGACAGATATTGGGAAATAATTGACTTAAATGACATACAATCTTTGGAAGAAAAAGGTTTTATCTATATATTTAGTGTTTCAAGTTGTAAAGCTTTCTAGACTCTCTCTCTCTCTCCTTCTCTCTCTTTCTACATATATATATATATATATATATATATATATATATATATATATATATATATATATGTATATATACATACATACACATTTCATTTCATATTTGTTGATGGATGGGAAAAGTTTTTAACAATCTCAAATCACCCCTCTGTGTCTCTATCATTGGTAATCAATGATATCTGAATCCCTGTTTCATTGATTCTCTTTGTAAGAAATGTTTTAATGAAGAGCAAAATCAATATTTGCTTCATCATTGGTATTGCCATCACTTAGCACTGCCATCAATACCACTGAGAAAAAGACCGAAACCTGCACCGACAGCAATAAAAGCACTCAGAGAGTGCATACTTCTACCAACATCGTTGGTAAAATTGAATGAAAATCAGTTCATATATTGGTAGAATGCAGTGGAGTTTATAGTAAAAAATTGAATCCCTTCATGTTGCTCACCTTTGAACTTCTGGAGATATTGTAAAGGTTAAGTCGAGTGGATACATATCAGTATGAAGAAAAAAATTAGAAAATATCGAAAAAATATCCCTGGATCGACCCAAAATTCACTCAATTCTTCTTTACCTCATGGCCTGCCTTCCAGAAAAATTTTTCTTTGGCTAGCATTATTGAGCATTGTATAGAGATTGATCTCCTCCAGGAAGGGTTCAGAGGGTCACCACAGGTATGGTCCCCAGCTGGCACCTGATATATCCAGTTAGTCACTCATCTGGGTAATGACCAGGCTCAACATTGCTGAACTTTGGTGATCATACGAAATCGAATGTATCCATTGTGATTCGGCTGTAAGAATGATCTGTTATACATTTTTACACTGTTTTATTCAGAGAAGTTTATAGGAGATAAAGTGAAGATGGTGACTTACCATTGATAAATAGATATTCCTTATTCCAGTGTTGTATGAAGTGATATAAAATTTAAAAAAAAACATGTCTGTTCAGTCACTCAACACAAAGCCATCATTTGGCCAATTTCATGCAGTGTTGGGGTGATCAATTAAAAATTCCAAAAAGTGGTTATCAATGAATAAATTATTACTCTCACCTTTTGTTCGGCAATGATCATTAAAAAGTCTATATTGTCAAAAAACAAGTGCGAATGTTGCCAGACATAAAAAGAGGGACCAATTTAGCATAAATTCACAAATTGACATACAGTAAATGTTTAAATTTTCAGCTCTCTAGCACCATTGATGCAGCCTTTCTATGTGATACATACGTAGATAGCCAGCCAGCCAGACAAACTTGAAAACTGAAGATACCTATGTTGATGCTGACAGTTTTTATTGAAGGTTTCTAATAATCTTATTGCAGTTTTCTCCTGAGACGTATGTTGACTTCAGTCAGTCAGACGCTTGCAGCAAATCAATGTTTAATTACAGTTTAATATTTTTGATCAGGAATTTCCAAGTGATAACAGAATTCCAAGTTGTGTAAATCAAAAGGAAAAACCTTTAAACAAAACAGTAAGCAAAAATAAACTGTCACTTGCAATCTATGAAGAATAATTACCATGTGTTACCTAAGATAACATCATGCTAATTCAGCTGCTGATAGCTTTCTAATAGTATTATTAAATAATATCAAATAATTACTTAATTACTTTAATCATTAATTACTTGGAAATGGCTGATTAGATATCTCATGAAAAATTTCTTTGTCCGAGAGCAACTGACGATATATCTTGCAAGAAATTTTCATGTCCCGAAGTGGTTGCCGAGATATCTTGCAGATATGACATCATGCTTTGGCATCGATAGAATATAGGAAAACGAGGTTTGCTATGGTGGTTTGGTTTAATCAGTATACAGGCATCTAAAATTGTCTTACTTCAAGCAAAAGAGAGAGAAGCTTCATGCACTGAGACTGATTTAAAAAATTTGAAATGTCTGAAAACAAGAACCATGAGTTCAACAATGTGTGGAAGTAGTAGCAGAAGGAGGAGGAAGAGGAAATAGAGCAAGAAGTCTCTCTCTGAGTCAATTGATTCCAATACTTGTCTCACCGACTGCCATGTGACTAATAGATAAAATCAATGCACTGGAAAAAATTCAACCTTCTAAAATCTTTTGAATTAATTTTCATGCAATTGCAACATGGAAAAATTATGAGAGTATTATTTTCAATAAAAATCATAAATGGCCATTTTGGGTGATTTTTTATTTATTTTTGACTTCTTTCACAAACAAAAATGGAGATGTCGGACATTCTACTTTGACATCATAGCAGTTGATAAAACTGAATTGATCAGAGATGTTCTTTTAATGTCATTAAACCTTTTAATGACATCACACTTCTTCTGACATAATTGCAGCAGGTAAATAAAATGTAGATCCCTCTTCCTTTCTCTTTCTGTTGTTTAATGTAATTGAAACTAACTGATCAACCAACTAACCAATCAACCCCAAAGTGTCTTATTGAAATGCGTTTGGACACAAAATTTTCAAAATAAGTTTGCATATAACATTTCATAAAAGAGGTTTGCTATTTGATAGAGGCTTTCAGAGTTACAGACAGATGGATGGTCACATAGAATATCATTTACATACATGATTCTTATCCTCAACCAGTACAATTACAAACCTGGAAAAATATCAGCTGTACTTTAGCAAGGTGAATAAGGCCAGCGTTCTTTGTATCCAGGATGACAGCTCCCAAGATCCTAATCTGATTTCTCTGGCCATTTGGAATGAGAAAGTTTGTTTTTAATGTTACACAGCTTACATTTAAAGGAAATAATGGGCAGAATCATAGTTCTACTTAATTTCCCATCCAGCTATCATTATCATGATCAGTATTACGGAAATAGGATGATTGGACTATTCCATTTGAGCACTGGTGTTTTGGCACCAGACTTTAGGGCTTGAGGAAAAAAATGTTTTTTTATTCATCCTCATTCAGAAGTGAAACTTTAATAAATCTTGAAAACTGCAAAGTAAATTAATTGAAAAATGAAAACATTAAATCTGTTTATCACTAGAAATAACTGTAATGAAGTTTAATTCAGTTTATTTAGTAATTATGATCAAGGGTTTGAGTTAAGGTTATGATTTTAGCACCAAAACATCCGTCGTCAAATGGCCAAGCACCAAGATTTTGTGCTCAAATAGCATTGTCAAAATGTCAGCATCCAGCTTGATGAAAACATAGCTAACGTCATTTTCATACTGGTGATTGCAGCACCACTTGTACAGCAAGAAAAATGCCTAAATTTCATTAATTTGTCTTCTTAAGGCCACAACATTCATGTTTGTATCTAGCATAGTTTTCAAGAGATGATCATATAATCAGAGAAATATTAGAGACTTTATGCTCACCCTGTACTATTTGTGCTGATTTCTCTACTGGTAACTTTATTTAGAGGTCAATTGATAGCAATTCTACTTGAAGCTGTAACAATTTATAAGTATTCTTAGTGTACTTCAGTTGACGAGAGATTTTGATTGCTCTAATGTTTGCTTGAGTAATCTAGTGCTACATATTTCACATTTTACTCTTATTTGCTATTATGAATATCCACGTCTTTATTATTTTGAGAGTATCAATAAAGATGACAGAATTATTTACACATGGATAAAACATATATATATATCATAAATATAATGAATTTATTACAAAGAAAAAAATGCATACCTTAAACAGAATTTATTTTCCGGTTGATCTCCTACTACAATATTTTCTGTTTTTTGATATCATCAAAACAACGAAGCAACAAGATTGGTTTAAAAAACAAATTTCTTTTTTTCTATAAGAAGAATGTCATGAAAAATCAGAGATACCTGTATTTGTTTTCTTTCCTTCTATGAAGACAGCAGTAGTAGTAGTAATGTAGACATGAACACATAGCTCTATGCTTCAGCACATGCGAACATACAATTACAAGCTTTGCTTTACTCTCTGTTTGCTTCAGCATGACAGAACCAACAAACAAACAAAAGTGACAACAGCTTTTATATCATAAGTTGCTGTTGTTGTATTATGTTGTATCAATGATTTTTTTGAGAAGTTATGGGTAGTCAAGGGTTAACAAGTCACCTTTGAGCTTCAAAATTATTTTAATTATTGGAGCTCAATTCAATTGTTGATTAGTTTTGGTTCAGTGCTGTAACTTGAGCCATCAGGACCTTGAGGCAGACATCTTGATTGGGGACACTTTTTGTAAAAAAATATTTTTCTCAAAAAGTTGCACTAAAGTGACTTGAGGCATAAAACATTTTAACATGAAATCTGGTGACCTATTCAATTCAGGTACTTACATCAGTATATAAATTGAAGATTGACCAGTCATCAGTTTCCAAGTTCAAACATTTTCATAATCCAGTGACGTAACCTGCACATTAATGCATAGTCAAACACTATCCAACATCAAATGTAGTATATGACTCAATATGGTTGTGGTGTAAGGAAGAAGTCGTTAAATTTTGGAGTGGATCCAGGAATTATTTCTTGACATATTTTTGCGTTTAAAAAAAAAAATACAATTCTGTGTTTGCTCCTGTCTGTCCATATGATATCTCCAAAAGTTCTCAATGAATTTTATAGAAATTTTGTGGTAGGGTAAGAAACAGGTTAACAAAAAAGTGACTAAATTTGAGAGCAGATCTAGGAATTCATTTCTGATTGTCAGATATTTTTTCTTGATATTATATATGTTTCTATAATAGCCTCTGTCTGTCAACATGATATCTCCAAAAGTTCTCAATTAAATTTAATGAACTTTTGTGGAAGCATGAGTCATCACACAGAAGAAGGGATTGAACTTTGAGGCAGATCCAGTGGTTCATTACTGATTGAAAGATATTTTTCCTTTTTTTTCCCTAAATTTCTGTATTTGCTCCTGTCTAGCCATATGATATCTCCAAAAGTTCTCAATAAATATTAATATAATTCTGTGAAAAGGCAATCTGAGGGTTAAGGAAAAGATAATTAAAATTTTGGGTTGGATCCAGGAATTCGTTTTTGACTGAGATTGTGTTTTTGCATTTTTTCCATATATTTCTATATCTGCTCCTATGTATCCCCACTATATCTGCAGAAGTTCAAAATGAATTTGAATGAAATTTTGCTGAATGATGGGAGTTAAGGAAGATGCGATTAAATTTTGCATTGGATCAAGGAAATTATTTCTGACTTGAAAGACATTTTTTCATTTTTTATTCATACACTTTGATTTTTGCCCATGTTTCTGATTCCTTTGAAATTTTTTCCTGTAAATAAAAAATTTGTATCTTTTTTGAATCTACATCAGATAAGCTTTCCAAAAATGCATAGTTTCGAACTTGTACAAAAATTACAATTGACCCATTACTAAATTTGAGACTTGAACCTTAATAACTTGTCAAGATTATAAAACAATACAAAATGCAAAAACACTGTTATTATTGTTTTGTTTCCCCATAAAAGTTACAAAAATTTTCTGGAAGAAACGTAAGTCCGAATTGGTAGGTTGGTTTAAAACTACTCAGGGAACTCTTTTCAATAATTAGATATTCTGGGTAATCCCTTATACGAAGAACTTTTCCTTCCACAAATACATATTTACATATGTATGTAATGATTATTATCTATGTACAGAAAATTCTTGAACAACTCATGTCTGAATTGAGTCGGAGAAGAGTGGTTCATCTGTGAGAGTTTCTTGGCCAGGAGCAATGATACATAGCATAAATCATAAAATGTATCTTTTATTCTGGATAATTATCAAAATTTTTTGAAAGGAAAACTGGAAATGATTATTTTTAATGACTTGATCAAAAATTATGAAATATATTGCCAAGATCTCACTCTGTGAAACCCGTGTAAAGGTCACGGGGACCCCAGATGTTCTGCAAAACAAAGTTTGGATGCCCCAAATGCACAATTGTTCAGGGGAATTTGTCATTTTAAAAAAGTTAATTTTGAAAGTTTTAGAGGAGGGTTCTAATTACAAGGTAACAGTAATTTACTTTTCGCCATTTTTATACATAAGTTTTAAAATATTACTTTTATTATTGGTTGAAAATGTTAAAATATTTTGTATCAATAAAACATTGTTTTACACTTCCTATGTCATTTTTACATCTACATAAACTTACATGCACATGCCACTCACTAAGATACCACATACTCCCATGGATATCACTTTTTTTGCTATTTCTTTTAGGCGTGACCCAAGTTCGACTAATCTTTTTTTTTGTTTAACAAATGAAGTCTTATTATTGGTCAAAAATGTTAAATCATATGATAACAGTACAATGTTTTTTTGAGTACCTCAATTTGAGAAATTTTGCTTTTTTCAACCGTTATTGTCTGCTATATGATTTCAGTTTTTGGGGGGAACTTTTTTCAATTCTGCTGTAAAATGACTCTGTCGAACAAGTTCATAAAAAATAAATGCAAATTATGAAATTATAAACATAAGTATACACATACATGCCACAAATATACACACATGCCACCACATACATATGCATGTATGTACATACTACCTATAAACATTCTACATCCACACATATCACTTTTGTGTATATATACACTTATGCTCAAATGCCACGCATATTTAAAAAAAAATTCCTGAATTTTCTCGTTAAAGGTATGACAAGCTCAAGAAGTACACTATGCTGAATAATTCAATTTTGTGAAACCTTTGCACGTACCAATTGCTTGTTCTTCAATTTCAATCTCATTCCTTTAGTATTTTAGGGGGCCGATGATATGATTTTTATTATATAGATTTACCAAATAATAATATCATCAAAATGTTTGCAAATAAGATTAAAAATTCAGGCAAGAATTTTTTTGAGTGCGGAAAATATTTTACATGGAGGAGAAAGAAATTTTTTTTCTCTACTCTTTTTGCTATGTAAAAAGTTTTTTTGTCTGAGACCTCTGTGGGGCTTTCTCTGCTCTGGGGCATTAAGGTATTTCCCCATCTGCTTTCACCAGTAGTTACGGCCATTTTATTCTAATGTTAACTTGCATTCTAATAAGGTGTAGCCTTCTTTGAAGATATTTTATCATCAGTTTTATTCCTTGAGCTGTTATAATATTCTGTTTTTATTTGCCGGCTGGTGGCACAGTCATGGAACACGATCTGACACAATATGATTCAGGGGTCATTCCAAATTTTTTCTAGATTTGAACTCCTTCTTTACAAATCTGATGTTGCTCATTCATTCATTTTCTTGTTGCTTGCAGCGAGGTCAGCCACAGGGTTTGGAGGGGGAAGGTTGTGCGCCTTTGATTTGCATTGTCAAGCATAGTGTAGTGATCGGTCTCCTCCTTGGTGGATCAACTGCATGATCCTCAGATGCTTATAGCACCTGATATACCTGGTTAGTCATCCATCTAGACAACTGCCAGGCTCGATGTTGCCTATCTTCATGGATCACACAAGAAGTGGTGTCTCCAACAAAATTTTGCCCCAACCCTTGATGTTCTGAAAGCGGAATTGAAAAGCTGAAAAAATATCTGAACATTGCCAGAAAACATAAAAAATTCTGCAACATGAAGATGACAGTGATATCAATAATTGCGGGGGCTGTTGGAACGTTTCTGGAAAGCCTAGCATAGAGGTGGGAAGAATTGAAAATCCAAGAAAGAATTGTAACCATCCAGATGATAGTATTACTAAAATTAGCTGTGATACTGAGAACAGTACTGGAGCATTGAGTGAAAGCCATCAGATATTACTTGTTTGAAAACTCATATAATAATAATGATCGTTATTATGCTGAGGAGAGTGCTGGAGTATTGTGAAGACTTACTGTCACTTGATTCCCAGTGGAAAGCCACCAGATACTACTGGTGAGAAAATTTATATAATGATGATTCTAATACTGAGGGGAGTGCTGGAGCATTAAGAAGACTTGCTATCACTTGTTCCCCAGTGAGAGTCACCAGATATTACAGTGAAAGTCCATCTTCTTCTTCTTCTTCTTCTTCTTCTTCTTCTTCTTCTTCTTCTTCTTCTTCTTCTTCTTCTTCTTCTTCTTCTTCTTCTTCTTCTTATGATGATGATGATGATGATGAGGAGGAGGAGGAGGAGGAGGAGGAGGAAAGCGCTGGAGTTTTAAGGAGACTTGCTGTCACTTGATCTTCAGATTAAACTCAATGAATACAAACAACAATAAACGGATGTATAGTAAGAGGACCGTGAAGTTTCATGTTTCTTGTATGGTTCATTTGGGATTTTTGATGCTTACAAACCAACAAACAGATTTGCATTATCTTTTATCCATATGGATTCAAGGTTTTACAACCATTAGTTCATTTTTCGTGATATTGGACGATGTCCACATTTATTTTCTTAGTCTTACATTCATATTCTTCTTACACAACTTGTTTAGGTAAGAATCAATTTCTTTGTCATTTTAAATTTATTGTCAATGATGCATTTGATCAAGGAAGACAAACAGCTTCGTCATCTTTTAGCCACATGTTGTAGTCATACTTGCTTTAGATTCTTCTCTTTTTTCCTTTATTTTAGGATGTATCAACCCAATCTGTCACCAGAACTGTCAACATAGGTTTCTTTCATTTTTTAGGTTGGTCTGGCTTGATCTCAATGTATGTATCACACATACAGACTGCACCAACAGAGCTAGAGGGCTGGAATCTCACATATTTACTCATTATATGTCTACAAAAAAACATTTATTTGTTGTTTTTTTTAGATTTACCTCTAAATGAGTTTTTAGTGGGGGGTTCCATTTGCAATGTAAGTTCATTCTAAATCGGTTGTTTGGTTCATGTCAGGCAGTGTTCATGCTTGTTTTTTGAAAATTTTGACTGTTTAGTGATTAAAAAATGGTGATAGAGGTAACTTATTTATTGATCACCACTTTTTCCAATTTTTGAAAACGGCATGCAGTCAAAAGTTATTGGCATGATGGTTTCTATTGAGTAACTAACCAGACCTGTCTTTATTTCTTTTTTCTTCCTTCCTGACCGTGTCAGTCTGTCACATTTTCTTTCCTCTTTTCTTTCTTTTTTGACTTTTTCTTCTTTTTTCTTTCTTTTTTTGTTTCTTTTTTCTGTCTCTTTTTTCTCTCTTCCCGTCTTTTTTTCTTCTTTTCTTTCTGTCTCTCCATCTTTCTTTCCTTCCATTCTGTCTCCTTTTCTCTCTTCTTCTATCCATCCCCACAACCATTAGTCATTATTATTATACTTCAATATGCATCAAAGGAATAGCCCTAATCTGACCCTTTTCTTCAATTTTTTTCCCAACCCAGGCAGACTCCCACTTAGTAATCTTGACAAGTTAATTATTCATGCGGAGAGAGAGAGTAGGACACAGATTGTAAGCCAGTGTTGTGCGACTGTCTGAAGTAAGCCAGGAGCTTAACCATCATCACACCTGCTTGGCCCTGCCCTACACAGATCTATCTTCACATCAACTGTTGCTGACCCCTGTGAGCAGTCCAGCTTTGGCTAAATAGGAAATTGTTCCCGGATATGATTGTTAGCTAGGGACCACTTGTCAAATCTGTCTCAAAAACAATACAATACACCTTTTTATTTTAAATTTCATATAATATGGTATTTCCCTATATCATATTCCAATCATAGTAGGGAAAGAAGTTCAGGCTTCAATGTTGGATTGCCTGGAAGGTTCATAATGGTTTTTTTAGATGGTATCATATTCCATAAGCCAGAATTTAAAATTCCCAAATCGTTACCAAATCACGGACAAAGGATGATTTGAGGATTCTAATGGAACTCTAAACATATAAAATAAACGATAGCTTTGTCTAATTGCGGGTTCTTATATTTTATTTATGTTTTTGAATCTTTTAGATAAAATGTTGCTTTTTCCCAAGTAATCAAATATTGATTCACAACAAACTCTGGTTGAAGTTTAGGAGCCCGAAATTGACACTGTTTTCCTTTATTGATCTGACAAATACAGAAAAAATATAAAACATGGAAAGTATAATTATAAGATATTGAAAAATATAAAAATTGAATTACACATAATTCTACTAACATGGTACCATTTAGCTTTTTGTAACACAATTTCTGGTTAAGAATTAACACAAAAGTTTTTGATTGTTTTTCTATACTATGGAAAACCATTTGGCCCCTATGTATACAAGACTATCATATATTTTCTAATTCTATATACTTGCAGCAATTAGAAAGTCAAATTACCAGTTGGAGAATATACACCAACATAAAAAAAACAACCATGAATAAAATCCAATTATCAAATTATTTACAAGTAAGAATAATTCGCATTTCTAAACAATATCAATAATAAACAATGATAATATGGATGATTTCTTGACAGAAAATATTAAATTCATAATGCATTGTGTTTATGTATAAGAAATGTATTCATGATAATAATATATAATACATACATAATGAATATATATATATATTCGCAAATTTGCTGCAGTTCACAAAAATTTTCAGTTAACTGCTGCAAATATTTCTTTGAAAAAGATGGCTGGTACCTGTTAAAATGCATCGAAACATGCCCATGGAATAATTAAAAAAATTTGAGATGTAACACCTGCTTTTTTCTCTTCACCTTTCAAATGTTACTTTCATCAACATATATGTATATACATAGAGATACAATATTTGAGCTGTTGCCTTATAATTCATTCCTCTACACTTGAGAGTGTTCATTGACTGAAATCTGGCCTTAGCTCTGCCAGCACCATCTCAATCCTCCTTGGATTTACAAGAATTTGAATGTTTGAAAGCAGAGTTTGTTTGGGGGGGGGTATTGAAAAAAACATTTTTTTGAACATTTTTCCCCGAAACTCAACATTCAAAGTCACAGAAATTGAACTGAACATCTAGTTCCAGATGATGTATCAATGTTGTCAATAGTTGCCTGATTGCTACAGTCAATAAGACTGTATATGCCTTTACATTTCATTCCATTTGCTAGACAAATACACTCACAATTTTGAAACCCATCCATACAAGTAGAGAGAGGACAGCCTGAGGAGCTGGCAGACCCTCCATCCAGTCTTTAGCTAGTTGTTTTTTACCAATCCATTTCAATCAAATTCCAACCTTTCCCAATTGGATTTAGTACACCTGGGTCAGTTTTCTTGGACTCCTCTTCCAGATTGGAGCTTGATAATTTGTCCTTTCTGTGTGTTTTTCAAAACAGTCCAAGCATGATGGCAGATGATTAATTCCAATGTTTCTTGCTTTGCACAGAACAAATGGTATCTTAATTCATTGAAGTTGATTGTTGTTTTTTTCTTATTGAGTATAAGTTGCATGTAAACCTTTGAAAATTTTACCATTAATGTTTCAGATAAGTTCCAACGTGGAAGATATATCATGTGCTTCTTCACTAATCATTTTCTTCAGTGCAGTAAACTTACCTTTTCCTGAAGGAGCGTTCACTGTGCCACGAACTGTGAATGCGTGCAATCCAACAACGCTATCACAAACATCTTGTCCAACAAGAGCTGAATATTTTTCCAAATCAAAAAGCGTCGTTCCATTTTTGGATCCACATTTCTAAAACAGAGGTGCTTTGATGAGTTTATGAAGTGCAAGGTATAAGATAAATACATCAGTATCTGCTGAAGATAACAATGCACCTTGTTATCCATCTTGATCAGTAAGTGGCAACATCATCAGTATGCAGCAATAAGTGACCATCTGCTTCTTCATGAGTGTTTCTTGATTCATGCATCTCCTGGGAGCTACCATTTGAGGTTTCATAGCACTTTCCTTCATAGGTTTTAAACAATACTTCATTCTTTACTCTTTCTACACACTCTATCATTTTCTATTCTGTCACCAAGAATGAGATGAGACTTGTTTTGTTTGATATTTGTACAAAAACTTTCTCTGTTGTTTGATTATTTGTTTTTCAGGATTGTATGTAACTTTCATTCCATAATTAAATGCTCTCACTTGCCTTTCACTATTTTCAATTGATAGTCCCTGATATCTGTTAAATACAACATCAATTCTTTGACTTCCTTCTTTCAAAATCATGAAGTATAAATCTCTAACCACTTCACCAAAGGTTGTTAACTTTTGTACAAGATGTACATCATCGATAGTAGCAGCAGAATATTGTGGAAAAGACTCAGCAGTGGGTGTATCCTCTTGTAAACTGACCTTTAAAATGGTTTTATACATCTTGATAAATAATCCCTCAGGTGAAGGTAATGATAGTTGTCCTAAAGTGTCAGATAGTACTCCTTTCATTGTAAGATAGTGGACTTTTGATGTTATAATGATCTTGCCAAATAATGCTCTACCAGCTTTCAATATTACTGTTTTATCTTTTCATTCAATTTCTTGTTTCATACAAATTGAATTGAATGTCCAAAGTTTAGATGGTGTTATGTGGCCATGGAATCTTTTTGCAGGAGGAACTGTCTTTCCTTCTCGAAACGTTCATATTTATTTTCTTCAACATTAGGTGCATTCAGTAAATCCCTTTTCACATCAACAGTTACCACCTTTCTTGTGGAGATGATAGCTAATTTAGATTCATTCACATAAGTATCTTCCCAGTTTTTTTTAACAACATTTACCTTTGATAATAATGAATGTTTATCATTTTTCATTCTAGTAGTAAAAAGGTCTAAATAAAGAGAGCTTGAATCATTTCAGTCAACAGATTTTCTAATGGATGTAGGAATGTACTTCTATATTTTGCTGTTATATGATATTTTTCAATTATCCTGGTTTGAGATTAAATCATGAAGTACCTCCCTGTATCTATTATCAACAATTTCAATACTTTATAATCAAGCACTATCAGCTTTCTGCTGGTGGAAGAATGACAGGAAAAATTGCTTAAAAATGCAATTTACTCTTACTTATAAACCATTGAATGGTTTCATTGTTTGTTTTTCAAGGCTATCATACTTTTTCCAATTCTCTATACTTGTAGCAATTAGAAAGTCATATTGAGACTTTGCCCCTAATCTTGAAAATAGATTGAAATGCATATTTCATTTTATGACTAGAAATCATTAAAGTTTCAATTATTTAGCAGTTTTAGTATTTGCATGTAGTGTAAATACCCTTACCAGGTATTATATACTTTTTTTAAGCTAAAAAATAGATTACAAATAGCAAAAATAATACTGAGAGAGTAAAATCACATGTAATTCAATTCTTGTATTTTTCTAGATTCTATATCCATATTTTCCATATCTGATATTTTCTCAGACTAGTAAGTAAAATCTGTGTTAATTTGGAGTTTGTAGTTCAAAAAATGAACTTCACACAAAAGTTATTGTGAACCAATACTTGATAATTTGGAAAAATGCACATTTTGTCTAAAAGACAACATAAAAACCCCACAGTTATACAAAATTATCATTTATTTTCTATATCAAGAGATCCACTGCATTCCAAAAATCATAGTCATCCTTTGCCCCTAATTTGGTACCAAAAAAAATCGCTGGCTTTTGGACTATAAGGAGCTCTTAGTTTAAGACCACTTCTGATTGTATTCAGACAGCTGTTATATCAATGAAGTAACTAAAGTACCTGTCTATGCAGGGTTAAATATTTGAGTCCCCCCCCCATTTCCCCCTAGTTTTTGACCTATTAAGGAGGAAAAATTTTACCTTCACTTTTGACTCTTCAAAGATGGAAAAAAGTCTCCCTTCACTCAAGACCCCTCAAAGGGGGAAAAGTCCTCCTTCACTTTTACCTTCGTAAAGGGGGGGAAAGTGCCTGTCCCCTCTTGACCCTTTAAAAGAAAAAAAGTTTCCTTTCACTTTTACCCCTAAAAGTGGAAAAAATTTCCCCCCTCACTTTTGACTCCTTAAAGAATCATATATAAATATATAACATAAGAAGATATGTATATGTATATATGTATATTGAATGGAAAGTAAGGGTCTAGTTTAGCATCATAGTTACATTGTAAATGGACCCATCCTCTAAAACCTTTAAAAGAAATTTTTCTCAAAAGTTTTCATATTGAAACCTCCTTCCTTATTTACTGAGTAAACATGCCATGTTTGGTTTGGCTACACCCGTGTTTAGGTAGTTTTTATAGTATGACAGACAAGCAGAGAGACACAGGCAGATGGTTGAGCACTTCACTTATGTATGCAAATAGATTTTTTTTAAATGTGTGTCAAAATTTGTGTATTTTTGTTTATTTATTTTGACATTGAAGATGAAAGAAAATAAGCAACATTTTCAGCATATCCCACTTTCTTTCATTCAAAGGAAGGTGAAAATGTGACTGAAACACAAAAGTACATTTTATGGAGAAGGTACTGAGAAGGATAAAAAAAGTGGTTTGCAATATTTCAAACGGGAAATCTTTTGTTGAACAATGTTCCACTATCCAGTTGAGGTTGGTAGAGATAAAATCAGGGAGAAAGGGAGTAGATTACAGACAGTGGATGAGATTAAGGAGAACATGATGATGCGATTGATGGTGATACCAGAAGGGGCGATTTTGAGATGTGTCGACACATCTTTATGAAACTTTTTGGGTGGTCGATTTGTCCCTAACATCAAATAACAAATTTTCTCAGCTATATCTTGTTGGATTGATATGAAACTTGGTTCAGATCTTTGGCTGAACCATCCTCACCATCCTCTTCTTCCAAATCCTACTACTACTACTACTACAACTAATGATGCTAAACACCAATTTTCTCAGCCATATCGAGGTGGATTGATATGAAACTTGGTCCAGACCATCAGATGAACCATCATAATCTTCCTCTTCCTCCTCCCGCTACTACAATCCCACCACAGATGGCAGATGCATTGGTGAACTAATGTTTCTTATTTCATTGATATTAAGAGGCTGGATACTTTTTGGATAGAACTCATACTGGCAACATCTATCAAAATTACTCTCTATGCATTCTATGTTGGCTCTCAACATAAGTTTCATAATCTGCACATTGTTTCATGAGGTCACACGTTTGATTAAAATTTGGAAGACTGGAGAAAAGTGATTTGTATGTAATACAAAAACATCTGTTATCTAATTCTTTACCACTGATTGGCTCAGCCAAAGTTACTAATCAACAACACTGCATATCATACATACACTCAATAAGTACTTACTTCACATCTTCAATATTAGATCTTCATCATCTGAGATCAAAGCTTTGCCCCTTTTGAGTACAGATCAAGCTTCTTAAAGTGGATTAATCCAGAGAGTTCAGACTGATTTCAGTTCATTTACCTCTGCCAACTAAGCAAGATAAGCAAGGGCTTATTCCATTCTAATGAACAAATACATTTATACTAAAACAATACATGTATTTATAATTTTTCGTTTATTATTCATATTATACACATGGAGTGTGGTTTGACCCTGCAGCAGCCAGGCTTGTTTTTTTTTTCTTGTAATATTTTGAGGAAATGACGAATATAAAACATTAAAACCATAAATGAATCCCTATGTTAGCAAAACATGTGCATGTGAATATATGCATTTGTGTGGGTGTGTTTTGAATCAGCCAACTTCAGCGATGAACTGTGCAGATAGTTATCTGATAGGAACCGTGGATTTGGCCTAATGGTTAACAAAATGGAACATGGAATCAACAAACTGAGTTCAAATTCTGATTGCAGTAGTTTGTGTTCATTTTGCACAAATGGGAAAGACATGAATCCATACCTCTCAATAAGTCAGGGGTTAGACATTATTTACCACTTCATTATATAGATATGTACCTTTGAAAACAATCAAGTTTTTGTTGAACTCTATTATAAAAAGGTTCCTTTTTATAATTTACATCTTTCAGTTGTGCCTTGGAATAAATTGGGCCTATTTGTCTTCTATGAGGAAAAATAAAGTTGATAGTTGTTCAAAAGTAGAAAAATTTATTACTTTTTTCTTGGATTGTAATAGAAAAGGATCATATCTGATGGCATATGAGAACCCCAACTCTTTTCTCAAAAAAATGGCTCAAAAGGTAACTGTAACCTTCATTGTCCAGCCTACAGTGGTCAGAACTTGAAGAGAAGTTAAAAGACTATGTAATAAATAAAAGAAATTCAGAAGAATGTCAAAGGTGTTTTTTCAGAATATTTTCTGCCTGAATGAGAATGAGGATTATATGCCATTGAATAGAGTACTTCTGGGTTAGAAATCATTAGATCTATTTTAAAGCAAATAGACCATAGGTTATGCTTCAGAAAATGACAGCTGTTTGGTCTATTGTGCATTATAACAGAAAAATAACACTAGACAAAGGTTAAAATTTTGTTATAATATTGAAATCTCTTCCTCTCAAAACTCTGCTGCCTTAGAATTATAAGCAAAAACAAAAATAATGTTCTAGGTCAGTAGGCTATTATGTCAAATATATGGAACGGTCACCAGGGTCTAAATTTAGAGTTTTGAGAAAAGAACTGACAGTTTTCTTTTTGGCTTTGGTTTACCTCTGTCAACAAAGTTGGAAGAGGTATATGTATTCACTTTTGTTTGTCTGTTTGTCTACACAATATCTTCGAGTGTTCTCAATGAATTCCAATGGCATTTTGATGAAGGGTTGAGTATGGACCAAAATAGAATAGATCAAATTTTGAGGCGAATCCAGTAATTTTTTATTCGATTAGAAAATATTTTTTTATGTATTAAGACAATAGCCCAAAATACTCAAAATCAAAACACACACAATTATCTCCTCACCATATTGGAGAGGCCCATCAAGGTGCCAAGTCCCCCTCGGCTCTCAAATTTCTAGCTACAATTTTGTCTAGAAAGAAGAAAAACTGACTCTTGTATGAAGCTACTTATGGTGTTAAGTAAGCAAATCCACTTTTTTCAAGAAGACTGTAAGGCTGATTTGAAAAGAATGGTTTCTTTTCACTTGTTTTCCCCAACCAATAAAGTAACCAATTATAACTGCTGTGAAAAGCCTTAAGAATTTATATCTATAATATGTAAGTACATTGGTCTGTAGCCTAATGATTAAAAAACACATTTATTTTACATATTTATTTCATTCAAAGAGTTTTTTGGATGATTGGACTTCTTCTCGTTGTTTGCGTTGTTAACACAATGTTTTGGCTGATCCATTCTTCAGGCTCCTTCAGCTGTACAATCTGAATGTAATGCTGGTAAACAGAATTTTTCAATGGTATCAATGCAATAATGTCAAATTCAGATGATATCCTTTTTCTCTCCTTGTTAGGCCTGGATTTCTGTACCTTGTCCCTATGGAGTAGTGGAAGCCACATCAGCTTGATTTCTATCTTGTCTGATTCATAAACTCAGTTGTCATGGTGATGTGGACAGTCTCTTTAATTTTTCTCAATTTCAAACAGCATCATCTGCCTATTATCTGAACTTCTTCCAAGATAGGATAGTGTTTGTCTTTCTCTCTCCAAATATGGTCAACCAGCCCTGATCTTTCTGTTTCACCTTTGATTATGGCTTTTTTATTGGATGTTGGATGTTGAGAGGTCAGTAGAGAACTCCTGACTTTTACACAGAATAATGTATATTGGTCAGACTCTTGCATGGCGGACTCACTTTCGTGAGCAAATTTTGGAGGGAGTGTGAACTACTAAGAGTAAACCATGTATTGTGGCTTGTATACGCTTTCTGTTTTTTCTCTGTAGACCCCCCCTCACATAAAGGATGTTGATCTTTGGAACTAAGGAGGCACCCTCCATGGTATCTTTAGCGTTCCCTAACCACTTTTCTTTGTGGATGGAGCAGGTAGCCATTTCTTCTTAGTGTTTCGTCTGTATTATAGAACTCCTTTTTCTCTGTATTAGGGTCACCCTTGATCACCACGGCTCGTCTCTTCAAACAACTGATCAACCCGTTTTTTTACATAGAAAGGCTGGTCTGAGTTGAAATTCAGATATAGGATCAATCGTCCGAAAAACTCTTTAAGTGATAATGATCCTCCTTGCAACTCTAGATAAAATATTAATTTTTCAGCATAATCCCCTTTCTTGTCAATGCACTTGACTCACGGGAGGATATTGATCATACAGATTGAACATTATATAGTGAAAATTTCAGATCGAAATTCAGCTAATATTTATATGTCAGCCAACAGAGTTATTGATCCATCCTTGAATATCATATGATGACAATCGAAAAATAATGCCTAGTTTAAAGGGTTTCTCTTCATAAATTCAAACTCATAAACAGAGCAAAGATTATAAACAGCTCAAAGACAGAAATGTTCTCATTTGTTTATTCTTTTCTCTCTTCCTCAGTTTCATTGTTCAAGATCTACTTTTTTACCAGTGTTTAAGTTTTTTAGTACCAATGTAGATAAACAGATAAGTACATTGTCGTGCAGTAGTCTGGTAAGATTGTTCAAACTGAGAAGAAGAACTCTGACAACTACAACAACAACTCCAACAACTCCTCCTACTTACTCCTCCCCCACCAAACAATAAGTATAGAAGGAGCCAATTGTTATGATCATGTATGATGTTATCAAATAGCAGTGGCAGCCCTAGGTCTGACAGTTCAACTCTGCAACATTTCTTAGATGATTTTAGATTGTTTTTTTGATGTTTTTAGATTATTTCAAAAGATATTTCTGGGTTCTTCATTTAGATATATGGTGCCTCTTGAGTTTGGACATCCTTTTGCAAAATTCTTTATTTGAAATGAATTGAAAAATTTTTTTTTAAATCAAAAAATAGATTTCATATTAATTTTTCATAATGTTAAGCTGTTTATAACAATGAATAACAGCAATGCAGTGTCTGTCCCAAAGGTGCATGTTCGGAAGGTGCTGGACCCCATGGTGTATGGAACAGCCTACAATTATCGTCATGTTGAATAATTTTTGAATGAAATGCTTGTGCAATCAGACAAACAACCAACACACTCTTGTGTTAGAAACTGTCAACCAATGTTGTCAACACAGGCTTCTACAGTTTTCAAGTCAATGAGGCTGTTTGGCTTTGTATACATGTATCATGCATAAAAGGCTGCACTGATGGAGCTAGGGGGCTGAAAATATAAACATTTACTCTTATTATTCCGAGAAGAAATGTTTTTTGTTTTTTTAAAATCGCCCTTCCAATTAGGTTTTACTGTGTGTGTGTGTGGGGGGGGTCTGTTCAATTTACAATATAACTTCATTCAAGCTTGTTTTTTGAAAATTCGGACTTTTTTTCAGTGATCACTACTCAATAAAAAAGGGAGAGAAGTAACTTATTGATTACTCTTTCTCCAAATTTTTGAATTGATCACCCCAACATAGTGTGCTGCCAAAAGACATTGGTCATGTGACAGTTTCTATTGAATGACTAATGAGACCTGTTCATTTTTTTTGTGTTGAAGCCCACTATAAAATAATGTTTTTAATCGCTAGGTTTGTGTTCTAAAAAAGGCAACAAAAACACACCAAAATACAATAACTTTTTAATGTTAGACTGCAGACATTTTATTAAAACTGTTAAAAAAAACCTTGAAGACAACTTGGCAATGAAAATAAGCACAGAATGTGAAAATATAGGCTTTTTATCAGAAGTGAATTTTCTAAAACTAATTCCTTATGTTCAAAAAAGATCGAAGCAAATGTATTCTAAAGTGTTAAGGAAAAGAGAGATAATTTATAGAAACTATGATCTGTAATCTTCAATTGGAAACCATCAACTAAAACTGTCACTTAAACAGTTAACAAAGGTTTCTTGAGTTTTTCAAAGAGTCTGACTTATTATACATGTATATATATATCACTTACAGGCTCACCGATGGAACTAGGGGGCTGAAAATGTAAACATTTACTCCTTATTATCCTGAGAAAAAAATACCTTTTATGGTTTTGAACCCCCCATAGGTTTTTCATGAGGGTTCAATTTGCAATGTAAGTTCATGCTGAGTCAGTTCCTTAGTTCTCTGTCCAGCAATATTCATGTTTGTTTTTCAAAAATTCAGACTCCTTTTAGTGATCACTGCCCAACAAAAGGGAAGAGTAGTAACTTATTCATTGATCAAGTCTTTTTCTATTTTTCCAATTGATCACCCCAACATAAAATGCGGCCAAAAGACATATTGGTTTACGTGACAGTTCCTATTGGATGATTAACCTGACCAGTTTTTGATCTATTTTACTAGATTTATCGAGAATCACTGGTCCAAACAACGTCAAACTCAACACTGTACTGCCTTATATTCTGATTAATGTATCTTGCAAATATCAACTTCATACAATGGCTAGTTGTTGGGTAATTGCGGTGCACTCACCTATGCACACACAGATTTCTTCAATTGTAGTGAGATGAATTTTTAACAATGAATGTACGTTGTTCCAATTTTTATATACTTTGCTTTATGTTATCAGCCGCTTATTGCTATCTAAAAGACCCTGTACCAATGTGATCACAATAAGCATCTTCCTCTCTATCAATCTGTAAACTTTCTAGTGTGTACATAAACAGATATTGTTGTGTAGCAGTTATGCGAAATGGTCCAAACTGAGGGGAATTAGAAGAAAAAGAAGAAGAAAAAGAAGAAGAAAAAGAAGAAGAAAAAGAAGAAGAAAAAGAAGAAATAACAACAAAAACAAGAAGAAGAAGAAGAAGAAAAAGAAGAAATAATAAAAACAAGAAGAAGAAGAAAAAGAAAAAGAAGAAGAAAAAGAAGAAAAAAAGAAGAAATAACAACAAAAACAAGAAGAAGAAGAAGAAGAAGAAAAAGAAGAAGAAGAAGAAAAAAAGAAGAAATAACAACAAAAATAAGAGGAAGAAGAAGAAGAAATAACAACAAAAACAACAAGAAGAAACAATAACAACAACAAAAACAAGAAGAAGAAGAAGAAGAAAAAACAACAACAAAAACAACAAGAAGAAACAATAACAACAACAATAACAAGAAGAACAAGGAGTAGAAGAAGAAGAAGAAGAAGAAGAAGAAGAAAAAGATCAATAACCCATACAAAGTGTACCCCCTCAGAAAATAAGTATTTCTAACATAAAGCAACCATAGAGATTTCCTAAAACCAACTGAGGCATCCAATAAAGGATTTACCTTGATTCATTCATTCGTGAAAACCAAACAACTGTGTAACTTATATTCTTCCTCATTTTTTCACCTCAGCCAACAAAGTTGAAAGAGGTATATCTTTCTTTTCTTCTATTTTTTTTTCTTGATGATGAACATAAATACAATTCAAAAACGAATAACATACTTTTATTATGATGGTTGACAAAAAAAGATAAAAAATATAACTACTTACTTTGAAAAGAATATTTAAAAAGTAAAAAAAAAAACATGGATCTATCTTTGTTTTTCTATGAAAATAAAAGATGGAGGCAAACATCTGATTCTCAAGGACAAAACATACTTAAAGATTTATAAGAATTGCTGTTTTAGGAATGTAGATTAAATGTGTATGTGTGTGCATGTGTGTATCCCCCACTTTTCCAGAAGAGTGGGTAGGGGAGCAGTATATATCTCAGGGGGTGGTGTGCAGGAGCAAAAAGATTTATTTGGAATATCTTACCAGTGAACGATAAAACCATCGTTCTATATGGGTACATCAAGTTTGGGTTACATAAAACAATTACACTGCACCATTATCCTCTATTGACTATGGAGTCCAACTTTTCACCCAACCCACCCCCTAAGTGAGAGGGCCTGATCCTGGAGGGGGAAACACAAATGCCCCGTTTACCTCCCCTACCCCCAGCAGATGCCCATGGTTCCAAATGAAATGTCATTTTTGTTGAATAGTAAGAGGAAGGATGTTGAAAACAGCATAAAACAGTAAATATTCAGACAAAATATGACCCGTTTGAAGCGATACTCTTTCTTACAAAGACCCTTTGATGATAACATACTTTCTCTATGAAATCTTGGGTTCTGGTTTCACTATTATTGAAGCTTTTATTACAGATAAGAAGTTGAAAATGCTTGAAGAAAGGATAATCTGTAGAAGTGTCAGTTCATATTTCATTCAGTTTATATGGGACGCATTTTCCTCTTTCCCATTGCTCTAAGATGACTTGATATGGTCATTGTTGAAGTCCTGAAATCTCCAGAAAGTGTTCAAACTATTGTACATAGGTCATTGTCTACCGCTGCCAATAATTCTTCATTAGGAACACGTTTGGGCCTCTCTTGAACTTTATCATTGATATCCATACTTTCAGACCTAAACCAACACTGAACCAGTGCTAAGCAGTTTGGACAGTAGCAGCACTCACTTCAAATGCTTTGTTGACTTCATCAGCATAATGTGCTAATTCAAATTCATCTGCATACTTGAAAATTAGTCTTCTTGGATAGACATCATTGCTGTTAAGGACTTTGAAACCTCCAACAATGAAGAATTCTATCTCTATTTACATTGAATCTGCAAAAACAATGCAATTACATTAGTAAATCTTTCACTTTTAGGATTATTCTTTAAGATTTAAAAAAAAAGAAATGCTTCATTTTATATGATTTTAAGTTTGATGCATCTGCATACATTTTGTGATTTATTGTTTGCTCAGAGTCTTGTTAGTGTAATATGAATTGACATATTTATCAGGTACAAAGTATTTTTAAATAGGTTTGTTTTATTTATACTTTTCATCATATTAACATTAACAATTATAATACACTAGGTCACCCATGCCGTGAAAAATGATGGCAAACCATATATACCCATATAAAAGTTGATCTCTTGTAAAATATTGACCTCCTATTTTTGCCTCCTAATTTTGATTTTTACATATATCTTATGTAAAAGTCGTCCCAAGTTCTTCATTGACAACAGATCAATATTTGTGTATCAAGGTATTATCCTGAACATGAATTTTATGCTGCAATGTTTTGATGTATGTAAGGTGTCAATGTCCACAAAGTAGCACAGCTTAGTCCGCCAAGATCCCTACGTATTAAACGTCTACATTTCTTGTATGCATCAATAAAAACTTCCGAATTCATTTTTACTTCTCTTGTCATTGTTTATTTCAATGTTTGTCTCATACTTTGTGGTGCTGAGCTGCATTGAATTTATCAAAAACGAAAATGCCATGAAGAAAATGATACCGCATTCCCCAATCCAATCAGAGAGAAGAAGAAAAAATTTGGGGTAGAAAGTGTTGTCATGGTGAAGTGGAAGAATGGTGTAGTGTTTCTACCATCTTTATTACCTAAGGTATAGCCTTAGGCTGCGTTGAATCAAGTAGAAATGAAAATATTGCATTAATATACCATGTACCATAACACACCTGTTATAAGTATGAATTTAACCAAGAATATGAAAAGCGTAGTGGATGAAGAGTTGTAATGGAGACACTCTGAGCAGATACCAGTCATGTATACAGTATTGTGGTAAGTAACAATAATGTACTATATTTATGAGTTGTAGATTTTCATTTAGCTAGTTTTCTGAGTGTAACAGAATAAAAGAACAAATGTAAATATTTATAAGAGCTATGTGGTCTTATTCATGCATTTTGTTAGTACGTTTTGATGTCTAGAAACATTGATATCATCACTACAATTTATTATTTTTGCTTCTTATTCATTTAGAGACTATTTGGACTTCTGTTAATTGATACAGTATTTTGGATTGTAGTGTGAATTTCAACCCCTTGAAGGTAGTATCTATGTCACAGTCGACCCAATAAACTTAACCTTAAAAAATTGTCTAAAAATTTGAATTTTACACAAGTATACATGGTATATGAAATATATAGATACATGTTGCATTATACATACATGGATAATAGAGATTTGTATTTGTGCAACCTCAGAGAATAGCATTCTGTTGACTGATAACAGATTATTATCAACATTTTTTATTTTTGTTTTTTCCTATCATTCTTTAAATTCAGCATTTTTATTACATCATTAGAACATGAATGAAATTCTATACTACAACATCAGTTACATGAATTGAATTCCTTTTTAATTCGTTAATTGCATCCTTTAGCATGACAGAAGACATCTGCCCATTGCTAATTATCATATGTGTGGATTTTCCTGATCATCTCCTCCTTTTCTCTTTTACTTGTTATTTACTGTGGCTAGCTGATCACTTCTTCATCTGTTTTCATGGCTAAAGCCAGATAATCATATGTATACATGAATCATGTAATATGATTACATGCTCTGCCCTCATTCAACCATATGTAACAACCATGAACTTCTCTGTCGAAGCTACACTGTTAAATATACATATATATACATATGTGTGTGTGCATGTGTGTGTGTGTATGCATATATAATTTACTATATGAGTTTCACGCTACAACTAGCCTATTGTTTAAACATGATAGCTGAAAGTCCATTCTCATTTCTACAACATATTCTTGTATAATCCAATCAGATTTAATTGGTTTTGAAAACTAACAATTCTAACCAATAATTAGTACGTCTGAAGAAGATTAAACCAAATAGCCCAGTTCCACCATGGCTCCCTTTTGATCCAACCTTATGGTACTGGATGTTGGATAGTCTATAGCCACACTGAAGTGTTGTGATACAACGAAACAGCTGTTTGTGGATGACACAATTATTAATTATTATTATTATAATTAATGCTCCCTTCTTTAGGGTCGAGCACTGTTAAGTGTGGCACCCATCTATCACTGCTATAATACAATGCTCTTCCAACTCTGGAATGGAGCACTTTGGTAGACAGGGAATTCTGTGTAAGTAAATATACATTGCTTAGTTCGGTCCAATTGACCATCTAGTTCTGAGTAGGGCAGGGGTAAAATGTCTGGATCTGAAGCAAAGGTTTCGATCCAACCTCGTGGTACTGGATGTTTGATAGTCTAGAGCCACATGGAAGAGTTGTAATAAAACGAAACAGCTGTCTGTAGATGACACAATGATTGATTATCATTATCATATATAAATATATATATATATCAACAATACTACTTTATTCAAAAAGGTATTTAATATCTTATTTAAACTAGTGTAGTTGAAATGTTTAGATTTAATTATTTTCATTAAATTAAAAGTGCTCAATATCTTATTAGTACAGTACAGAGCAATTTATACTTAAGATTAGGGAGAGAAAACACTTGACACATGTTTCATGATTGATCCATTTCTTGATAAATGAATCAACTATGATATGTGTGCCAGGTGTTTTTTCTACCTAATCTTATACTTATATTCATGAACATCATAGAAAGTAGATTAGCTATACAAACATGTTTATGTTTCTGTCCTCTTTGGGCCTCTTTAAGTGAATGATTAAGTGTGTATTAGATTCCTCTTTCGGGGAATTTGGGGAGAGTCTTGTGGGTGTTGCTATGGTGGGAGGAGTTTTTATTTTAGTTTTATTGTTTTTTTTTGTAGTATGTATGTTTTACTGGTGGTTATAAGTTATACGTTAAAGGGCGGGAGTGAAGTAGGTGTGGGATTTATCTATAAGTGGATGCTGAATTGTGTTCCAAGAGATTTTTTGATCTTGACCTTGATTTTTGCCTTAAATTTATTGCCTATATTAGTATCTTTTATGACCGTAGTGGATTGTATTGTTCTTAATTTACTTGTACGTGTGAGGGAGTAGATAAAGTTGATTAGATATTTTTGGGGATGATGGGTTTGTGGGTAAATTGTCTATGTTACCTTTAATGTACTAATGTATGGATTGTTGAGTTATGTTAGTTAATAAGAATTTTGAGTGATGCCAGCATTTTTGTGTTATTTCATTTTTCCTGTTTAATAAATCTACTTTTGGTTTTTTGTTCCCTCAGCAAAATTGAGTATTTCAAATTTCTTGTATAGGCAGAGATTACATGGATTTTCTATGTTTTGGCAAATATTGGTTTGTAATTCATTTTGTACATTTTCCAATAATATGTTGATAATGATGTGTTGTTAAAACAATAGAACAATAATAAAAACTCCTCCCACCCACAGCAACACCCACAAGACTCTTACTAAAATCCCCAAACAGGAATCTAAAACACACATCATTCACCTGAAGAGTCCCAAAGAGGGAAGAAGCATAAACATGTTTATGTAGCGAATCAACTTTCTACAAAATTTCAGCTTTTCTCTAAACCAACTGAACTCTCAGAGTATAAAGTTGAATGTATCGAGCACTCTACGGAATAAATCCATCACATATCAGACATTGCTTTATGTTATATTTTTTTATATCATGCTATACTGCAAACCTGATTTGTACTATATGTACTGTGTATATATATATATATATATATATATATATATATATATATATATATATATATATATATATATATTTACTGACTGAGAGAGACAGAGAAAGAGATGAATTTCAA
Organism: Thysanoteuthis rhombus; assembly: GCA_963457665.1. Taxonomy (NCBI): domain Eukaryota; kingdom Metazoa; phylum Mollusca; class Cephalopoda; order Oegopsida; family Thysanoteuthidae; genus Thysanoteuthis; species Thysanoteuthis major. The sequence continues at coordinate 75,044,387 of OY735204.1, read as the reverse complement.
TTATATTTCTTTTGAATGTACATGCATTTTTAGGGACTCATGGTCCAAATCTTGCTGATACTATATTTTATCTATCAGGGATTCTGACTCCTTGATTCCATAATGACTAGATCTTGTATAGAGTTTGGTAAAAATCCATTCATGCATCTTTGAGGAATGTAGGCTTACATATTAAAGATATCCCATCATACTTTAATCATAACCATTTTGTGGAAATGCTTCCAGTGTTTTATACAAGCTTTGCATGTTGTTTCTATTATGATAATGATTATCCTATGAAAATGTAGTGTCATTTGATATTTCCTCGACTTGTTTTTATCAATAAATTGATAATTGAACATGATAGGACAAAAGACATTAAAGAAAAAGTTTCATAAATAAAATGAAATTATGTTTATTTTGCAATTGGAATTCTAAATGCATCCTCCAGAAACATTGCTCTTATCATAAAAGCATCTCAAAGAACAACAAGCCTTAAATAATAGGAATTCATTTTTATGGAAATAGCAAATACGAATGAAGAGGATGAGGAAGGCCGTTCAGTGATATCTCTCTTTTTCTCCTCTACTTGTCTATTCTCTCTATCATTATTGTTTTTCTTACCATCTCCATTTTAGCTTTCCAGAATCACGCAAGTTATCAATGGGAAATAACAAAAATAATGCAGGTCTGGTTAGTCATTTGATTGAAACACTCATGTGAACAACGTCATTTGGCAGTACGCCATGTTGGGGGGGGGGGTGATCAATTGAAAAATTAGAAAAGGGCTCAATCTATGAATAAGTTACTTCTCTCACCTTTTGTTGGGCTGTGATCACTAAGAAGGTCTAAATTTTCAAAGAATAGGCATGATGCAAACTGAGGGATCGATTTAGCATAAACTTACATTGCAAATTCAACCCCCCACTGAAAATTATGATGGGGGTCAAAAAACAAAAACAAAAATTTTTCTAGTCATAATAAGGAGTAAATGTTGAAATTTTCAGTCATCTAGCTCTATTGGTGTTACCTGTACCTGCAATACATACTTACCTAGCCAGCCAAACCAACTTAGAAACTGAAGAAACTTATATTGACAGTTTTGGTTGACAGTTTCCAATAAGTCCCTTGAATGATCAAATGATTGTAGAGAAGTCAGAAATGATTACATATATATCATTTTTTATTAGGCAAATATTTAAAGTAAATTCACCAAAAATTGATATTTTTGAATTGAATTTTTACTCAAGGAACCAAAATTTGAGTTGGGCATTTTAACAGTCTCTCCTCATTCTTAGTCTACTGACCTTCTTGTGTTGAATGCTTTAACCCTTTTATGCTCTATTTCAGTGGTTTTGAAACTTCGAAAACACAAGGACCCCTTCTTGAAGGGAAATATTCTGATGGACATCTGTTTTCAGCACTTAATTCTTTGACTAATTAATTTGTGTACAATAATTATGTTTTTGGTTAGCTTAGTGATGGACAATGTTGTTTCTCTGCCACAGGATTTGCAATGTTAGATTCAGAGGGAACACTGCTTCAGACCCCTGAGTATTATTTGACAGACCTTTAGTTTCCATGGACCCCAGTTTCAAAATCATAGCTCTATTTTATTAAAGCTATTCAACAGTAAGTTTGTTTGTTTCTATATATTGGTTGAATAATACCCCAAGCTTCACAGAATTAGTGGTCAAGATTCGTATGGGTTAACCCAGTGGAAAAAAAATAGAAATACTAATTGCTCGTAATTTTTTATCCATTAAACCCCAACAATCTCCCTGGAATTTATCACTTATTGGAAAAAAAAATTTCTTCATATTCTATGTTGTGGATTCTATTTACAATGTAACTGTAATGGTAAACTGGACTGTTACTTTCAGCCCATTGTATGGGAGTGAGGTTTTGAAGTATCTTGTTTGCTCATACTAAAAGATTGACATTGAATGTGACAAGGTAGAGTTTAATGTGGATAGAGACTAAAGTTCGCTTGTCCCCTCAGCATGTACCTTTTAGCATGTTTCAGACATCAGGGATTAACCCTGACCCTACCCCTCAGTGTAATGGGGAGGTGCAGCCTGGAGGAGCAGGATTCCTAGAACTAAGTATTATTCTTTTGGTGACAGGTACTGAGTAAGTGAGTTTGAGTGTCGCATACTTCTGGCCACGTGCTAAAACTAAGCAACACCTATTAAATAATTATTTCAAAAAAAGAACAGTTTGTTAATCTTAAATTTGATTGAAACATAGTGCAAATTATGTTCTGAATTTGCTCCATTCAACAACATGGGTGTCTGCTGCTTCATCCAGAGGGAGGGGTTGACCAAAGGATATAATTCAAGGCGGAGGGGCAAGAAAGTACATTTGGAATATAACTTAGTGGCAACCCTCTTACCAGTGAATAATCTTACAGTCTTTTTAGTTGGGGCTAAATAAAACTATTGTACTGCACCATTATCCTTCATTGACTACAGGTACCAATTCTCAAACCAGGATGAGACACACACCCCCTGCCCGTGCTGAACACCCATGACTGACGCATATTCATGTGCACATCGTTGATTTTAATTGAAAGAGCTCAACGAGATTTTGACAATTTTTAGTAATTGATAACTCTAAAGTGGATCTTAATGACCCTGTGAACTGACAATACCTCAATCTTCGTGAGTCGATGTTAATTATTTATTTGAAATTTGTCAAAATAAGCTAAATTTATAACCGAAGTGCGTGACTTTTTGTTCTTACGTTACTTTCGTGTGCAACAAGACATTTGAACCCCCGCACTTGAGAAAGAAAAAAGAAAGAAAGGAAAGGAAAGGAAAGTAGTAGAAAAAAAGGGATACTGCCTTTAGCATAGGATGTTTGTTTCCAACACAAGAGATTCAAGACAGGGGCCATACATGTTCTTAATCGAATATTACCGCAGTTACACGTTCATACTTGTTCATTCAAAGGGATACGATATGTCGGGCCCTTTAAACAAGTAAGGTGTGTGTGTGGAGGGGGCGCAGTGAAAAGAATTTATATTCTCTGGTCTTCTTTTACACGAATCAACTGTCGATGCGTAATCGAGACAAGCAGCCTTGAATCCTGAGATTTGATACGAAATTGGGTGCAATAAATAAAACAAAAAAGTGGTTCGTGTTGTCTTTAAGACTTTAACTGATCATCACTTCTCAAACTCCTTTCTCTCAGGGGGACGGATCCAGGAACAGTGGTGGTGGGGGTCCAAATGGTATTTTCTTTTTACAAAAAAAATGTGTGAAAAAAAACAAAAAAAACAAAAAAACTCCAACAAATTCCAAACATCGAAAGTTAAAACAATAAGTAATATGTGCTCCAACATTTTTCACTTTTATTTGAGTCGTAGCTCTTTAGCAAAAGAATTGACAAAAGAGTTGAGTGAAAAAAAATTATCACAAAAATTCATCACAGAACAAATGAAGAGAAAAAGATTATAACGAAAAAGTTAGAAGACAGACATCTGGCAATCCTTGTGAGAACGCAATTCTTGAACGTCTTTTTCGAATCGGCTGAATGGCCAAGATTGGCTAGATCTTTCAAAATATGGCTGAAATTGGGTATTCCATTTTCATTATACACTCTAAGAACTCATACAAAAGCCCTACAAAGTATTGACAACGTTTAGATAAGATATTAATGTCTACAAAAAATGTTATTCTCAATCAAAAGATCTGAACTTTAAATAACAATAACATTATTTTCAATCTAAAGTTCTTTATATTCATTCAGAAATATCTATTTTATTTATATTTACACACACACACACACACACACACACATATATATCTATATCTATATATATCTATCTATCTATCTATCTATCTATATATATATATATATATATATATATATATATATATATATATATAGCATTATTATACAACATATTGATCAGTTATCAACAAAATAATGAAAATAGAACCATTCTTCAAGACACCATTTTTCAAATCACATTTTTGTTGATCAGTGTACTAATCTGAAATCTAGCCACTTTCCGCCCATTCAAGAATTTCATCCTTGCAAGGATTTCCCTGACATCTTATTAGATGAAAAACAAAATAATAAATTTTGTTTTCAAGGTTAATCTATGATCACTTGTGACCATTGTTTTTTTTGATTATAAAATTTCTTGAACTAGATAATTAAAATAAAATTTTAATTGTGCTTTGCCTGAGCAAGAACCCTAGGATCCGCACCGATCTCTCTTCAGCATTAATTATAAACTTATTTTTATACATCTTTCTTGTTTCTTCTTCACTTTTCCACTTGTTTTTTTATCCATTGGATGAAAGTTTTTTTTTCTCTCTGTCTCTCTGTCTGTCTGTTTGTGTGTGTGTGTGTATGTCTTCTGTCTGTGTCAATGTTCATCATTGCGAACCTTGATTTTCTTCCATTTCTCAATTCCTCTTTTATTTCCGAGACATTTCATTTCATTTATTTTCTCTCAATTTATTCATTTATTTATTTTTGCCCTTTTCTCTCTATCTTAACGTTATGCTACTAATTAGTTTGTAATTCCTGACTCATCTCTGCCTGGCTCGAAGTCCCGCAGAGTTCATACTGTTTCAGTTTTAAGGTCTTTTTACGCTAATTATTAGTCGTTTCACTCAGTCAACAGTTAATTACGATCTAGGAAGGAAAGAAAGAGTTCAGTTGTTTGAAGATGAAAAAGAAAGAATGGAAGACACTAATGGAGAGATATCCGACCGTAAATTGCCGTCCGCTTAAAAGGTTTGGTTGGGTGCATGTGGAGATGACGGTGACCAAGGATTGTTTCATGACTTATCGATACAATTGTTTAGGCAGAAATACAGGAAATCTACTGTTATCAACTTTCGATCAAAGGACATTTTTGTTCATTCCAGTAAACCACTACCTACTTGTATAATGAATATTCAAAAGGATTCCAAACAATTTTAACTCTTAAGGAACAATAAAAATGAACATCTTCCACTGTTTCTTTCAAGAAAGTAATGAAAAGTAGTAACATCAAATATTTGGCACCCACGTACTGTTTTTAGATATCATCTCTGTGCCTGGTGGGGCGCAGCAAGTGAAGACACATTGGTTTCACATCATGTACGATATCATATTGCTGCTTGGTAAATTAATAATAGAAAATGTTGCTGTCGACTCATTTTTTCAAAATTCCAACTACAGACTTTAATACTCCAGATTCTTTACCACACACTAAAATTTCAAAACGCAAACCATTTTCTGCACAGTTGCTTACCGCCCAGCCAAGAGTTGAAATCGCACACTGATGGCTGATATCGCCCAGGTTGAGAAACCCTTCTGTAGACTCATTGTGGAGTAGATGTGTAGCTGGTGGGTCAATTTGAAAACATTCCTAATACCATTTCTCAGCTAAGTTGAGTGGGTTTGAAAGTCGGAACCTTATAGTCAATAAAGAATAATAGTGCAGTACAGCTATTTTTTATTTAACTCAAGCCTAATGTCCCCATATAAAAAAATGGTATTTTTATTTTTGCTATTCACCCACTTCATTTCTGCTCACACCTGTCCCTAAATGTTGAAGTGGGGTCCTCAAAGAGTCAAACCCACCGGGCCCCCAAATCTCTAGCTATGCCTCTGTTAAGTTACATAGGGCTGAAACCACATCCCACCAGCAGACAATCACTGGGTGATGCTGCTGTGATTTCTGCAGCAAGTTTTTTACCAGGTGGAGTGCTAGCCCCACACCTAAACCTACTCCTTTACCCAAGCTTGTTAGGCAGTATTACAGAGCTGATGGGAGCAAGACAAGCTAAGTTTAATAAGTACCTACTAAGCTAATGAGTTTAATCCTCACTGGGTCCCTCCCTCTGGTGGTCTTGTTGCAGAGTAAGTTGAGTGTAATGAATACCTATTACAGTATTGAGTTCAAACTTGATTGGATATCCTGCACTTGTTCAAGACTAAGCTAAGCTTAATAAATACCGACAACAATTAGAAGTTCAATCTTCACCAGATGCTCTATGCTTTTGGCTTTGTGCCAGATTAACCCTAGCTTGATACATATTTCCCAAAATTTTCCATACTTTTCAAAACCGTGCAGTCCAAATCTCATTATGATTTAATGTGTTTTATTTCAGCTTATACTTAGTTACTTTAATTCATACAGCAATACTTTAACCGTATTACATCAAACCCTGTTCTATTCATGGTTTTGCTGTATTAATACCAACTGTAGAACTAAGGAAGAAAAACAAACAAATTAAAAGATGAAATGGTAAGAAATTCTTTTAAGACAAATAAATGGAATTCTCATCAAAGTCAGATTTTCATGAAAGCCAGAAGTTTTCTTTATTTCAGAAAAAACTTTGATCTCCGTACAAATCAGGTGTGCATGGATCAGGGTCGCCAGATTTGGTCAGGGTTGGAGATGATACAAGCCCTATTTCAGAGACTCACCCAACACAGGCATTGGAATATGGTAATTGAGCAAGTCTGGAAGCAGAGGTTCAATACCAGTCTGAAGTTGACTACTCTTGTATTGAATTCCTAATAATATCATTAGTTATCATTACAGGCAGTAAGATAAGGAATGAAGCATGTTGTGTAATAATGATAATAACCCTATGCTATCAATAATGCTTGGTTTCAAGGGTACCGGAACCACAGGGGCAGCTCCCCACCTTTTTTTGGCATGAGGGCAGTGGGGGCAACTGTGTGTCCTCCGGGATAAAAATGAGGAGTATCTTAAATCTACCAGGCACTATTTTAGCACTCTAATAAAACATATTGCAATAAATAAATATCTTGAAAGTTTTTTTAGGGGGAATCGGTCTTGGTTTTATGGTCCAGCCTGTAGCAACCTTTAGTTCATGATCAAAGTGCAGTATCTGTTCTTTTCATGTCAATGACACAGCTATAATTTCACATTTTGTACTTGGTGGACAGTCAAGGATGGTGCCCCCCTTGGTTGGGAACCGATATATGCTCTCTTTGGTAAAGTCTTGCACCTTCACAATGAAAATATATGTCATAAAGTGCCTTTCTGAAAGTTTAAAAATCTATTCCTTATTATTTTTTTTAAATTTTTTTTCAAAATCCCCTCCAATATAGGTTTTAGTGTGGGGGGAAGTCAGTTTAGAATGTACTCTACTGCTAAATTGGTCCCTAGTTTGTACCCAGCTATATTCATGTTCCTTTTTTGAAAATTCATACTTTTTAGTGATCAAGCAAAAGGCGAGAGGAGTAATTAATTCATTGATCAACATTTTTCTAATTTTTTTAATTGATCACCCCTAACATAGCATGTTACCAAAGAAGTTGGTCACTTGACAGTTTGTATCAAGTGACTAACCAGACCTGTATCTATTTTTCTTCGTAATGCCATGACAAATCTTTTTGATTTTCTTTATTTGTCCAGGATTTCATGGCTCCAATCCAGAAAATAAGTCTCAGATCTCCAAGTGTCATTCAACATTAAAAGTTGTTTTGTCAAACCCTTGATTGTTGCTCCTTGTGTTGAATGTAATAGAGTTATGACTGACAGATACATAAATTTGAACAAATCAACACACTCTCTCTTCTATACTAACATACATATATGCATACACATGCATGCATGCATGCGTGTGTGTTTGTGTGTGTGTGTGTGTGTATGTGTGTTACAGAATATATTAGAATAAATCCATAGTTATATAGATCAAAGGATAAAAGGATATTCAAATATACTTTTATCCTTTGACCTCAATTCATATAAAGGTAGTTTTTGTTTTCCATTCAAATTTTATCACATTTTTGTTTTAGAAATGGAAGAAGAGGAATTTTTTCCCAGAAAGCAAAACTGGATTTCAGCTGTAAAATTGTCATTTGATGGTTAACAAACTATTTTTTTAACATAGCATCAAGTATATACAAACAATATTCAAGATTTATCCCCACTTAATGCATATACATATGTTTGTATTTATATATATATATATATATATATATATATATATATATATATATATATATATATATATATATATGTATATATATATATATATATATATATATATATATATATATATATATATATATATATATATATATATATATATATATATGTATATATATATATATATATATATATATATATATATATATATATATGTGTGTGTATACATGTATAAATATTTGTATGTATTTATATATACATATGTATATATATATATATATATATATATATATATATGTGTTTAAAAATATATGTATGTATTTATACATGTATATATATAAATATATGTATGTATCTATGTATATATCTATAAATATATGTATGTATTTATATATATATATTTATATGTGTAGATATATATATGAATTTATACATATAAATATATATATGTTTATATATATGGTGGGTAAAAAGATATTTCTGTTACATGTTTAGGGGAACTGTTGTCTTGTTGTCAAACGTCAAATGGGAAAAATGATAAAACTTTGCTAATAACAAGGTTTGGAGGGGGGGTTATCGTTTTTCTGAATTCATTATCTTCACTGGCTGAAAAAAGACGAGTTAAAATCATTTGTGTATAAGAGAAATTGAGAAAGGTTTTGTGTGTGTATATGTATTTGAATCTTGAGGCTTTTATGTGTGTGTATGTGTGTAGCTTATGCAAGTGTGAGTTGGTGTAGATGTTGAGAGGGAAGGTTTGTCTCCATTTTTATGTTTTAAGATTTAAATAGAAATTACACTTCCAACACTCTTCCAAAATCTTGGATTACCTACACACAAAATATCGATGCAGACACATTCTCCTCTCCAACAGGTTAGTTCAGAAGTATATTATTTACATTAAAAAATGTATTTAATAAAGGATTTAGAAAAATCATACCTTTAGCCAGCATCAACTTGGTTATTGTCATTAGTATGAGATGTTTTTTTATGTTATGCACTCATTCTTACTTAACCCTTTTAACAAAAAATATCGCAACCATCCAAACTTTAAACCCACACCTACCACACATCACCAGGAGACTCTCATTCCCCTCCCGCAAACAACCTCATCTTCTTAAAAGGACATCTACTTGTCTTGAGACCCAGCTTACATTTATCAGAAAAAAAATCCTTTTCCTTTAATGCAGAGTAATAAAAAAATAAAAAAAACACTCGTGGGTACCTATACCCAACTATTTCTCTATCCCAACTGTCATCCGAGCATTTCTGTAATTTCCACCATTTCTCTCAAACCAACTTTCACTTCCAGAACTCTTGAAGAAACCCAGAACGGGTGAAACATGTGTGAGTTATCATACTCTTTAATAAAAAATTAAGATGTACTTAGTAGTTTCAGGTCTTTTTCTTTTCCATGTTGTCAACTTTTCCATAACTTTCTTTTAGATCTACATCCTTTCCCCTTACATATATTACATTACTTATATATATCTATCTCTATCTCTATATACATATATATATATATATATATATATATATATATATATATATATATATATATATATATATGTATATGTAAACAATACAAATCAGAAATACAATATAATATAATACAATATCCGATGTGTGATGGGTTTATTTCATGAGGTGCTTGATTCATTCAATATTAAGTATTGAGTTGATTCAGAGTAGAGCTTAAGATATAATAAGTAAGTAATAAGTATAATATAGTAAGGATTTGCCAAACAAACATGTTTATGTTTCTGAGAGATATTTGAGTAGCCAATCCTCTCTTCATTATATATATATATATATATATATATATATATATATATATATATATATATATATATGTATGCAATGCTCTCCCAATTTCAGAATAGAGCACTCTGGTGGATTCGGAATTACGCGTGAGTGGATATATCACTTATATTCAACCTTACTGACCGTCGAGTTTTGCACAGGGCAGAGATAAGATGCCAGCCTCTGGGTCTGCAGCGAAGGTTTCAATCCTACCTCATAGTACTAGATAATGGATAGTCTATAGCCACACTGAAAAGTTGTAATACAACAAAACAGCTGTCTGTGGATGACACAATTATTTGATTATTATAATATATATATATATGTATATATATATATATTCAGTGATAAAGCAATAAGTCTGTGGCCTTACTCATAGTTATTAGTTGAATTTTGATCTGGAATTTTCACTGTATAATGTTTGATCGTTTGATCTCTGTGACTAATATTCAACATTGAATTAAAAGAAAAATGATATTCACCTCTGCTTTTTTTCCATCATTAAGCTACATACTCATTTATGTACCTATGTATATAGGTGTGTGTGTAAATGTGTGTGCAACAGTATGAATGTATATATATATATATATATATATATATATATATACATATATATATATATATATATATATATATATATATATATATATATATATATATATATACATAGTGTATAAGTGTGACCTCATGCATGTATATGTCTTTTTGTGTGAGGAGTATATGTGTAGGTGTGTGAATATATGGGAGTGTGGTTCTTTTTGTCTCAGCTGAGGTGTGTGTATGTTTGTGCAGGTATGTGTGTGTGCATACATATTTGTGGACTACATGTGTGTGTCTTTTTGATTTAAGTATACATGTGTATGTGTGTATAGTGGTATGACATGTATGTTTTTATTTATATCTGAGATGTTTGTGTGTGTGTGTGTGTGTGTGTTTGTGTGTGTGTGTGTGTGTGTGTGTGTGTGCATGAGTTGGTGTAGAGGTGTGAGTACATGTTTTTTGGTGCGTATGTGGTGGGGCGCAGTGTGTCTGTGAGTGCATGTATGTAGTGTGCATGTGTGTGTCTTTTAGTCTGAGGTGTGTATGCTTAGCTGTCTGCTGCCACTTTTTTATGCGGGGGTGAGACACATTCCCCATATGTATATGTGTGGATGTGTGTGTGCAGTTGTGTGAGTGCATACATGTATGTGGAATGTACTTGTGTGGGTGTTTCTGTATATTTATTAAGCTTTCTTCGTATAAAAGAAAACTGTAAAACAGTGAATACAGTGAATTGCATAAATGATATTCTCACTCTGTCCTTGACTTCCAGAGATTTGAAAGAGTAAAAAAGAAAATGAAGGAAAAATATTGTAAGAGAGAAAAATCAATATACTTTCCTTTGAAAATTGTTTACAAACAAGAGAAAAATGCACAGACTATTGTTTAAAATACATAGAATATTTTGTACATTTTAAATAAGGGGAAAAATACAAATATTAGAAAAAATTAATGGAATATTATTCAAATATATGGAATATGATGTACATTTTAAATATGGAAGGAATATATATTCCTGAGGTTCAAGGTTTATTTCAAGGAACAAATCAAGATACATTGAATAAAAAGTATTGGCTGTTTTTATTTCCTAGCCTTCTTTCTGTACAAATTTCTGAGACTAATGGTATTCTTTATTATTTATACAATCATTTTTTGGGACTATTTTCCTCATCTTTTTGTCTTAATCATATTTTGGACATTGTGCTTTCTTCCTCAAGTGTCTTTCACATTTAGTAACCTCCCAGGAATGTCAGATGTTCTGAAATTCTCTTGGAAAGGATCCAGACATGACAACTATAGTATATGAATAAAAAGTTCTGATCAACATTCTCAGAAGGTTATGGAATGCAACAGACCTCTTGAGAAGGCTGACACTAGTCTTTCTATGAATCGCTCTGTGACAGATCTCTGATACTGCTCCCTGCCAATAGCAGTTATAATTCTCACGGTTTCAACTATCTCTTTTTCCATGACATTTCTGGTATGTATTGCTGTCAAGTCAGTGGAATCATCAGTAGAATCATCTTTGAGAGGGTTTCCCTTCTCTGTGAAAACTGATAGCATTGATCGCACATCTTTCTGAAAATGAAGATTGAATACCAGGCCTTTGCCTGCCATGATGGCTGGTGTCATAGTTGGAGGTAATCACATTCTCAAATTTGTTTATGAGCCTAGCTATTTCTGGAGCCGTGACCATTCATCTTCTTAGAGCTCCTGCATTCTCAGTCAATTCAATTGTGCCACCATCATCTTTCTGATGAAGGAGAAGAGGTGCTTAGTATCTGAACAGCGAATGACCCATCTTTAAGCTTCTGGTACACCTATGGATGTGTCTGAGGAATTCTGCACATGTCATGAATGTGGACTGATAGCCACCTGGAATAATTGATGGGATCCAACACAAGCATCCATGGCCCAAAGCTTCAATAGGGTTCTTACATACAGCCTGAAGTCTTTCTCTCTGAATGATTTGACAAGCTCCAAACAGCAAGATGCGTTGTTCAATCAGCCATAGCCAAAAAGAAACACTGCAGTGACCTTTCTGACATCTCGCGTTTTCAATTATCTACGGACAAGATGGTGCCACCATCTGATCATTGAAGAATCTGCTCATTGCAAAAAGGACTGCAGCTGCATTCTCGACAAATGACTTGTTGAGAGAAATGATTCTGCAATGTCTTGGCTTGCAATTCTTGCTTCAATAAGAATTTCTATCCAGCTGCTCCCATTGAGCCACTTTCCAAGCACCCTAAATCCCGCCATTTTAATATGCAGCCACCTGCGACAATAACAAAATTATCTTCTCAGTGTGCATTTGGCAATTTCTACTGAATTTCCTTTGCCAAAACAAAGAGAGGCTGGTAAACAGCAAGAACAGGAACCTGACCAGTATTTTTATGGTGGACTGTAGATTTCATTATGTTCAAACCATGAAGTATTATTGCAATGGTATCTACTTTTTCAGGGAAAGAGCAACATGGAAAGATCATTGAGTGAAGATTTTGCAGCATGACATGCCTCCCCACGATATGTAGTCATCTTTCTCAAGTTTATCTTCATCAAACAATTGATTGACATGTTTCAGCCTATCTTCTTTTCCTTCTTAACTTTTCTGAGATAGTATTTGATTTTCAATTATACTGCCTGTGTTTCTAGGTATGAATAAGGTATCATCTGTTTGATTTTGGAGGGTTGGAAGCATGTTGAAGTATTACCTCTACCAAGGAGCTTGCTGATACGTGAAGAAATAGATCATTCATGTAAACATGGTAAGATGAAAATGCAAAGTTATGATGAAATGAAATTTTCAACCAATGATCTGACCATGAATCATTTGTTTGATCACTTGTCACCTCCTCTGGTTGTATTCAGCATACCTTGAAATGGTTTAGTTCCAAATTTGATGCTTTAGTGAGCACTTGCATGATTTCTCTCTTAACATCTGGATCAATTCACTCCTGTCTATCCATGCAATATCTCTAAAGTTTCTAAATAAATTCCAATGAAATTTTGTGGAAAGGTGAGTGACAGGCTACAGGAAAAATTATTGAATTTTGGAGTGGATCCAGGTATTTGCTTCTGATTGAGAAATATTCCAGCGTTTTTTCCCATACATTTCTGTATCTGCTTCTGTCTGTCAATGCAATATCTCCAAAAGTTCTCAATTAATTTCAATGGAATTTTGTAGATGGGTAATGAAGATGTCATTAAATTTTGAGCTGGATCCAAGAATTTATTTCTGATTGAAAGATATTTTTTTATATGCTGTGAATGTATCTTGACATGCACAGTAATTGGCTCCAGGGGTGAATTTTGCTTGCTTGGCTCCATAACCATAATGTTATCGCTAGGGGTGTAGCTTACCATGTAAAGCTTCATGCTTTTATCACTTAAAATTTGCCCCAACCACAGAAGTCCAACATTTCTTTCAGTAACGTATATGATAACAAAGAAAATCATCACGATCATCATAAGATAACAACAACAACAGCCTGAGGTTGACAACAATTGCAACAAAAAATGCCTTCTTCGAACGGATGGAAAAAACGTCAGCAGAACTGGACCTTGGGAAAAGAAGCCCTTGAAGAGTTTTTTTTTTTTTTAACCCCCAGAAAAGCCATAGAAAAGATATTGCACTGGAAGCAATACAAAAATAAAAAAATAAATAAATGAATAAAAATCCTTTTTCCATCTCTTGAATTTCTTCTTTTTTTTTTTCCTATGGGGTCAGCAGTAGCCGGCAGCCATTGTTCTCCCCTCGTTAACAATGGTTATTCCCAACCTGAAGCGCTCAACATGTGTGTGCACACGGGTATCGACTGTAAAGGCAGGTGGGCAACAATACATACAGACCTGTCTTTACCATCCTATATTTCCCTCTCTCTCCTTTATCCTGTTTGTAACCCCCATTCCCTATCCCACCGTATTCCGACCAAGCTTTCATTCATTTTCTCATATATTCTTTTCTCCCTCGGAGCCATTCGCCGAGTAGTCATCGTAATTCTGTCCCTTTTAAGTCACCGAGGCAGTTTTGATAAACAGAGGGGCGGCTATCTTTGTTTATTAATTGCAAACACAATGAGATTAGTAAGAGGAGACATACATTATCGAATAAGTGGTTTGATGACATGCTAAATTTAAACTGATTACCTTTGTTTATGTGGTTCGTACACTGCTACAGGCAAGAGGATAAGACATTCACTGAATAATCCTTGTCTTACTAATTTTTGACTCAGCGGTACACAGGTTCTGTCAGAAAAGGAAAACAAAACCTCAGGTTTCAAGTTTAGTAAGGGCGACTGTCACCAAAATGTCACTCTTGTGCTCGTTATATTTTTAGTAACTTGAGCTCTGGTAGCTCAGTCGGTAGAGAAGTAATGTACATACATATCACCCTTAAGTGAAAAGGATGCGAGTTCAAGTCTTGCCTAGAGTTTATTCTTTTTTTTTTGGAGCAGCACTGTTACTAACTGCAGTTGTAAATTGCCATAAAAAGCAACAAAAAGAATTTAAGCTGAAAGGAAAATACTGTAGTCAAAATTGATAATGGCGGGCGATTGCTTGATGTAATGATAAAAACTAATTAGGATAATACACAGAGTGTGATGATTTAACCAAGATATAACATATATTGGCTCAGACTCATCAATCCATTTGCACTGACTTCAGATTCACCAAAGTTTAATAAATCTGTCGAACATGTGGACCATAAAAAACTTTTTTCTTATTAACCAAAGTTTGATGAATGTGGTGGATCATATGTGAACATGTGGACCATAACAAACTTTCTTTTTATTTATGGAACAAAGTTTAATAAGACCAATCAATTTATAGCACTGTACGTAACATTTGTCATCTGCGTGAAGAAGTGAGGTTGGAAATTGAAAGATGGGTATTCGAACTGCCTTGGATTTACCAAACGGTGTAAGGTAGAGTTGAAAATAGATCAATAGGCAACTGAACTGCCTAAGGATTTACCAAACAATGTTTTTAAGATGCCAACTACCAAACTTGTTATTTACTAAACCATCATGTATAACAAACTTTTGGCTTCCACCAATTAGTTATAGCAAGGGTTTACTGTATATTTCGTCTTCATGAATAGAACTGTTTTAGAACACTCCATCAAAGATAACTTGATTTTTTAGATAATATCTATACTAATAATACTCTTGTCACAATTATGTTGTGATGCTTTTATTGGTGAATTCTCTGAAAAATAACCATTCTCCAGAGAGAATTAGGACAGCAGAAATTTGAATGAGACTGTTTTGTAAAACGGATTCTCTTTGTCCGTTTCTTTATTTATGGGTTATAAGTTTTAAAAAATTTGGGTAAAATCTGGTTTAGCAAACCAGAGTAATTTTTTTGTTTGAAAATGTTGAACTTGTTTTTTCTCTATAAATAAAATGAATTAAGATATTATTTATTTTATCAAAAATATCTTTTTATTATAATAAGTTATGTAAATTGATATAATACTTATTTTATTTGAAATATTACTTATTTTATTTGAAGTCAATATATATATAAATGTATATATCACAAGTGCAAATGAGTTTTGAGATATTTGTTTTATAGATCTTACCTGTATGGAGGAGTAGTTGCTTACACCTCCCATATTTTAAATTTAGTTAATGAATACAAATTGGCAAATAAAAAAGAAATGGAGAAGTTAAAACATTAGTCTCAATATTATCAAAGAATTCATTCATCAAACATCAAATTTGTTAGCATAAAATGAAAAAGATAGAAAGTTCTATTGTGATGTGCTTGAAAGTATACAAATAAAATTTTTATTAGACACTGAATTTCCACCAAGTGAGTAGTTTTTCACAGTCTTTAAAGGTGCTGAAAAGAAACTCCACTTTGTTATATTAAGGTGTGAGTGAGTATCTGAGTAAGCGTTATGCATAAAGTCAAAGCAGCAATGGAAAAACTAACCTCGTATGAAATTGACTGCTGGTTGAAGTACAGCATTTGGCCCGAAGTTCATTAATGAAGGTTAGGTTTGAAAATATTCCTCTTGTCATCAGGAACAAAATGTACAAAAAGATTTATGTTCAAAATGTGAATTTCATCTCAGCAATGAAGAAAATGAAATAACATGCAAGGTAAAACATGGTGAATGATCATGTTTTATTGGTTGGAGCTTCATGAACCAGAAAATCCCATTAAAATTTTCCTTTGTGCTTGCCATTGATTTTCTCTCATATATGCCCTAAAAATCAATAGATACTGGTAAACTAAATATCTGGTGGCTTATGGTGATTCAACTCCAGTGCTTATTATAGGCAAAATTTGAAAATCAATGTAAAATTTGAAATCAATACATCAAAATGATAACTACATAAAATTCATGTCATATTCCACAATCAGTTCAAAATAATTTATATGCTTCAAAATGAATTTATCCAAAGGGATATTTTCTTTACCCTTTTATTAAAAAGGTTACCCAAGTTCCAAGATGAAAAGTGACTTTTTGCACTACTCTATATGTTAACTTCACTGAAAGTGCAATGTATATAAACAATAAATTTCAAAATTCTTGATATTTTTCTATTGACTAATAAAAACTATTTATAAATAAGCTATTTTAAAAATTACAATATTTAATGACTTCAGTAAAATAATACACTCATGGTCAAAAGATTTCAGTTGATGGTGCAAGACAGCCTTCAGAAGTTGGTTTCCAGGAAAATATATTTGATAGAATTGTAGAATACATGATGAAAATGCAGCTGTTTTCCTCTGTATGTGGTGGTTATGCGTATATATTTATTTCAAGTGTTCACTCAACAAAAGACTGAAAAAATGCTGAATGAAAAATTTGAAAATGAGATCATTTTACACACAAAGAATGAAAAGATGCATCTAAACATTTTAGTGCTGTTAACTTTTGTAATCTGAGATAATTCAATATCATTCCAGGAGTCGTTTGGACTATTAATCTCATTCTTTGTGTTGCTTTTGTTGATACCACATTTTCAGGGTCACTCAAAGACAGCAATAGGCCCAGGCCAGATGGGAAAAAGAAAGCCCCCCTCCCACTTAGAACAGCTCATTAAATATTTTTGTAATCAGTGCTTGATACATATGATTCATGTATCGTTTGGGTATATACATGTACACATAGTGTATATAATGTACTGAACTTACAAATCTATTCTGATGACATAGATATATCTTTGAACGTTGAGTCAACAATTTGCTGAGAATGTGAATAGTTCCATACAGTTTGTTTAGAAGATGAATTTCTCAGAGAAATAATTCTTAGTTGAAATTGTATAGGCTCAGGTCACCATTGTAATGAAGAGTTATTTGTTTGGAGAGAAGTTAAATGATCATCTGACTATAAAAATGATGTAATGTTCATAGTATCTTTTGAATAATAAACATGTGTATATTAAGATACAGTTTTATTTTGATAATGCTTTTGTGAAATATAGCAGAGAAATGAAAGAATAATTCAAGCAAGACAGAAAAAATATACATATTTAGTTATATACAAAAAGAAATGTCCATAAGAAGATGCTTGCATGCTAGTTGCAGAACAAAAATGATGTAACATATTTTAAGGCAATGTCAAAAGTGATGAAGCTAGAGTAAAAAGGCATACTGGAAATAGATATGAATATTAGAATGTCGGAACATATACATAAAGAAATTAGTTTCGAAGCAAGGATATTTTATATTGACATTATGTGGAGATGGACAGATACTAAATAGGGTTATTTGGTTATCAATTATCTCAACCTTGTTCCACAGGGGTAGGTGGCCTCCCTTTTCTTTCCATACGTGATCAGCTATATCCGATTTGTTAGTTTCACCTTTGCTTACCGCTTTTCGTGTTCTTACACCCAAACCTTCAAGGGGCGACATGTTTCACCTGTGTATTCGTGCCCACAGAGATAATTGATCAGGAAGAACACTGGAAGATTCGAAAATTGAAAGAGTCTGCCCATATGCTAGGCAAGGAAAACTGCCTCAGTGATCCTAGCATTGAAATGGATACCATATGGGAACCACTAATAATGAAAAACAGGAAACAATAACATCAAAACACCAAAAACTGTCACCTGAGGTTTAAGGCTCTTAAAAATTAGCACCTGTTGTCCACATGGACACATAGCGTAGTGGTCACAGAATCAGACAAATGATGGTTCTAGGTTCAATCCTTGTGTGAGACGATAATAATACTACTAATGCTAAGAGGGGAGTGCGGTCAATATATACCCCCGTCGGTTAAATAAAGGGTTCGATTCGTTACTTCCCCACCTATCAGACGATACCTGATGAAGGCAGTAGAGTACAACGGCCGAAATGTTGTATGAAAAACAACCAAGATGAGGATGGTCTGAATATTAATAGAAATAATAATAATACCTCATCTCAAAAATTCAGAGATATACTAAGTAAAAACATATCTGCATTTTTCTCTAAATACACAAACTAAAACTTCAAAACTTGGTGAAAATTATATAAATCTTAGTTTTGATCAATTTCAATACAGTAAAATGCTGATTACAAGCATAATCAACAATATAAAAAAGATTTGATTTGCAAAAAATGACATGAGATTCATTGATAAAATAAATATGACATCAGGAAAGTGTAAGTAAAAGTCTGTCTACTAGTGTTGAAAAGCAGTCTCTAACCTTTATGTCAGTTCTTGTATGTGTGTGATGGTAGAGGTAGCAAACAGAATGCTATGGGAAACATTGTTGTAGACTATAGACAACTGAGTAGCTAAGTTCAAGCTGATGAGAATTTGCTACTTGATACAATATCCCTGATGCTTAGAAAATTTGAATTTTTTCTAAAATGTTTGTTTCCCAGCATCTAATTTTTTGCAACAGTGAAAATTTTGCATGAGTGAATAAGTAAATTGTTTTATTTCAAATTTTCTAATTTCATTTATAAATCTAACTGATTATTGATTTTTTCAATAAAAGTTCTGTCTCAGTTTGAAGCAAAAATTGACTGGATGTTGGAGGCTGTCTTCTTTGTTTTGTTTTTTTCGTTGAAAAAAAAACAGTTTAAAAAGTTTCATTTTTTGTGTTCTTTTAGTCTCTTAAAACAGAATAAAATAACTAATTAATACTCACTATCATAGCCATATTTTCATTGAATTAGATCCATCAATTCATTCGACCAATATCTGGCACTCTTGGTTTTGAAACATTAGAAACCATCAACCAAAACTGTCACCAAAATTGTCATCATAGGTTTCTTCTGTTTTCAAGTTGATCTGGTTGGCTATGAATGTATGTACCATGCATACAGGCAGCACTGAAGGAGCTAGAGGACTGAACATTTAAACATTTACTCGTTTATATATGAAGGAATACTCAGTAACTAACCTTACAAATTTTACGTATCTGTTATCAGTCTCGAATCCTTGACTTGGCCAGCTCATGCCGATCACTTACCTGTTTTGTGTATACAAAACACACCTTTTAGCAAAATACTTGTTTTTGTCTCTCTCTGTCTCCCTGTCTCACTGTCTCTGTCTATCTCTCTCTGTTTGAGTCTTTCTCTCTCTTATCTTTCTAGACAGAAGTATTCCTTTCTTTTTTAAAATCCCTACAAACTTCGTTACAAAGATAAAAAACTTGTATAATTATAAGTATTTACAACAAACTTATTTGAAATGAGATACAGAGAGAGGGTGAGTGTGTATATGTGAGAGAGAGAGAGAAAGAGAGAGTAAGAATATGATTTTATTTCTTATTCAAAAAACGCAAAAACATTTTCTTTTCCAACACCCACCTCCGTTTGAAATTGACAACTCAGATGAGCCACTTGTCGACCGCTTTGATCACTGTTCAGAGAGTTGGGTCAAGTAGGTTGGTCACAGAAAATGTAGCAACGAAGACAGTGATTCATTTTTAGACAGAAGAGGCAATATTGTTTATAATTCAAAATACATGAATATATCAACCACTTTCTCATCCCCTTGAGTCTATCATTCAAAAAATATTAACAAATGTCTGGAGAGGGGCCCTCCAAATCGTTGGCCCGGGCCCCACTGGCCTACTCTCTGTATGCACATTTTAGCTGAATGATTCTACAGCTCTCTCCAGGTGTACAATCTGTATGCAGGACTGGTCCTAAGTATCAGAAATATGGGGTATCGCCTAGGGCACCAAGTACTAGGTGCACTTGGAATATGTCTGAGACAGTCGGAGTTCCCAAATACAAATTAAAAAATGGGAAAATTGATAAATCAAACAGAATAAAAAAACAGTAGAAATAAGAAAATTCTAACATTTTAAGTCAGATTTTTCAGGAATATCTGATAGTTAAATATTTTCTCTACCCTGGAAGACATCAAAGTTCAGCTTGCCCAGGAACCCTATGGCCAGCCATGTCTCTTTTGGGAAGGGTTTCTTTTTCTCAGAAGTGCAGTATTCTTGTTTCATGTATTACAGAAGACCATCAGTCAAAAAATGAATGATTTTGAAGCTCTTCTCAGCTTTGATCTTCATGAGAATCAAATTCATATTGACTGAATGCTCAAGATATGCTTCTCAATTTAATTGGTTGTTACACTTGAATTACCATTTTTTCCATCAGTGAGAATAATGCTAAAAGTAAAAGATTTACTGATGGAATTTCATTTTGGGGGGAAATTCAATGTAAATAAAGATATAATTTTTTTATCATAGAAGGTTTTGGGCCCCCTTTTAACAGCCATGTCAATGTCAATAAAGCATTTGAAGTGAACTCTAGTTTAGTGCAAACTGTCTGGCATTGGTTCAATAGGTTTAGGTCTGGAAAAATGGATACCAGTAATAAAACTTGAGTGAAGGCTTAAGCCTGTTCTTAATACTGAAGAATTATCGGCAACAGTGGCCAACAACCCACAAACAACAGTTAGAGCATTTTGCTGGAGACATTAAGACTTTAAACATCAACCCTTTTTTTGCCTATGCACCCCTTCGACCATGGTTCATAAAATCACCTCCCCCTTCTAGATTGACTGACTCAAAAAGTTAATTCCAGAATTGTAGTTTGAAGAAAGATCTACATTCCAACAGTTTGAATCTGTCAATCTGTGGTCTGATTCCCCCCATGAAGTCATTAAACTGCCCCCCAGGGGGTAATTCCACCTTGGTTGAGAACTTCTTTCTTGAGGCAATGGAAAAGCTTAAAAAGTTTGGGAAAATGGTTCCCGCATGAACTGAATAAAATGCTCAATGACATTGAAAGATCCCACACCTCTCTGTTGACTGGGTCTCAGCTGAGAGAATTCAGATATGAAGTCTTACAGCAGCATCCATAATCATTTTTCTCCTGCAAATTATCAACTTTTAAAACAAAAAAAGTCAACATCCATGATAAAATATTCAATAATAAGGAAGCCATAATTTGTGTTTTTTGTGAATATATGACCACTAAACCAAAAGAATTTTATTGAGTTGGTATATTGTCATTAGAGGATCATAAGAAAAAGATTATTGCTTCAAACGGGTCATTTTTTATTAAAATTTTACTGTTTTTTTTTGTTGTTTATATCATCCTTCATACTATTCAAAATGAGATTTCATATGTAACAACATGATAGAATCAGGTACAGCAGTCTTATTGAGAGTTGTATTAGCAGCTCACTTTATACCTGGAAATCAATTTTTTTTTCCTTCAGCCATATAACTTTATTTATGTAATTTTTTATTCCAGCTTAGCTTTCATTACCTAAATCCTATCTTAAAGTTTCCATTCTGTTTTTATGCCAGTTGATTTACACCTACTGACGGTCGTTTTTTTTCCCTCTGCTATAGCATTCTTTATGTAATATTTTCTTCCAGCTCAGCTTTCATTACCCAAATCCTGTTTTCAAGTTTTTGCTATTTTTACATTGGTTTGATTTACGCCAACTGACAGTAATGGTCCTGTGGGCGTTAGCTCTAGTTTTGTGGTCCCCTAGGCATTAACTCTAGTTAATTCAGTATCTCCTTTAAAAAAAAATTGATTTCTAGTATTATATTTTGGTGACAGACACTGGTTGGCATTTGGAGTTGGTTCCTTTATTTCCTTTATCAAATAAACTTCTACAGAGACTCAATCACCTGAGTGTTTGGTTAGAGGTATGATTAAGTCTCCTTATCTAGCAATGTCAAAAAATGGATTGTTCCAGTTGTTATATTAATGACTATGATTTTTTTTCTCTGCTCAACAGAGGCACAAAATGAAATTCTCTGTTAAAAACCAGAGAAAGAAACTGTGAACATTTCCGTATTAAAAATGATAGAAGAAGCTGTACTGCACGAGTTGGTTAAATAAAGCAACTTATTTACAAGCTTTGTTGTTCTATTTAACCAACCCCATTTTTTTTGCACTGTACTACTGGAAAAAGAGACCAATAAAAGAGACTCTTCTTTCTTATAAACCTTACATTTTACACGTGAAGGTTGTAGAATGATTCAGCCAATATGATGTGTAAACATCAAAGATGGGACAGAGAAATTGAATTATCCAAAAAAAAGTTTGAAAATTTTTACACATTCTGGTTTGAAAGGCTATCTGAAAGGATTTATAGAAACCTAACTGTACCTTGTTTATTGATAAGATAACAGAAGTTTATGTATATAGCATTCCTTAGCTGCCAGGTTCACTGATTGCATGTTCTTGGCCCAGAAACAGTGAACATATCTTGACCTTGACATAAGCTGGCGGTATTTTTTGGCTTCAGATAATTTAAGATATAGTCATACATTATGCATCTAATAACCCCATCCTATCAGTAATTGCATTGATTCCTTCTCGATTTTCAATGCATTTTTATTGTAAAATTATTAGCAATGCATTTATATAGTATCATTTTACAATGTATTTACATTATACATATTAACTAATGTCTAATTATCAATGAGTTATTCCCCCTTCGGTAATTGACTGTTTGGAGTTTATCTGGGGGTGATGGTACTAGTGTTTAATTTGCATAGCAATCATGGGGCTGAGTCATTGGCCAATCATGGCAAATCTTGAGTTACCACCATTGGTATATTGTCTTTCCAGTTTTTTTTTAGGGGGGGGGGAGCAACAGTTGAAATAAATTGATGAAGGTATAAAGATCACTTGACAACATATGGTATCTTGGTGAATTTTTGCACATATAATACCAATATTCTGTCAGTGGAGGGCCAGGGAGAGATACTTTGATCCTTGGCAGAAGTGCTGATCCATACGTAAATAAACCTATCATTGTTTACGGTTTCTATGCTAGTATATATTAGAGACCATCTATGAAAACTGTCAACTTACTTTTCTTGAATTTTTAAGTTGGTCTGGCTGGCTGGCTGTGCGTGTATCACATTCACGGACTACATCAATGGAGCTAGAGTGCTGAAAATTTACCTCTCATTATGCTTTTGTTTGTGTCTGGCAGTTGAAATGTTTGTTTTTTTGAAAATTCAATTTTTTTAGTGATCACAGCCCAACAAAAACAAAAGAAGTATCTTTTATCACCCTTTTCTCCAATTTTTGAATTGATCATCTCCAATATGGCATGCTGCCTGAAGACATCGGTAACTTGAGGATTTCTATTGAGTAACTAATCAGACGTATATATATATATATATATATATATATATATTTCAATCAACATTGTGTTGGGAGTCACTGGTTTGTGAGAGTGTAAGAGTCATCACTGATATGCATGAGAAGAAAGAGATGGTATTGAAAATTTAATTTTGTTATAGACTGAGGTCAGTGTAAAGTTCATTCGTAGGTCAGTGAGAGTGGACAGGCACAAATATCTTTGAATGACTCTATTGAAGACGTGAGCTTGTGACTTGTTCATGGCAAAACTAATGAATGTCTATAAATTTTAAGATCCTTTATATAGCACTGAAGTAGATCCCGTGCACAGATAAGAGAAGCAAAAACTGATTGGTTGGAAAATATATATTTTTGACAATCTCAAGATTTAAAAAACCAAGTACAAATTCTCACTTGAAGGAAATCTAGAACCCAATGTCATGTTTCTGTCTGTTTGTTGGTTTCAGTCACTCTAAAGTACACAGAAAAAGAGGAAGGGGGTAAAGCAAGACTTTACTGGGTCTGTGTATTTGCATCTACATCACTACTACTACTGCTGATGTCTTAGTATTAGCATGGAAAATGATTCCACTCTCTAACCTCTAATTTTTCTTGGATAACACTGATAATTTTTCCTACATTAAAAGAGAAATTTGTTTTTCTACCCAATCCTGTTGTCTTATTGTTTTAAAATTCTTAAAAAACAGAAAATATGATGAGTTGTAGAAAATTGACAGAAAAATAAATTTCATTCAAGTTTTTTTTTGTTTGCAGTGAATATATTTATGCTAAATCTGTATGTATATAGATTATACATTTGTATAATTTTTCTATATGGAAATAATCCCACCATCCTTCATGGGTGCTATGCCAGTTTATTTATAAAAGATTCAAGTTCCTTCATGAAGATCCAAGTCACATACGCTGAAGTGAAATCAAGAGTTGTCTGATTCAGTTTGTTCTAAATTTTTTGAGAAACATAGCATATCAATATATCAGTCACTCAGATAAGCTCCACCCTGTAGTTATATATGTTTATAATGATGCAAACACTGCTTAGTTATGGCTTTTGAGTTTTGTCATTGAGAGAAAGTTGATAGATGCTGCTTGGATACCAATGTCGGGCACTTTTTCAAATATCAAATATTGTGGTCTATTCTCAACTATGTTCAAATTGTTACTTGTTTAAAGACAACCTTCTCCTGCCATTAAGATCGATGTCAAGTCATTTCCTATGTATCAAATAATCATTTTAATTATTTGCAAATGAATATAGTTATCATTTTTCCCAATTTTGGGAAAAAAAGTTCCCCCTCACTTTTGACCCTTAAAAAAGAGAAGAAATTTTTCCTTTACTTTTAATCTTAAAAAAGGAAAAGAGTTTCTCTCTCATTTGATCTCTAAAAGAGGAAAGAGAAATATTCCTTTCACTTTGGACTCAAAAAAGGAAAAAAAAAATTTACCTCCATTTTCATTAATTGAAGTAAAAAATTTTTTTGATCCCTAAAAAGTGAGAAAAAGTTTACCCCCACTTTTGACCCCCAAAATAGTCACATAATGAATTTGATCAAAAAATAACCAGATTGTTACCATATTGAATTCATTCAAAAATTTTCTTCCTGTGAAATCGATTGTAGCTTGTTCCTTGATTGATTCTCCAAATCATCAATGATTTTTTATAGTGTGTGTATGAGGGTGTTTGTATTTGTATGTATGTGAGAGACTCTGTGTAGGCTCATAAATCACTTTCTTTGCAGGTATTTGAGTTGAGTTCTTGGTTTCAATCCAATTCATTGTTAAAGAAAGATGAAAAGATTTAGTGAAAAGGTTTCTATTGGGAATGATTTCCATCTTGCAAAACAAGATTCTTTTTTGCCAGAAACATTTGAAAAAAGCTATTTCAAAATGTTTATCTAGAGTTGCTCATTTTCCTAATTTAAAAATTTTCCAAATTCAATTGTCTATGTTTTTGTAAAAAAATATGCCATATCAAATTTTTAATCACTGCTATCCACAACAAACATGATTCTATAATCTTTCCTCAACATTCAGTGATTCCATATTTTTTCCTCTAATTGATCAGGAAAAAATACAGAATTGATTTAAATAATTCAATCTACTTTGTTTGAGGTATATTTCACGAAGCCAGAATAACAACCTATCAAACAAAAATTGTTTTGGGTCATATCTGTTGTTTCTTTAAAATTTGCTATGAAGTAAAAAAGCTGGAGGTAACATCCTCCAAGTGTGGTGATTCAATAATTTTTATCATGGGTATTAGTTAAAATACAGTAGACAAGATACTAAGTACCATATATGCCAGAGTCTATGACAAAAGGTTTTTAAAAGTATTTAGAGGACTACTGCCCACTGCAACTAATTCAAACTCTATAACTCTCCATTTTCAGCTTTGGCTGCCCCCCCCCCCCCACACACACACACTTTGTTATAAAACTAGCATTGGACACTGCATAATATTCGCATAGTTTTTAGAAGAAAATTGAACGTCCATCTCATATACCAGCATATTCGGTAAGTAAAGTCAAGTGAATCATTCAAGCCTTGTCTTCTGAAAGGAATCCTCAGAGATGCTATCAAAGAGCATAAAGATTGTTCGTAATGTGCAGAATCCAAAGAGTCTCCTTTTCTATCTTTGCTGAGGGAGAGAGAAAGAGATAGTGTCTATGAAATCCTACAAAAAATTATCAAAGAGTATACAGATCGCTCATTGTGTGTGTGTGTGTGTGTGAGAGAGAGAGAGAGAGAGAAAGAGAGTATGAAATGTCTAATCTGTTTCTCTCATCTTTGTTCTACTTATGAATCATACCATTCTCATCAGTAATCTCTGATTTTCATCAAACTGTACAGAAATCACTGTTAAAGGGTTGACGGAAAAGTTTACAGCATCTTCTTTTGCACAATGTTAGGGAAATCTCAGAAGTGTCTTCAAAGTTTACTCTGCTCTTCATTGCTTGGATGTCTATACTCTTCAAGAATTGTGTGTGAAAAGTGATAATCTTGGTGAAAATCATGGCTAAATATGAAATGTATATCTGCACCTCATATAAATGAATCACCATAGCCCATGCATGTACCAGAACTAATTATCCAAAATATCATCTAAAGAAAAGTGTCATTCTCTTGAGAGACCCTCCAATAGAGTATGACAACTGGTGATGAAGTTCCAGGCTCTGTTTCATGCAGCTTGATGATTGGTGTGAGATTTGAGACCAGGACTCAATATCTACAAGTTTTTATGACCACCTTCCGGCAGAACGTAAGTCCATGGAAGGGATACATCCAACTTAATCATACAGCTTAGAGCATACTTAACTAGCTGCTGAATGCTCAGGAAAATTGATCCTAATGAAGTGTTTTGCACACTCTTCAGTCAAACCAGGAATCAAAGCTGGTACCTTCTACACGCGAGACACATGTGCTAAACATTACATTACCTAAGCAGACAAGAAAACCCCCAAAACTAATTATCTCAGAAATTATAAGAAATTACTTAAAAGAATAGATCTTTCATCTAAAATCACTTTTGAAATACCAGCACACGATTCGGGAATAGTTGGTACCCAAATAACCATAGAGACCCCAAAATACACTCTTTTGAAGAAAGATCTGCCAACATTTTCAGTAGGTGCCTAATGGTGTACTTATGCAAATTTTCAAGAATGTAGCCCCAAAAATGTGACGAGGAGTGCATACACAGATGACACACATAGACAAGCAAAGAGAGAAGAATCTGTAGCTCACTTGGCCGATTGGTTGTGCAGGCTATTTGTGGGGCTACAGTGATTCGATATTTGACTCTGTTATCGGAGATAAAAACACTAAGATCAAAATCGAGGACACAGAACTCGAGAAAGTAGACCACTACATCTACCAAGGACAACGAATCTCCATGAGACCCTCAACAGAAGAAGAAATCAAGTGAAGAATCACATTAGGATAGCAAGCCTTTGGCAGAGCTAGCTCAACCTTCAAAAATAAAAAGATCCCATTAATCCTAAAGAGAAGGGTGTATAACCGATGCATCCTTCCAATAGTCACTTATGGAGCTGAAATATGGAACCTAACGAAGAGACAGACCCATAGATTGAGAACCATGCAACATGCACATGAAAGAATTATGCTGGGCCTCACATGGAGAGACTGCAAGACAGCTCAGTACATCCGAGAAAAGACAAAAGTCAGGGACATCATAGAATCTATTAAAAGTCTCAAATGGCGATAGGCTGGCCATGTTGCAAGAATGGCAGACAACCGATGGACATCACGACTCACGACATAGATCTCCCAAAATCATATGCGCAACCGAGGCGGCATATTAGATGAATATTAGATGAAGAGACAAGCTAGACAAGTTCAGGAAGTACTAGCTCTGCGATGCCCATGATAGAGAAGGGTGCCAAATCCTGGGGAAGGTCTATGTCCAACGACGGACGTTAAAAGACTGATGATGATGATGATTCTTCATGTTTAATCTGAGGAAGAAGTGCTCTGGAAGCTCAACAATGGATTACTGAAGCTTATGTTACAGTAGATACATGCACGTTCCAAGAATGGTTTGAAAAGTTTAAAAAACAGGTCTGGTAAGAAACACAATAGAAACTGTCAAGTGACTGATGTCTATTGGCAGCATGGGGATGATCAATCAAAAATTGGAAAACAGGGTAATCAATGAATAAGTTACTTCTATTGCCCTTCGTTGGGTTATAATCACTAAAAATGTCTGAATTTTCAAAAAACAAACATGAAAGCTACCAGACAAAAACTAAGGGACCAATTTAGCATAAACTTACATTGTGGATTGAGACCTCCCCACCCCTAAAATAATTTTTCTGTAGACATAATAAGGAGTGAATGTTGGAATGTTCCGCCCTCTAGCTCCATTGGTGCAGTCTGTACACATCCATTGATGGACATAGGCCTTTCATAAGCTGAAATGGCATAAAGCAAAGATGCAATTTCCATTCATCTTTATGGCAAATTTTTTGAATGTTCCCAGACCCCCAAAATGATGATTATGGTATGTTTGGCTGAGCTGTCAGAGGTTGGGATGGTGGGAGGTGCAGGAGACTTGCCTGTAGAAATAGGAAGAGGGTATGCCCTGCTTCTATAATGGATTCGCCAGACCTCTCTATCATGGGCATTGTAGAGTCAATACTTTCTGAACTTGTTTACTTCATCTCTCCATTTTCGATTTTGTTGGCCTTGGTTTCACGTGTGATCTCAAAGGATTCATGTTGTTAGTCATGATGTCCAGCAGTTGACTCCATTCTTGCAACATGACCAGCCCATTGCCATTTGAGTTTTCTTGTAGATTTTATGATATCTTAGACTCCAGTTTTTTCGCTGATATATTATACTGTCTTGTGATCTCTCCATTTCAGGTTAAGCATGATTCTTTCTGATGTATGGTTCTCTATTTGAAGGTCAGTCATTTAGTGAGGTTCCATATTTCAGCTCCATAGGTGACTATCAGGAAGATGCATTTGTTCTATACACTTCTTTTTAGAACTAATGTGATTTTCTTATTCATAAAGTTTGAGTTTCAACAGCTAGGAGTTTGCCATCTTAGAGTGATTCTTTGCTCAATTTCTTTTTCTTTTGAAGATCTCATTGACATTCATTGTCTTCGGTAGATGTTTACTTTCTCCAGTTTTGCGTTTTTGATTTTGATCGTTGTGCGTTTATTTCCAGCATGTTTGTAGCACATGATCCTCATTTTTTGAAGTTCATGAGGAGGCTAATTTTCTTACTTTCTTCAATCAGCTCATCTAGCAGCCTGACCAGCTTAAAAACTGAAGAAACCTATGTTGACAGTTTTGGTTGATGGTTTCTAATAAGATGAAAGAAATACAGGTATCGCCCGCTTTTTGAAAGTTCATTTGATGACATTTTTCGCAAAAAGCGAAAATAGCATTCAACATTTGTTTTGCAGTAAGCAGTTATAAAAGCAGGGCACACCCTCTTCCTCTCTCTCTCTTCTACACCTGAGTCTCTTGCACCTCCCACTATCTCCACCTCCAACGGCTCAGTCAAACATACCACCATCACTTTTTTTTTTTTGTTAGGGAACATTAAAAAAAATTACGTTGTAGATGGATGGTAATTGCTTCTTCGCTTTATGCCATTTCAGCTAATGAAAGGTTTTCATCGGAATGCTCTACTTCCAGATTGCCTGGAAATCTATTTTTGACAATGCTTCATTAAATAAATTCAAATAACAGGGCTGGTTAGTCAATCAATAGAAACGGTAATGAGGTCAATGTCCTTTGGCAGCATGCTGTGTTGGGGTGATTCATCAAAAAATTGGAAAAACAGGTGATCAATGAATAAGTTACTTCTCTTGCCTTTCGTTGGATTGCCAAAAAGTCTGAATTTTCAAAATACAAGTGTGAACACAGCCAGGCAAAAAAGTAGAGATCGTTTAGATTGTAAATTGAACACCCTCATAAAAACTTATTGGGGGGGGGGAGTATTTTTCTAAAAAAAGTAAGGTGTAAATGTTAAAAGTTTCAGCTCTCTAGCTCCATAGGTGTGGCCTGTATATGTGATATTCACGTACATAGTCAGCTGACCAATCCAAATTGAAAATTGAAGAAGCTTATGTTGACAGTTTTGGTTGTCAGCCTCTAATATTACTCTTAACACTACAAGATGGAGGTTTTTGTTGATCATTTCAATTGTAAACTTTATATTCCGATTGGGATGTTTATGGCTGGAATTTCTCATTTGAGATTTGAAATGACTCAAGACTGATGAAATGATATCTGCTAATGAAGAATCCTGAAAGGATCATTTTGACTCAGAAAGGAAATGAGGATTCAAGAAAAAAACCTTAGATATGGTTATACCTTAAATCATATCTAATGGTAGAAACAGTCAATGAAAACTGTCAACATCACCAAAGTCAACACAAACGTAGGTCTCTTCATTTTTTTTTGTCTGTCTATATGTCACCTATACAAGCTACACTAATGGAGCTAGATGGCTGAAAATTCCATTTCTCCTTTATTATGTCAAGAAAAAAGGGCTCTATGATTTTAAAAAAATTTTTTACCCCAAATGGATTTTTAGCTAGGGGTTCAATTTGCAATGAAAGTGGATACCAAACTGATCCTTTTTTTTGTCCAGCAGCATTCACTTTGTTTTTGTTTGAAAATTCAAACTTTTTTAAGATCACTGCCTAACAAACGGCTAGAGAAGCAACTAATTTATTGATCACCTCTTCTTCCAATTTTTGAATTGATTGCACTCAATACGGTATGCTGCCAGGAGACATTGGTAGCATGATGGTTTCTACTGAGTAAGTAACCAGACCTGTTAATTTATGTATTGAATTATACTTTATATATATATATATATATATATATATATATATATATATATATATATATATATATATATATATATATATATATATATCATGGCAACAGAGCATCAAGTAAAAGATCAGGTAATGATTGCAATATTGATACGATGTATGCATAGGATTCCACTTTAGTCAGCCTCTGCTTCTTTTGACTCATCATTTGATCATAGTATTTAATATTTGGAAATCCAGAAAATATGGGCAGTTTTTTCAAGCAGTGATATTTATACTCAAAAGAAATATTATCGTACATTGATTTTTTTTTACTAATGTCTTCATCTTGGTTGTTATAGTCATAACTTTTCAGCTGTTGTAGCCCCCTGCCTTCTTCAGGTGCCGGTCATAGTTGATAACCATCTGCAAATTTCAACCCAAACCCTTTATTCAATCAGCAGGTGAAGATTATTCTCATTCAACTCTCAAAGCCAGAGGATATGTCATATAAATTCATTCTTCCTAGTTAATTTGTCCTTGCAAAGTCTCTTGTCTGCCACTTTCAATGAACCAGAGTATATCATGTTTTTGTGCATTTATACTCCTTATATTGTCAACAAAACACATTTTTTTCTAATCTTTAGAAAATCCTCCCACCAATAGGTTTTTAGTGGGGGTTCTATTTGCATTGCAAGTTTATGCTAAATTGATCCCTTAGTTTGTGTCATTCACAAAATGCTTGTTTTTTTAAAATTTGTATTTTTATAGAGATTACTGCTCAACAAAATGTGAGAGAAATAACCAATTCATTGATCACCATGTTTTCTAATTTTTCAATTGATCATCCCCAAAAACATAAAAAATCAAGAAAACTATTGCTCTTCCATGTATTTTAGAGTTTATTCTCATTTTCAGCACCAATTCTTTCCCAAGAGTTTTTGAGTTGTCAGCACCATTTCAACATTAATTGGTACATCTTAATGCTGTGTATCAGGCTTACATACAGGTTTGAAAAAAGTTGATTTTTTAAAGTCTTTGAGGGGGAGGGTTCTATTTACAATATAATTATAATGCTTAACCAGACTCTTACTTTCTACCATTATGTTTCAAAGTATTTGGTTACTTCCCTTGGTTGTAAAATATTTTTCACCAGTAATTTTTTGTGCTTCCAAAGGTTAGGGCCAAGGGTTACATTGTGGCGCAATTGCACTGAGAGTTCCTTTAAGAAATGTAAGCTCTAATTATTTATGTAATTCCCTTTAGTTTCCCAACGACTATTACTAATTCATTCATCAAGCAATCCATAAGAACCCAACAAAACACAGGCAGTTGTTTTTTTCTTTCTTTTCTTTGCAAATTCTGACTGGTCCAGCTTGTTCATAATAGACACAAACTCAGGACATATGCTTACAAACAATGTCCTTTTGTAACTGAGTCAGGAATAGCTCCTATGTCACATCAGACGGTCACAAAGTACTGTTTAGTTTATTTCAACCCACTAATCCCTTGTGTCTGGTGAATCAGGCTTTTTTTCCCCAAATCATTTCATTTCTAATTTGTTATAATTGATCACTCACATGTAAAGATCAATTGTCCTATATATATATATATATATATAGAAACAGAATCACATCAGCTTTCTGAAAACATGTACGAAACTGGTTAAGGCTTATTAAAAACCACTATACCTAAAAACCATTACTAAAAAGTTTGGCTATCCTTTTTTTACACTTTCCTTAAATTCATTGAACCCTTATTGCAGAATTTATTGACTTATTTTCCTATATACATATATATATATATATATATATATATATATATATATATATATATATATATATATATATATATATAAAAAGATATACCTTGTATAAGTGAATCACCATAGCTTGTGTGTACCAGAGCTAATCA
This sequence comes from Thysanoteuthis rhombus, assembly GCA_963457665.1. NCBI lineage: Eukaryota > Metazoa > Mollusca > Cephalopoda > Oegopsida > Thysanoteuthidae > Thysanoteuthis > Thysanoteuthis major. The sequence continues at coordinate 75,011,376 of OY735204.1, read as the reverse complement.
TCCAAAAATTCTCAGCACAAGATTTGGGCATTGTTGGTCTCCAAATGACCATAGAGACTCAAAAAAGCACATTTTTGAAGAAAAAAAGAAAGCATTTTCATGCAAATTTTCAAGGTTGTAGACCCTATAATGTGACCATGAGTGAATAGTGACACACCCACATATATATTCATAGACTTTCAAAGAGAGAAAAATCTGTAGCCCACTTGGCTAGTAGGTCTGGTCATTTGTGGGGCTATGGTATTATATATATACATATGTATCCATGCAGGTATTTACTAAGCTTACATTAGTTTAGTGCATTGATAATCAACAAGGAACAAACATAGTACTCTAATTAAGTTGAGGTAAGCCTAGCTTGCTAACTTCATAGCAAGGCACCTCACACACACACACATACACACACACACACACACACACATATATATATATATATATATATATATATATATATATATATATATATATATATATATGTATGTATATATATATATATGTATATGTATATGTGTGTGTGTGGGGGGGGGTTGTGTTTGTATAGCCTAATGATGAAAAAAGATATATTTTACACAACAAATTCATTTTCCAAAATGATTTCTTCCTATCCAGGCACTAAATTCAGTGGGGATTAAAATCTTTTTCAAAATTTTCTTGTGTCACTTCAGCCACCTATTTCCCAATATCTGTCAATGCAATTTATGTAAGTGCTTTTTTTCCCTGTTTTACATACACATGTAACCGTTTCAGGGATTTTAAAAACAAAAACAGTTGTATTAATACGGCACCCCAGCAGTGTTGATCAAACACCTCCTACCTTTCAGCTATGATTTTAGTATATAGCTCATGTCATATGTGTAGTTCATTATTTCATATAGTATTGTATATAGATGTTATTTTATACTAAACATCACTTAATTTTTTAAAACAGCGTTTACTTACATAGGTTACCCAAAAAAACTATTTGATGATGAGTGATCAGTAAGTATAACAACAGAAGTGACTGACGATTCATGTCACTTCTATTGAGTGTATATATATATATGTTTTAGGGATAACAGTATTGTCTGGGGAAAACAAAAATTCAAATCTGACAACTAAGTGAAAAATGTATCCTTTAATATATTTCTCCATACACAGCATAAAAAATGGAAATGATATTATCTACCCTGAGAGCCACTTCTGTACTTCCAATCTGCATTGTTCACTCACTGTCATAGATTGATGGCCTTCATTATGTTGTGCTAAGAGAAGCAAGTAAAGAAATTACGATAAAAATAAATTGTACCCGAATTTAATAATAATGGTTTACAATACTTTATCAAATAAAAATGAATAATAGAATGATTACTTTCAGTCAGCAGTAGTAACACACATATGTCCGAATATATCTATGCTTCAGCCCCCATCACCATTTTCCTCACTCAATGACCTGATTCAGGATAAATTTTGTCAAAGAGAAAAGGTAAGGTTGGGGGTGAAATACAAACATACGTGGACTATGGCTGCGTGATTTCTACTACTGCTATCAATTGTTCCATTGACAAAAAAGAGATAAGAGACAAGAAACACCAGATCCGATTTAACTCATTCAGGCCGGGTTTTTTTTTAGAGGTAACAAAGCCAGGGCGGCATGGACGTAATGGATGGATTTAAGTTTTCTCATTCTCTTGGAAACCCTGGAAATCATCATTTAGAAAGTTATGTGATATGGATTTCATTCATGTTAAAATTATACAAATATAATGGTCATGTGACCTGATTCTGTATTCAAAATGGCCACCATATTCAGTCATTTAGTTCATATGTATCACTTATCCTTCCCTGCCTATGTAACACTACAGTACAATAGAGTTGAAGCAAAATGCATGTTTATATGGAATGACATATCACTGATAATATTTCAAGAGAAGGGATTGGCCAAAAATGTGACCCTAAAGGTGAGCAGACTTTATAGATGTTATACAAATAGTATATGTCACTACCAATGACAGGCAAATTCAAGCTTGCATAGATAGGCAAAAATTGAATCAATATTACAATATAAAAGTAAACACGGATGCATTTCAAGATAATTGTAGAAAGGTCTTTTTAGGCATATGAAATTTTAGTCAATTCATTGGTCACATGACCAATGCAATTTGGTAGAAAAATCTTGTCATAAAAATTATTTGTTTCCATGGTTTACAACGAAAGATTTACCAGAAATGACCTCTGGTGACCTTAAATGACCCTACACTTCAACCTCACATAGCCCATGTCATAAGCTGAACTTTTTCGAGTTGACATGCTAAATACCAAGTTGATAAGCCTTGCAGTTTTGATGTGAAAGAGATACAGACAAACAGACAAATAGAAGACTCAAATATTAGTGCATGTGTTTGTATGAATATACATATATATATATATATATATATATATATATATATATATATATATATATATATATATATATATTTATATATGCAACCTTTGCATCAACTTAATGCTTTTAGATTGAATTGAAGACTTTTCCAGAATATAGAATTAAAAACTTACTAAATAAGTCAGAAGTAAATGTTTTACGGTAATATTAGATAAAAAAAATCAAGCAAAGTTACTGTCTGTGCCGTATGACATGTGGAGCAATGATTTTGTCTTCATTTCTTAAACGACCCAATCATTATTTGCAGCGATAGTAGGCTTTTATGGGGCTTGAATGGAGTGCTATCCCGACTCCCAAGATGGACTATCTCAAAAGGCTAAAAGGCTCCAACTGTCCTGCTATTCACCCATAGCTGGAAGGGAAAAATTATGGCATTAATGTGAGGTTAACACAAACTATCAAAGCTTGAGCTTGAACTCGATTTGCCAATTTCATTCTCCATACAGTAACCATTAGGCCAGTACACAAACGATGTTCATGCATACCTTTATTAGTGCAGGTAATTTGTTCCAATATTTTCCATACTGTTCAAAACAGCACAGTTCAAAGTCTTACTATAATTCAATGTGTCTTTTTTTTCAACTCATACTTAGTTGTATCAATTTGTTCAACAATGCCATCACCGTACTACATCAAAACTAGCACTAATCAAGGTATTCCTGTATTATAAAATATTCATTCCTATCATCTAAAGTTATCACCACTAGCCAACTGTTGTTCTTGGTAATGTGAGCCAAAGGGGGGGGGTGCTATGAATTGGAATAGAGAGAAAATTAATCATTACATTAGGGAAGAGCAGACTGATGGAGACTGATAATGCTTGAAGGATTTTGACCACAGTAAGAAAGCCAGTTGTATGAACAATGGCATTGTTAATGGGGAAAAGATACAGAGGTTAGCAGAAGATCAGAATATCTGATGAAGTATGTTGATAACAAGGTTTGCAAAAGCCTGAAGCAGTGAGCAGTGAGAAGGGCTCTGTACATGAGAGTTTCAATAAAAATAGAAACCTTAGATTGTCAAGTAAACAGAAACATGATGGTTACAGTCAAGTGTCAAAGGTCAAAGAATGAGAATAATATTTAAAACCACATTGAAATTTCTTTTTCAGATTAAACTCTTTTGTGTAAATGACAGAGGAATGAGAATCTATACATATAAAGACCAGTTTGTTGGTATATTTGTCTGTTCAGCTCAAAGAGTCACAGTAGAAAGATAAATTTTACTCACTTCCTCTCTTTGAAGCCTATTAAGGAAAGGATGAGAAAAAAACATAATATAACTGAACTATTTCTAAATTTTTTGAATGGTTTAATAAAAATCAAATTCCTGAAATCAAATATTGAATAGAAACATTCTAAAATGTTAATCTATCCATTGATAGCATGAAACATAATTTTTTATGGTTATTATGTGAGGCTTATGGTATAAAAGCTGTCATCACATTGTTTGTATGTTGGTTACTTTTATGTCACAATGAAGCAAACAGAAAGAGAGGGAGAGGGTAAAGGAAGACTCTACTATAAGTAAATCACTACTACTGCTGATGTCTCAGTGGTGCTACTGAAGACAGTTCCACTAAATAAGGGTATCTTCGATTTTTCATCAACAAAACATGTTTTCCTCATTTTTAAAAAACTTCTTTTTTTACCCAATTCTGTTGCCTTATTTTTAAAAAATTATCTAACAGAAACAGAAAATATGAAAAATTGTAGAAAATCAACAGAAAATTAAGTATCGTTTGAGGTAAGCATTTTTCTGTTTTCAATAAATACTTAAAGTTTTCATCGTCAAAAGAATTGGACATGAAATACTCTTATTCTTTGGTTTTCCAACACTTGACAAAATTTAATATAAAGATTAATAAGAAAATACATAAAAAATATAAGGAAACAGCACGGGGGTCTGCTGGGGGTGAGTGGGTAACAAACAGGACATTTACCCACAGATCAGGCTTTTTTACCCATGACCAGTGTGTTTGAAAGTGAGAACCTTATGGTCAATAAAAGGATAATGGTGCAGTGTAACTGTTTTATGTAGTCCCTAACTTGATGTATCCATATGAAAAGATGGTATCATTATTCACTGGTAACAGGGTTGCTGCTCAGATATATTCTGTGTACATATCCGTCTGAACCCCTAGCCTACGCGGGAGAAGTGGCAGCGGACTCCTCTGCCCACCCACTTTATATTGTGAACCATATTCTAAAAGACTGCCCTATGACCCGTGTTTACCTTCAAAAATCATTCTGGTTTCAACTGAAGCACATCTGTCTGGAACCAATTATATTTCTGATGTAGTCCCATTGATTCCGAACAAATTTAATGATGAAAATTAGGTTAAAACACTAAGTGAGAATTGCTATTCACTGCCATACCTGCAGCCTCTTAGACAACCGTAATTGGTGCAACCTGAAAGTTTATGGGTCTGAGAGAAAAGTTGAAAGGCATAAACCCGTTATTCACAATAAAGAATTATCAACGGCAGTGGCCAACAACCCAATAACAATGGCTTAAAGACTTCCTGGAAACTTTAGGACTTCAATTGAATTGTTTTCTGTCCTATAAACTCTGAGGCTTTGAAAAGTTGGCAAAATGAATGGAATGCTCAATGACAGTATAGAAGCTTTAAGAATTGGGAATGTAATCTTTTGGTACCATCCATATTCATCAGACGTTTCTCTACAGATTATGGTTCTTCCAAGCATTCTGAACTTCATATCTACTATAAAATGTTCAATAATTGGGAAGCTATAATTTGTTCTTTCAATGAATTTCATGACCTGTAAACCTAAATTTATCTTATAAAGATGACTTATTATCATTAGAAGATCATTGGAAAAAAGTTATTGCTTTAGACTAGCTATATTTTGATTGAATATTTACTGTTCTTATGTTGTTTGTATCATCCTTCATCTTACTTTTCCAGAAATGACGTTTCATACGTAACAACTTAATATAAACATAGTTAATGTTAGAGATAAACAGAGACTTATTTTCTTACTTATGTAAAAACATAAAATTTGTTGTAAATAACTTGGGCACATTTGATTACGCAAGTTTATTTTCAAGTGTCTCTCTCAGGTTATACCATTCATAGATAAAGATCTTGTTTGTCCTACTTTAAGCATTCAGTAAATTTAAAAATTCTCAGCTATTAATAAATATTTGAATTAATCATTAAGATAATTCAGAATCTGTCTGTTTCTTACTAGATCAATTACATCCTTAGATCCAGCTTTTATCAAAATATTCACATTAAAGCTGGAGATTGGAAAACATTTGATACTGTTTATATCCAAAAGCCTTCATTACTTCCATCCTATGTAGTTTAATAACTTATATACTTAGAAAGATATCATATTGAATTTTGGGATTTGGGCTAGTTATACTATAATAGACTTAGTCAGTAATGCTTGCTTTGATTCGAGACCACTAAGAATCCCTTCTGCTTGTTTTTCATTGCTTTTCTAGAGTAAAATCATTAGCAATTTTTTTATATCAGACATATAACAGTTCTATACTTTCACTTATGCTCACCTTAATTTATTGTCACTGATGATTGCTTTCTACTCATTCAGACTGGGTGCTGAAACTTGCTATAACAAATTTTAGGTTAAAAAAATAATGATGCTTTTTCCTCACTACCAAATATATTTAGTTTGTTAAAGCAGAAAATAACAAAAGGCCTCGACTGACCCTCATTGTTGACTCACAGGTCTTTGCACAGTAATAGAAACAATAGGACTATTGTTATTTTTTAAAATGTCTCAATTGTGAAGATGCCTTTATCAAAACTTTTAAAATTATTGATGAGGTCAATAGAATAACCTATTATTATGCATGTGGTGAAATGCGGATTAGTTCCATACCTGTTTCGAAGGTATGAACAAAGATTTTCACTAGGAAATTGATATCCTATTTTAAAAAAGTAAAATTTAAAGGAATTTTCTTGAGTTTTTTCTTGACCTTCTGCCAAAAAGAAAAAAACTCTAATTTGTGTCTAAATAAAAGAAAAACAAATTTTTATTAATTATGATATAGAATTGAACTATTATGAAGTCAATATTTATTAAAATCAACAATAAATTGATTCTTCAATTTAGTGGCATAAAACAAAAGATTATTTAAGAAGAGCAAATAGTCTTTCTCTGACTATTTGTTCTTCTTCCTCCTCCTCCTCCTTCTTCTACTACTGCTACCATGGTGGACACATCGTTGAACATATGGTTCTTTTTTTTAAGCAGAACAACTATCAGATTTGCTACGAACAATGCATTAAGAAAAGTATTTTCTTTAATCTTCAAGTTACCATTATTTTATTACCTAAACATACCAACTATGAACAAAAATTTTCAGTGTGAAATCAATACCCAAGAAAAAAAAAGCCCAAAACTTGTATAAGGAATAATTTAGTCATCAAATTCTTTGTGTCAATTGATTCTCATTTTTGTAAAATATCGCGACATGGAAATATTCTGAAAGAACTATTTTCAATAAAAATTACAAATGGCCATTTTTGGCTTTTTCACAATACAAAAACGCAGACCTAGGAATTCTATTATGGCATTATAACAGCTGGTAAAATGAATTGATAGGAAAGATGTACCTTTAATGACGTCACATTCCTTTCTTCTTATTTCTGTTATTTAATATAACTGGGACTGACCGACCGACCGACTGAAAAGTATCCTATTGCGATGTGTGGACACATCTAAAAACTTTCTTTTCTACGACTTTTAAATGAACGTATGCCATTCGGCTGATAATCTCACTTTCAAAAAGCAAAACATAAGATGGTAAATAGAAATAAATCACAAAAACATTCAATTATTTAATTAGTACAAATTAAATAAAAATATTACTTTATCATAAAATAAAGTTTTCCCTCTGACTTTAATTCTGTGGTTTTAATTCCGGTTACGTTTTTTGGGTGACTGTCAGTGTCATATTATATCAATTGTGTCTTTTGGGCCACTGATTTTTGTTCACCTTTTTAAATCCGTTGATTTAAAAAGTAAAATTAATGAACTCGAAAATGAATTTAAAAAAAATTGTATTGGCTGTAAATGAGAAACAATTTTTAAAAATCCGAGTCTTTTTTAAAACCTTTTATGTAACCTTTTTTTGATATTTTTCATCATGTTTTAAGCTTTCTGGAGGATTTAAATTCGAAAATAAATAAATTGAAAAAAAAAAGAGAACTGCTCGGCATCGGCTATTCTCGCCTTCTTCACAACAGAACGAACGACGATATACTTAGTTAAGAAAGTAAATGGCCTTATTTTAGAGCAAAGAGAACGATCTCATTTATGAATATTGTTAATTGATTTTTGTTTACATTTACATGCATTTTTTTTCCAGTCCAGTCTTTAAGTGTAAAACTGATTTTTATTATTATCACGAAAAGATATTTACCCAACGTCAATTGGTAGCTAAATAGCAGGTCGCTTATCGTGATCACTTTAGACCAAGATCTTGCTGATAACAATGACTGGCTGATGATATAAAGCGAAGATGAGAGAGAGAGAGAGAGAGATAGAGAGGGGGCTGCTTATTGTGATCACTTTGGAATAAGATCTTGCTGATAACATAAAGCGAAGATGAGAGAGAGAGAGGGAGCCGCTTACTGTGATCATGTTGGATCAAGATCTTGCAGATAACGATGACCGGCTGATAACATAAAGCGAAGATGAGAGAGAGATGGGGTAAGGGAGCCGCTTATTGTGATCACATTAAAAAGAGTTCTTTTAGTATTAGGTGCAATAACCGGCTGATAACATTAAACAAGGGATATTCACAGACAGAAAGCTGCTTATTGTGATCAAGTGTTCTGCTACCTATGGAGGATTGACTGATTTTGATCATAATAACAGTTCGATAACATTATTTACGATCGTAATAAGTGGCTTCATCTCTTTATTTTCAAGAGAGTTTTACATGAAATTTAAATGGACGTAATGATTCAAGTTAAAAATGTCTCTAAATTCAAAAACTCGCAACTTATGAATATGAAGAAAAGAATCGTGAAATCCGACGACGACGACGACGACGACATATGGCCATAATTGTTTTTGTTGCATTTCTGTTGTAAACACAAACTGTTGCCATAGAGAATCCATCTAAGCGGAATGAAAGAGAAGGCAGCATGGCCAAGAAAATACTCAAGCCAACCACGAACTTATTCAACCTGATTTTGTTAAAGCTGTAGATTTTCGGGTTGTCTTTCTCACAAATGCAATGATGAAACGAGAGAGAAGAGATAAATATTTTTATTACGGTTTGTGTTGATGTCGTCAAATATGGCGGCCTTGTCACCATATAAAAAGGACTCACAAAAAAAATGTCTTGACAACTAAATTATTGGAAATGCGTCAACATTGAACGATCTCGAAAGAAAGAAAAATAAATAAGTACGGAAAGAAATTTTCATATGAATAAAAAATATTCGAAAATAAGCCCCCCCCCAGCAAAATTTAAAAAAAAAATCTTTGTTTTCTATTAATTTTTAGTCATTTAGTTTTTAATTGTATTTGTAAAATCATTTTAATCTTGAAAAAACAATAGAAAAAATACAAAATGATCTACAAATAAAGAAAAGAAAACGTGTTGACAGGAACGTTGTTAAGGAAGCTATTGTAAATTCGAAACCGTGAAGAAAGGGCCGTGAGTACTACTTCTGTCCCATAATAGTTATTGGATTTAATGTATACAATGTATATGCAATTATAACAATTATTATGGGACAGAGGTAGTATCGAGTAACTCACAATTCGGCCGAGATTTTCGAAATATTATTACAATTTCACGAGGAACATTAAAATAAAAATTTGATCTTTACTCAGTCAAAATTATTTATAAATCAATAAAATTTAGTTCATAAAAAGTAATCTATTAAAAAAATTATTATCTCTGTCCCATAACAGTTAATTTGTCACATTTGATTACAGATCATATACAATATGTTAATATAAGAACTACTATGGCTCAGAGGTAGTATAAAAAGGAAAAATGGCTTAGAGGTAGTATAAGAAGGAAAAGAATATACATTTTTCTGACTGATTTTATTGATTTTGAAAAGATTGTGTAATTCTTTAATTTATTTGAAAGGTTTTTACAAATCAAAATATATTGTAGCATTTTTTCTTTTCACCATTTTTATGCTTACATTTACAGGACTTCCCTGTTGGCCTGAAAAGTATGGTGTCAAGTTCCAGAGAGCTGTTACCCCAAGGTTGCATCCCACCATGGCACTAACTAACGTCGGAGGCATCCCAGGGAAAAGTGCCGAGGGAACTGGATAATTTTTGTACCTATCCAGGCAAGCCTGGGGCGGGGGGGCCCACTTTAAATTTGACTGCATCACATTCTTTTTTCGTGGGGAGAAGGATTAGAGCCCTCTTCCCTTGAAATACAGAGGTGGAAATCAGGGGGCGGGGTAGAACATATGCCTACTCCTCGATTTCCAGGTTTTTCGTACGTTCAATGTTGACTTAAGGAGACGTTATCAGATATGTTGTTCTCCAAATCCAGCAAGAAGATAAGAGAGAGTTGATGTGGACAAAAACATATATCTGAATATTGGTTGTCAGGTGAAGGACCAGAGAGTGCCTAAACTGTAACTTGTTCTAAGCTGTCACTGTTCATAGTGACCCCTTGTGACCTGACTGAGATGAGGTGCCAACTTTTAAACCAACTCACTCTAGGTGAGGCACCCTGATCCAGGAGAGGGCAAATGCCCCTTTTGCCCCCCCCCCCCCCAGCAGACACCCATGCCTAGTTCCCAAAACCCATTCCCATCATTGCCTGAATTTGTTGCCAAAAATCATGATTGTTACACTTGTTGAGTTCAGTGGAATCCACTTCAATTGTTTTTTGCAAAAACTAATTCACAAACAAATGGTAAATCATTTGCTGAAGTGAATATTGACCTCTGACAGTTATTCGTCTCTACGAATGAAGTTGGAAGAAGTATATGAATTCATATGTGTCTGTCCCCACAATATTTCCAAAAAGATCTCACTGAATTTTAATGAAATTTTATAAAAGGGTCACCAATATGCTACAGAACAAGTGATCAGATTTAGGGGGAGATCCAGGTATTTTTCCTCCAGTGCATCATGGCTAGATGACCACAACACACAATATTTCCAAAAGTTCTGAGTGATTTTCGATGAAAATGTCTGGAACAAGTGGTTACATTTTGGGGTGGATTTAGGAATTTTTTGACAGTATTTCCCATGCATCGTAGCTATCTGCTGACTGATTTTCATTCAGTTTCAGAGCCAATGGCATTTCAAGTTTTTTTTAATTGAAATTACTGGTTATGAATGGAATTCTAAAGAGTATCAATTTGTAAGTTTGTAGCCCAGTCTAACCTTTGGCCTTCATGGTTGAAGCATCACCCACAAAAGAGGACTCCCATGGATACATGGGAGGTGAGCTTGACTTTTGTTGGAAGCTATTTCTTTTTTTCAACTTACCTGATGCATTCTATGAGTTCTCTCCAATTTTATAAAGAAATGTTCATTTGGGGACTGAAAGTGTTTAGTGAGTTGAACCACCGTAACCATCAAAGATGGCGAAGGGTTCTATCCTTTTCTTTATATTTTATAAGTGCGTGTTTGTGTGTTCCACCAGTCTTGGCCATACCATTTTGTCTACAGACTTGAGAATTGACATCAGTACTCCACTAGACCTCTTCTAAAAATGCTTCATTGATTTTTGAAAAAAAAAGGCTTTTTTGACCTTTTTGGGGCCTTATTTTGACACGTTTATTCATAATATTTAAATCTTCCAAAATTTAGAAATTCCTGGATTTTTTTTTTTTAAATTTTATTTTAGATGTTTTCCTGTAGAAAACGCCATAGATGTCATGAATAGAGTTTATTTTGACTATATTTATTCTTTGATTAAATTTTTTTTTCTTTGATTGACTTCAAATTTTGATGCTATGGTGATTCAATTATTGACTGTAGTGGCAAGTTGTAATTTAATCTTATTTCGATTGTTGATTATAATTCTAAAAATAAATTAGAGGACTAGGCAGTCAATGGCTTAAAAACAGACTAACCAAGAAAGAAAAAAAAGTTTAAAACCTGGACTGTGTCTTTGTGGCCAGAGTTGTATTTATAAAATTCACTCATCTATTCACTCATCTATGTGTAAATCTATTCATGTAAATAAATTTTGGTTGCACTAAAACCAATGAAAGTCACTTTTAAAACATTGATGCAGTTCCATCTTGATTTTTGTTATTAATCCTGAAATATTTTTGAAAAGATCAGCCAATTTTTGATAAGCATCAAATCACTTTAGCAGGAGACCAGGAAAGGAAACTCTTACTTTGAGGTACTGGTTGGCCATGGAAGTATTGACATGGAGAATGGACTCGTGAGTGATGACATTTTGGGCACTTGTTGACTCAAAGTTAATCCTGCATATCACATACCTAGGTTGAATAAGTTGTAATGTGATATCCATACCTTCCGTAAATGAATCACCATAGCCTGTGCGTGTACCAGGAGTAATTATGTAAAAAATCATCAAAAATAAATAGATCTTTTATTGAAAATTATCTAAAAAAGTACCTGGACAAGTTTTAGGTATTGTTAGTTCAAATGACCCCAAAAAGACTTTTTTGTAAAAAAAACAAAAAAAACATTGTTTTTAGATAATGCTTAGCGGTGCACTCATGAAAAATTACAAGGTTGTATCCCCCAAAATGGAGACACTCCCTGAGAGAGAGTAGAATCTATAGCCAACTTGACTGGTTGCTTGAGAGGGCTATTTGCTGGGCTATGGTGATTTGATAAGTGGAATCAATACAGGAACAGGCAAAGCAGACACCAGTGCTAAGGCAATACTCACTTATTTATCTCACTTGAAATTCACATTCTTATCAAACCACTTTAATTCAGTTTTTATTTACTTGTGAATATTTGGGGATTTTATTTACTTGTCTCTTCTGCTGACACTACTTTACACATTGTTCACTTAAAAGCCAGCTGCCAATTTCAAAGGTTTTATATGTTAAGAATCTGTGGATAATAAGGTTCAAAGTGTATCGTTTAATATAATTAAAAATTGAAAGAATCGAGGTTAGTCACAAGGGGAGATAATCCAAGCTTTACCTTGGAGCCTCACTCAAGCAGGCATTGGAATAGTATTGAATTTGGAAATTGAGTGAATCTGGTGGCAGAGGTTCAAAACCAGCCTCTCAAGGTGTAGGAGACAGAGGGAAGTGGGGTCCTACCTCTGTAATGGCTTGCTACAAAACAAATGCTGAATTTATTTTCACTTTTTATCCTTTTTTTTTGTAAAAGTGAAAAAATTGTGTGAAGTGAACATTTGATGAACGGAGGATATCAGTATTTGATTTTCAGATTTATTGCAATCAACATTATCTCAAACGTTTTGTAGCTGTTACTGTAAAAAATTGAGGCAAGATAACATTAATCAAAATTGAGATGATTTAATGAAACAAGAAAAAGAACAGACTCTCTTCAAAATCAGCGACATTGTTAATACAATTTTTGACAGTATATAGCAAAAGTTTTCAACACTTGATTCTATAATCAAATAATCTATAATTTATTTCAAATTGATTTTTCAAGTTAATCCTTGCTAAAATGTCCGAAACAGAAATAAATAATCATTACATCGAAAAATAAAACGAAAAGTATAATTCTTTTGGAAATGAAAAAATTACAAACATATTTATGAATTATATTAATTGGTTATGAGCACTGTATAATTTGATTTTTTCTATTGCGAGAATTGATGTGAAAAGAAGAAAAAAATATATATTTTTTTTTCTTTGCGTACTCTCTCTATCCTTCCTTCCTCTCTTATGGACACTCTGAACAGCTTCAAATTCAATTGAAAAACATTTTTGAATTCGGAGAACTGTCAATGTGATGGAGACTATAAATAAAAGCTATTTCAATTCATGAATGGCTGAGTAGAGAAGTGCAGGTAGCCTAACAGTTGAAGGGATAGTGAATAGAATAGGTGAACTGAGTTCAAATTTCAACTGGTTGGGTCTGCTTTCACTTTACAGTAATGCTCTTGGGAAAGGCATGAATCCACTTTCTTTGGGTAAATAGCAGGGCAGTTGGAGCTCTTTAGCCTTGTGAGGCGGTCCATCTTTAGCATTGGGCTAGCACCCCGCCCCTGTAAAAACCCACGATTACTACAAACAATGGTTGGGTTTCTTGTTGTATCATTAAAGGAATCGAGACAAAATCATTGCCTCATCTATCACACGATACGAGAGCATCTGAATCTGATGGCTGATTGTGTAATATTTCATTAATACTGGTTTTCTTCAAAACTAAATTTTCAGAATGCACTTCATTTTCGGCTGTTTTATACATACAAGGTAGGCCATAAGTTACACAGGTGGTGAAGGAAAAAAAAATTCTTTAAAAATCATTAGATTTGTTTCTTATTCACTGGAAATAGCAAGACTTTATGAGTTGACAAAAAAAGCATAGTATGAAGGGCATCACTTTCTATACTTGATTTAAAAAATAAATCTAAACCTTAAATTTCATTTTGTAAATTTTGTAATATACACAAATCAAAAAAAAAATTATGGAATGTTTTAACTCCCAAGTAACTAATGGTCAACCCTGCACATGTGACTTTTGTATCAAAAAAGTATTTACTTATTTGCAACATTATAGGATAGCAAAAATAATCACTGTATCAAGAAAAGACAAATGATTTCTATCATTTATAAAAGGTTTGGGGAAATTAAGAAAAATTAGCAAATAATTGACTACCAATACCAGAAAGAAAAGAAAGAAAGAGTTACTAGAAGTTTTTATAATACTTCATATTCACATCACTTCAGTGATACTATACAAGGAGAATATTTAAGAAAAAAAATATTTGATCAATAAACAAATTAAGAAGCCAAATAACTGATCTAAATTGGCTGAATACTAACTAATAAAAGATTTTATTGTATAGTTTATAAGTAATTGACTTTATAGAAAACATTTTATAGTTTATTTCATTATAGGAATGAAGAAAAAAGCATTTCAAAAAGCAATTTTATTCACTGTTCAAATAGCCGTCAGCTATAAACCAGTAAGGCAAAAAACTAAAGGAAAGAATTAGCAGAGCGTATTAAAAAGAGAAAAGTAAAGATATAAATATATTTGTTGTTTAAAAAATATACTAAGGAGAAAATAAATTGAATGTTGCAAACTTTGAAGTTTTTTTTTCATTTACAAGATAAGTATTGAATATGAAATCAACTCAGAATTATACACATTTTTTTCTGTTACTACCTCTGCGAAAGAAGTCGGGGAGGTATATGTATTTGGTTGTGTCCATACATCTATCAACTTGATACCTCTAAAAGTGCTCGATGAATTTCAATGAAATTTTGTTGAAAGGTGTGTAATGGGGTGAGGAAGAGTTGGTTGAATTTTGGGCTTGATCCAGGATTGTTTTTTTTGCTTGAGAGACATTTTTCCATACATTTATGAATTGGCCCATGAATTTCCACGTTATACCTCCTGAAATTCTGAATGAATTCCTATGGAATTCTGTTGGAGGGTAGTAAAATAAATTATGGAAGAAGTGGTTAAATTTTGAGGTAGATCCATGCTCAATTACTCCCCCTTGCAATGGTGTTGACAGAAGTATTCATTCTGAATGCTTTTTAGTTCATCTTGTATGAAAATGTTGATTTGATTTTATGGCTGATTTATTTTCTATTACAGGTTTTCTCTGCTCTTTGTAAATACAGTGTTCCTTTGATTGTATTGTGGATGTCAAGTGATCTGACTGAATGTAGATGGAAATGACTATTGGAAGGTAAGGTGAAAACTCAAGAGATAGGTGTTACATCTCAGAATTTTTTATTATTCCATGGGCACAGTTCAATGCATTTTGATGGAGGCCAGCCATCTTTTTCAGAGAAAAATGTTTGCAGAGAAAAACATGCCATATTTTTCTCTATCACCATCAATTTATATAGGAGAAATTTTTGATCATCCCCAGGCCTCGATAATGGTGATGATGGTACATTAGGCCGAGTTGTTAGAGGTTGGAGGAGTGGGAAGTACAAGAGATTGGGGATTAGGAGAGAGAAGACGGTGCGTGCTGATTTTATTATGACTTGCTGCTATATGAATGCTGAAAGCTATTTCTGTTTTTATTCATGAAAACAGAAATCACACATAAGGCAAACCTTTTATAAGCTTGGTTGACCTGTAGGAATAGGTTGACAAAAAACCCTCAAAACATCTCTTCAAGACACTTTTCTGTCAGTCCCTAACAAGTTAAATATCAATTTTTTCAGCCATATCACATTGGATTGGTATGAAACTTGGTCCAGGTGTTCCATGGACCATCCTCATCTACTACTACCCGAACTAGTAATGCTAAATATCAATTTTCTCAGCCATATAATATTGATTTGAAACTTGGCCCGGACCTTCAGGTGAACCATCCTCATCTTCCTGCTACTACTACCATTGAACTTATGGTTCTTGGTTTTTCTACAAGAAGACATTTAAGGTTGCCAAATTATTGTTGTTCAATTAACACCTTCAAAGCCAATGGTTTATTCTTGACGCTCAACAGAACAAGTAGCAAAAGATTAATTAATGTCCTTTAGTGCTGAACATGTGAATAAATCATTCGTTCAAAGTGAGAAACTTTTACTTTGAAGAATTATTGAAGTTAGTCACACCTAACTGGTATGAGAAAATGAATTAGAAAAGTAATAGTTTCTGCTGTAGTTATTCAGGTTGTAATTTGGGTGTGGTATTCTAGAATTAAATTCTTTATGTGGGACTGTAGATTTTTCAATAGTAATTTCTTACTGTAAAAGGTCACTTTCAAAATTCAAACAATAACCTTATACAATTCGAGGTGACAATTCATGGATTAAGAAATCTAGGCAATCAATTCCTTTTTAATGTTTGTCGCTAATCAAACTCATGGAGGTGTGAAGTGACGTTAAAGTTACTGGTATAGAAAATGGAATAGACAAACCAGATTCAACTTTTGAACATGGTTGTTTGCGTTCCCTTTGCACAAATGCCCTTGGGAAAAGTATATATCCACTTCTCCGCCCAGCTATGAGCAGAGCAATTGGAGCCCGTTTGCCCTGTAAGGCAGTCCATCTAAGAGATGGTTACTCTGATAAAAGATATCTACAGCTTGTGGGCATGGGGCTGGCAAATTCGCCTTTGCATAAAAAGTGCTTGCTACTGAAACCACAAAACTACACTGTACACCACAAAAAACAGGAATAAACAAAACATTGTAAAATCAATAACTAACTTTCAGACAGTTATTGAATGGACAAATCTAATAATTATGTAAATCCCATGGCTTGTTTATAACACTTCAGCAGTGATCTACATAGACTTTAAGAAGGGCAGGGTTTCAGTTGAAAAAAAAGCACTTCCCCAATGAAATTTACAATACTTTATATATATATATATATATATATATATATATATATATATATATATGCCGATTCAACATAGCTATGCACTTACCATTGTGCTAAACAGCTCACTGGTAATGCAAAGGCCAAATAACTGCTTTCAACCTAAATTCTCATCTCATTAATTCTTGGTCTTTTTCGTCTCTTTCAATCTTTCAATGCAACTACATGTATTTGAGGAATGGACATATTTGGTCCGACAGATTGACTTATGAATTGTGTTATACTAAAAAGAAACTTATTTAAAATGATCTCCCGTCATTACATGGTTAATTTGGGTTGAAAGCAGTTTTCTGGCCTTTGCCTTATCAGTGGGCTATTTAGCACAATAGTAAGTGCATTGCTACATCAAAGTGGCTACCCAATTGGTGGCAGGTTCGATTCATGCAGCAGCCCCATTTTCTTTAATTGTTTATTCTATTTACATTTTCCAAATTGAATGAGATATTAACCACTGATACTAACCATAGCATTACACAGGGTTCAGACAATTTTCCCAACAGGCCTATTATAACATCAGAAATGTCTCCACCAAACTCTTCCTAATTTGAAAGAGAATATTACTCAAACATGTAGCTCAACTTGAGGGGGAAAAAAAACCCTAAACAACACCAAGCGCACTACACATACATTCACTTTGGCACATGTAGCGCAAAATCTAATCAACATGGGTTGTTGCAATTTTTTTTACCCCTTCTTTACAGAAGGTCAAGTGTACTGTTATATATTTCATTCAAGATCACACTGAAACGTCTCTTGGGTGCACAATTCTCTATGGACAGACTTTACATACGACACAAAAGATAACTAGTAGAACATTGGTGACTGATCAGTACTCAGTGCAAAAAGAAAAAAAAAGAAAAGAAAAGAAAAAAAAAGAAAAAAAAAAGAAAGAAGAAAAGAAAGAAAAGCAAAAGTACCACTGAAGCAAATTTCATCCTGAAGTTTTGTACAGTATTAAAAGTGCAACATAGTCAAAGTGAAATCTGTTTTCAGTAAGGTTGGAACTCTTAAGCATGATGAATCTCATTAGATTGCTTCATGCAAACTCTCAGTTCTTCTTATCTGAAGCTTGCAATGGCATAATCCTCTAACTCTTTTGAGATTCCAGGGACATATATATCCAGAGGTTTCTATGACTGCCAGGATATAAATATATACATATATGTCTCATATGTCTCCTGGGGCGTGTGTGTCATGAAAAAGTGAATGAGATTTTCCCGGCTTTTACAACTGTAGACAATGATGTCCTTATAATGTAAGATTTCCCACAGAAATCAGTTTACATCTGACTGAGCAGAAAAGCTGTGTATGCAAAGTGATCTATGAATCCATATTTTCCATTTGTCCTGGAATAAATGTCTAATGGAACAAATGTATCCCATACAGATTTGGGTTCTTCAAAAAATCGAAATTTGATTTAATAAAAGAATTAATTTTGATTTAATGATTAAAGAAAACCCCTAAAAACTAACATGCTTTTGGCCTCTGGAAAAAAAAAAAAAAAATCCCTGTTTAAAAATTCAGGCACCGATTTTTGGCCAGTCCCCATCATACTCAAGGTGGACATTAAGTAATTAGGGGAGAAAAATTAGAAGTTTTCATTACTTTGAACACTTAATCCTGAATTTTTAAGGTTTTCATGGATCCTTCAAAGATCCATGGGTAGTGTGAAGCCCCCTATACTTTTAAATTAAGTATGAAACTCTTCTTTTAGCTAGATATCCAAAATGTCACTTCCTCAGACAACCCCTATAAAACACCTGAATGCACATGGTCCAATGCTCATTAACTCCCTGGCTGGTTGTGCTTCTAGCCTCGGCCTCTGCGGCCGGCCATTCTCTCTCTCTTCTTCTCCCTGGTCCAATGCTAATTGGCGCCAGGACCCCTAGCTGGTCATGCTTCTAGCCCCGGCCCTCGCAGCCAGCTACTCTTCCACTCTCTTTCCTTCTCTCTAAGATCGTTATCATGTCACCAACTCACTAGCCAATCCGATCTGAATCACCATCCTCACTTCAGGAAATACGCATGGATAAAACTCCATGTTCAATGTCTTTCATAGTCTGTTCGTCGAGAGTCTAACAGTGACTGAGAATAGCCCCCAAGTTAACTCACTTACTTGGCAGTAAGGCTCGCACACTGAACCCGGTTTCCATGTATTATCTAGGTGCTATCCAACCATACGGAATCCACGCGTTCAGACAACTCCGCTACAACTCCGACGCCAGCGCTGTCAAGACAAGAGAACTCCCACTTTTTACTATCTCTTCTCCTAACATTACTTCTCACGATCGATCGTGTTAATGTTACCTGTACATGTACCTCATCTTTATTCTTATATTAAACATACGTCTCTTGTCTGGCCATAATTCTTGTATGTGTTCATTCCTCTTTATCTCAATGTGCGTCCAACTTCATACTTGGCGCGCATTCCATTCCCTTCTCTTTGTACAGCTTTCTTCCTTCCACAGCTACAGGGGCCGGCGCACTACACATCACCCATGAGGATCCAAAATCCTCGTCTCTCAACAATCCATTGCTGTTCGGATTCAACAATAGACACTACACGACAGTAGCATGCATGCACCAAGAACAATTTTGGAAAGATTTTTTTATAATCCTTAACCCAAAAGAAGTCCAACAAGGTATAATATGGAAGAAACGTGTCAAAACAGGTTGACAGTCAATGTGTTAAGCACCTTGATAGGTTAGTCTTGAAAGAGTTGATATAGTAATGTAGATATGATCACTTCTTTACTTCCAGAACTAAAAGTTGACTTTTATATGAAATTGTTGAGGAGAAGAAGTTTGACTCAATAAAAACCCAAATGCATAAGATTGAATGTGGAAATAAAAAAAGTAGTTTAATACTTGGTGAATATTTTGATGAAAAGCTGGTGTCTTAACAAGATTACAAATTATGTTATCGATAATGGTTTGGTAACTTTTGTTTTGCAATTGAACTGTTATAGAGGCAGCATACATTCTCTTCCTCTCTCCAAGTCTTCTTCCACCAACCTGAACTTGGACGATTCAGCCTAACATACCATCATTACCAGTAGAGGAGGAAATCTGCACTGGTATAGGTCTATAAGGTCTTGAGTTGTATCTTATATGTTGGTACTATAAAGCTTGTTAACCACAACCAAGGTGAGGTGAGAAAGACCAAAAGATTCATCTTTAAAGCAGATTTTACATGATAACATCCTGGTTGCTGCAGGGTCAGTCTCCACTCCTATTCAAACTGAAGATGATTTCTGAAACTTTCATATTATATAAATATTAAATGAATTTGATGTGAGATCCATTTCTTTGATTCTCTGGAACTACTATATAATCAAATCTGTATCAGATGTCACACTGTGTGTCTGTTATGCTAGAGAAATCACTGAAATATGTGTGCATCCCAAATTTGGTATGCACCCTAAAGGAAGGTTTAGAAGAAAAAAAAATTTTTTTCAAAGGGTTTTAGAAGGAGGGGTTCTATTTACAATGTAACTATAATTTAATGGTAGAACCTTACTTTTGGTTCAATGTACATATTTTCTTATTTCATAAGTTTATATAAAATTCTTTAAATGGTCAAAAATAAAGGGAAACTTTTTTCTCTTTGAAGAATTCCTAGAGTGAAAGAAACTTTTTTCCCCTCCTTCAAGTGGTTAATATTGAAGGGAGACTTTTTTAAAAGTCTGAATTTTACCTGGCAGGACATGTCCTTCATCAAGTTCACAAAATCAAAGAATACTTTAAAGAGAAAAGCTAAAGACAAAGATAGAGAAATCATCAGAATTTATTAAATATAATATTTTTAAGAAAATCATAAATTGGCGGGAAGATTCTTACAAAAAAAAAAAAAAAAGAAAAGAAAAAAAAAAGAAAAAAAAAGAAAGTGAAATCGAAAATATACGAAAATTATTCTTTATATTCTAGGAATAATTTGAGGCGTCTCTTTTGTTCAGGACCAAGCTGGAAATCCCTGTTAAAAAAAGAAATAAAACACTTTTAACATTTTTTTCTATATTCAAAGGAGTTTAAAAAAAATGAAGGTACATTTTTAAATACAGGTTGTATCTCTCTAATCTGTTGCTCAGTGGTCCGGCAGATTTTGAATCGCTTTTAGTTTGTGGATTTGCGACAAGAATTCTTCAATTTGGTATAAGTTTGAGCCATAATTTAACTGTTTATAAACACTCAGTTGAGTGAATGTGTAAAAATCAATTCAAATTGAAGATGTCTGAATTTGACAACTTTCAATATTTATTTTAGCATAAAATTAAACGTGTAATTTATTGATTTTCTGAATTTTATAAGTCATTTTTAATATAATTTATACTATACTAATTAAAAATATTCTGTTTTCTGCAATTTTAGAAAGATCATCTAAAAATAAAAAACTGCTAAAATTTCTCTCTAAGTAGAAAAATAATTCAATTGACAGAGCTTCAACTCATTACGATTACTAATGTCCAAAATACAAATGCAAGAAAACCCAATTTCTTGGAGCTAAAAATATTCAATTATTATTTTCCAGCATTTCATATAGTCCAGCCATGGCCAGGTCCCACAGTTTCTAGATTAAAGAGGTACAAATGTAATTTATTTAAATAGAGTAATAATAAACTTATTAAATCAATAAACTAATGATAACAACAACAACAACAACCTCACAAAATTCCAAAATTAGCTGAAAGTGTACATCACCGATTTCCCAGCATCTCTTTTGATCCAGATAAAATTACACTTTAATTTCTCACTTCACTGAGTGGCCAAAGGTCTGAGCTTATGAAAATTTATTTTTTCATTATGGCTCTTTGAGCATTTAAAATTATAGACAATATTTACACATTAACTTTGAATACAGAAAATCACATTCAAATGTACAATATCTATAATTCAACATAATTCACAGATGAGACTTTCAGACAGATTAAAAAAAAATGTCCTTGTAAGCTCATGCTCTTTCCATAATTTCTAAACTTATCTGAATTATTCCAACTTGGTATTTTGGGAACCTACATGTAGTACTTTGCACTTCTCTACAGTGGGTTTTAATTTCTAAGTTTCTTCTCACTTTTATTGAAATCAATTTGTACTATCTTGTAATGATGGTCAGTAATTTTAACATTCTTAGCAAATGAACTGATATTATCTAATAAATCGTTTAGAAATATCAGAAATAACAATGGTCCCAATACTGAACCCTGAGGAATATGAGAAAATATATCATGGGATTCAGAGAAAGCACGATCAACTTTTACTCTCATTCTTTTATTTGATAAGTTTTTCATATCTAAAATTTCTAAAAATAAATCATAATGTAATAGTATTGAAACTCACTTGGTATAACTTCAAAATTCTTTGTAAGTACATAATGTATTTGCTCTCTTTCAATATATATGGGTTTCACTGATACCAATATACTACATTCAACATTTGGTCAATTCAAGTTTCTATGTGCATAATCAGTGGATCAGGTGTTTTAGTGAAAGATTATGTAACTTCCATTGGTCTAACAAAATGGAAAACTGACATGGCCCTGGAACCAAGAGAGCCGGAAAAATGGTGTCATACCTGTAATAGGTTGCTGTTGAAGTTTTTGAAAAGTTTGTGGAAAGAATAGAAGTCAACATGAAAGTATGAAATAGCAACATATGTGGAATGTGTAGAGCAGAAAATGTATTCTTAAAGAAAGAATAAAATTTATTTGTAGTCAAATTACTTACATAATGCAGTTGCCAAATGCTGTAACAATTCTGTAGATGGAGGATTTGAGAGCTGAACGGAATGCATGTCGTAACATGAGGTCATAAGAAGTGTTAACGTAGTTGGGACTGCGTCGTCCAAGGTTTGAAGTTAATTTGAAATGTCTCTCTACATTCTGAAAAACAAGGAACATCATTTATTAAAACCATTTTACCATTCTTGGTTGCCATAGATTGGTATTTTTACACACGTCTTCCATTTAGATCTTGAAATCTACCCAGAAAGAAGTTTTTTGAATTCTACAAAAGCCTGCGAAATTGGTTATGGAGGCTGCTTAGAGATTACATGGAGGGAGGAAGGTCTTCAGGAATATCTTTTTTCTTTATGTTCAGATATGGCAACCCCAGAACAAGTAAACAATGAAGGAATTCCTTTGTGACATATTTGCTTTCTAATGTATTACTGCAGAGATTTAAATCTAGTTGAAGATTGGCTAAGATTTTCCTTATGGAAATAAATAAATATAACCGTGATCATTCTGTCTTGATATGACAATAAAAATCCACGAAAAACTGTAGAAAAAAAAAAAAAAGAAATGAACAGAGGCACAAATCACATTCAAGTTGAACAACATTCAAAACATCAGGGTTCGAACAGCATTTGCAAGTGAGAGGTCTTATACAAGGGAGGTAAGTACGGAATGTTTCATTATAATTAAAGTCGTTGGATTAACGCTTCCTTTTGAAGAAAACTATCAGCTAGGCAGAGTAGAAAAAACACAGAAAATAGCCTACACGTCTTTCCAGTTCAGATATATAATGCAAACTAATATCTATGTGGGTTTCATATTATGATGATGTCATTGTCAGTAATTGTAAAAGACAAGTAGATTTAATTTACTTCACTTTTAGTAAGACATACTAATTAGTGAACTTTTAAAAGAGATCTACGTCACAGACTTGTCCCAACATTGTCAAAAAAGTTCACTAAGTGCATGTCATATACTTTCTGGATCATAAATCTTTTCAATTTCTGATTTTTTCGGCAATGTTATTTTACATACGGAAGAGTAGGAACTTTGCATCCTTTAATTGGAGACTTTTCTCTCCCTAAACAAAAACTTGATTAGTGCAGGTTTTGACGTACTATCGTTAAGGTATTGCTGTACAAATTAATATAATTAAGGATAAGTTGAAAGGAAAAACATTAAATTATAATAAGACCATAAAGTGTATGGTTTTGGAGGGTACGGACAATTTTGGAACTAATTGACTGCACTAATTAAAGTATTCCTGTATTAAGACCTATATATTCTTCCATAATCTTTGTTTCATCCCCCCTGATTGTAATGAATTGTTCAAACCGTCGAGAAAAAAAAAAAAAGAAAAAAGAAAAAAAGAAGATATTTTATATTATTTGTAAATGAAATTTATTCAGAATTTAAACGAATCTTACCTCATACAAAGACAGAAGAACATCAAGTATAAGTGGCAGATTTTGTTGAACAATTCCAAGAGAATCTTCAATGAGGGAAGCAGCCACAAGACAGGACAAACCTGAAAGAAGATTTAAAAATATAATCAAATACAGTGATTGGAAAGATAGGAAAAGATTTTTTAGTAACTGGAAAAACTGGGTTAAGTTGTTCACTAAAGATTTTGTTCGTTTCTCTCCAATTTGCAAATAGAAATTGTTTTTTCTGTAACTTTACAAAATAGAAATAAAATTCATCCACCATTACTTGCAAAAGATAAAGTGCTACAACGTTTGTTTGAATTTCTGAGATGAAAAATCATCATTACTTTACATAGATTCACTCGGACTATTCATCTTAGTTGTTCAAGTCACAACGTTTGGGCCATTGGACCCACCAGTCTTCCTTAGGTATCCCTCATAGTTGGTAACCCGTTATTCAGTCTACGGGGGTAGATTGTTCTCATTCTGCTGTCCATGCTAGGTAAGATATTATATCAGTTTATTCTTGCAATGTAGCTTGTCAGACTCTTCCACTAAATAAGAGCACGTGACTTTTTTGCATAACTGTCGGATACCCTTAACTGATTCAGAAGCAACGTGTCCTTTGGACTATGATGACCAAGATGAAGACACTAGTCTTAGTAAATAGGTGTATAACATTGATAGGATTTATACAATACACATTTTTGAGGGTGTGAAATAGTTTTGATCGCTTAGTTTGTTAACTTTGATTAAAGTCAAAAGTTCTATGAATGCCAAAAATATTTTTGTTCCGACCAAATTTGAATAGGTTCCTAAGAAAAGAAGAACATAGAAAGTGGGTGGAATAATTTAAGTCACCCTAATTCATACAATTCTTTTTTTAAACCAATTCATCAAATAAAAAAAATGTGGCATAAGAGAGCGTTTGTAGTTTCAGAAACTAAAACGTTTGTCTCAACATCTCATATTGTAAGCGTAGAGTTCTTTTTATGATTATGAGAGAAAGGGAAATATTCAATCTGTGATTTCAGTGTGACTCACCTTCGACAGCCCATATATGAATTTGTACAGAAGAGAAGAGTTTACGTGCAGTCGCATCCGGTAAGTCCCGCAGGAAATAACCAAAAACAGGTTTTTTCTTTAGAGCATCCCATATCTGGATAATATGAAAGGAAATTTTACAACAATTCTTTCAAGCTGTGGTTTGAACTGTAATTTAGTAGTTCATAAAATGGACTTGTGTAAATCAAATAGGAAAAAAACCTAACCGTGCTTTGAAACCAAATTGAAAAACAGTTTATTTAAGCATAAAATTAGATATGTATCTATTCATTTTTTTTTTTCTGAAACCATTTTTAATAAAACAAATCGAAAAATCATAAGCTAACCCAAATAATTTTCATTAATTATGCATAATATATGTTGAAAGATATGATATATTGTTCTATAATCCCCCCCAAAAAATTTCTCAGCATTTTCTATGGTACAGCAATAGTTCAATCCCAAGGTTGTCAGATTAAAGATGAACAGCTATTTAAACGACACTTGATCTCTGATCTATGAACCAGAGATTATCCAATTGAATTGAAAAGAAAAACATTTCATAAAACTCAACTTGTTTTTACTTATCATTGTCAATTTCGAACTTAGTTCTAGGGACCATATAACCATAGATTTCCAGGAGGCATGTATTACTTTTTCCTTAAAATCATCAGCTTTCTAACAATCCAACAAATGATAATAAACAAATAACCCTACAATAAAGATTAATATACCTAAGCTTCTTACCTTGGTTGATAGGCTTATCTTGACTTTTTCTTCCTTGTGTAGGGCACCATTTGCTGTTTAAAAGAATAGAATGTATTTGATTACCGTGAAACTTGAATTTACAGGTTGCATGAGAATCAACTCCCCATTAGAAAATGTAGGTTTTGTGAATATTGCTCTATTTTCATTTCTTCTTGTGGTAGTGGGCAAAAGAAGATATGTACCACACCAAACCACAAACTCTGGTTCAACTGGAGGAGTGCATTCAACATGTTATTGCCAACATACCACTGGACTTCTTGTTAAGGTTTATCAAGGCTATACTGAAATTGGTGCCAGTGTAGAATTTTAACACAGCACGCAAACTACCATTGTATGTTGTAAAAATAAGCTAGTTTGACTACGATTGACTAATCAATAATGAAGTTATTACCAATTTTCAATAGGAATTTCTTTCCATCCACCCTGTGAATATGAGGATCAACAAATCCATAGTCCGACACATATCAGGGTTGAGATTAATACAAACTTCTATTCATTCTCATGATTACGTATGAAGGTGGATCAATAAGTCTGCAGCCTGACTTACTCAACTATAAATTTCGGTCTGAAATTTCCACTGCACAATGTTCGATCTGTGAGATTGATATTAAGAGAATATAGAGAAGAGTTGGGATAATCTTCTTCCATGCTTTTTATATCATTTGGCTACATACAGATTTATTGATGTACCTCTGTATACTGCATTTATATTTCAGCAATGATTTTATAAACTAATTGCAACTTTCATTTTATTTGTATTTACATGAATAACATTTACATGAATTACGAATTGCTTAAAAATTACATTTTTTGAAATAACTTATTTAGAATAACTTATTTTTGAGAAAAAAAAAAATTCATATCAATGAACAGGAATGCCTTGAATAGTGCTGTTTTGATGTAGAATGATTACGGTATTGTTGTAGAAATTGATGTAACCAATTATGAGCAGAGAACAAATAACACATTAGATTTTAAAAAGACCTTGGATAATGCACTTTTGAAGAGTTTAGAAAATTCTGGAATGAATCAACTGCACTAGTCAAGATATACCTGTTATTTTAACACACAGAAATTTCCATTTTTTTCATTTACCTTATTTGACGGCAAGAGCACCCCCCCCTTTCCCTACCAAATGTCTGAAAAAGTACAATGTAAACTTCATTGTCCAGTTCCACATTAGTCACAACCAGAACGAGTTGAAAAAAAAAAAAAAAAAGGGGAGGGAAATAATGAGAATTCAGGGGAACGTGTCTTTTTTTCCTAATGTTCCCGGCTGAAATAAGGGAGGGGTCTTATCAGTCATCAAATACGGTACATCTAGTAGATTTAGATAACCGCAATTCAGGATAGTGCTATAGTTATGCAGTTGGCTCTAACATCATAGATTGGCAAGATTTACTTCTCAGGGGAAAATATCAGATTACACTTTGCTTTAATTAATCTCCATTCTATCCTAAAAGTGAAAATCTTAAAATATCTAAAGACTAATGGAAATTTGTAGCTTTTGTAGACAGACAGATATTATCACTTACCAATTTCATCAAGACTAATATTTCCCACAGAAGTAGGCTTCATGTAACCTGAAAGTGATAGGAAAATAAGAATGAATATTTTATGCAAAATGATTGAAAATAGATTTGAGAATACAAACATTGTTTCATTATCAAATGAGACTAAACTCATATTTTGTGTAGGCATCAAATCCCCATTTAATCACTGGGGGGAGGGAGGGGGGATAATATTGGTAAAAAATGATGGTTTTTGCCTCCATGCACACCCCACCTCACATCTTCAACCAAATGAAGAGTTTGAAATGGGTTCTTCAAATCTAAACAAAATCAATTTCATTATATTTTGCTCATCACAATTCTCAAAATAATTAGGGAGATTCTTACCCCCCCCCCCGCAAGAACCCCAGGTATAGATGAAAAATCAAATTATCATGATACTTACGGCTAACAGGAGCTGCTGAATTTTGTATAAGCCAATTTGAAGTGGTGTGTTGGGGAACAGCCGCAGAGACAAAAGCATTATGATTGAACTCTTGAGTAGAATCCTTCAAAGAAGTCAATGTCTCTAAACAAGTGTGGTAAATCTTGGTCCAATTCTTAGGATGACAACCTAACAAGAGAGAAATGAAAGAAATACAAAACAAAATATTCAACTAAGCAGAAATCATTAATGAATCAATTTGATTGTTTCACCTTATTTTCACACATTAAGTAAACAAACACTGAAAGAATTAACTACCAGAAGTGAAATGATAGGTTATCCCCAAAAAGCAACAGGTCTAGTGGGTCACTCAATAGAAACTTCCATGCAATCAATGGTTTTAGCCATGTTAGGGATGATCAATGAATAAGTTACTTCTTTCACCTTTTGTTGGGTAGAGATAACTAAAAAATCTGAATTTCAAAAAAGCAAGTGAGAATGTAGCCAGACACTAACCTACAACCAATGAAGCAGGACCCCACATTCCAATCCCCTGCAAAAAAACAAAAAAAAAACTACCGGGGGAGGGCAGGTTTTCTCTAGACAAAGGGAAAAATTTTTTTTTTCGGCCCATTGGTGCACCCTGTGTGCTTGACACATACATAGCCAGCAAGACCTACTTAGAATTTGAAGAAACCTATATTGCAAGTCCTGGTTGACAGTTTCTAATCAACAACCAAAAGTGAGACGCTATGTTATCAAAAAACAAATATCTAGACACATTCTCTTCAAACGTGGAATATAATGAACAAAGAATTCGACTCTTCTTAATCCACTCATTGCAACAAACCATTTAGCCAATCCTTAACATCCATTCAATTTTTTGTTAACTCCTCAGGCTGCAATCCATTGTTATCAAAATGTAGAATTGTTTCTTAATGCTATTAACAAGTAAGTCACCCAAAGATCCACTGTCCATTCAGACTACAGAAGCTACTTCACTGATGAATTGAATGCAACAGATTTTCATTACTTTTACAAATTGAACCATCGATATAATTTTGTCGAGCCAGAAACCGGAGTTAACTCACAAGAAGTTGAACTGATGTTGAGATCGGCAAAGTGAAGGAAGAAGGCACAATGAATGTTGTAAAGATAATAAGGTAACATGAATTAAGATGGGGAAAAAAAAAAAAGAAAAAAAAAAGATTCTCCAGAAATATTTAACAGGATTTAATAGAATGGAAGTATAGATTTTAGACGTACAAAGATAATCTATCATGTCACTTGATTCTTTTAATACACCCATGAATCATTGTGCTGGAAATATGCTGCTTGAATTCTGATGTAAAGTAATTTGAAAGTTGGGGTAAAATATACTTTAGATTGAACCTGTTTAAGGTAATAGATTTAAGTAACAAATATTTACCGGGAAAAGTAGCACTGAAAATTACTTGTCGTCGTGCATAAGAAAATCTGGACAATTGGAACAAATCCTGGAATCCAAGATACTGGAATGAAAAGCAGAAAGAATAATAAACTTGTAAGGAATGAATTTTAGTTGTAGAAACAGTTTTATGAAGAGAAAAAAATTATATTTAAAAAGATATGGATATTCTACAAACAGGAAACTACAAAAGTAAAAAGTAAGATTAAAAAAAAAAAAAAGAGTCAATAAACAATGAAATAAAGTAATGATTAAAGTAGAAGCCGTTAAGGTGTATTTTAATGAGTTAGGGTGGAGCACATTCCAATAGTGGGTGTTTGAAAGGAGACTGAATTTATGGTGTGTGGAGCATAATTGTTATGTGAAATAATTTTTTGTCCATAGTACAAAACAATGGCTTTGAAGTATTTTACTTCTCTTCAGTTTTGCCAATTTAGATATTTCATATTCAAATTTTAGATCTTTGGCCAATTTTGATATTCTCTATCTAATTTTAGACCTTTCTAAAAAAAAGCTCAGTCAGGGGAGATAATTCATATAACCTATAAAGGACGATCAGTAATTTTCAATGTTTTATTCATTTTTTTTCTTCTAATTAGATTTCTCGACAATGACTGACCCTCAAAACTTAGAACACAACACTGCAATATACATCTGGCGAATGTCAACTTCATACAAAGGCCAGTTGTCGTGTAATCTCGGCACACAGAAACAGATTTCAAATGAAAAAGTTTATTCCATGTTTTTGGACTCAGGTAAGGGAAAAAAAGGTAGAAGGATGACTGTAGTTGGAGACGACCTGAAGACTCTTTTTTCTTTCCCTACTATCTTTTTGGAGAGAGTGGGTGTGACTCCCATCCCTGATTCATACGTCCACCCTAATCACACAGCTTTGAGTGTACTCAATTAGCAGCTGGATACACAGGGAAAAATGGTCCTAATGAAGAGTTTCCCCACACTCTTTGCTCGTACAGGAAATCAAACCCAGAATCTTCTGGGTGTGAGGTAGATGTGAGAACCATTACAATATCTCAGTAGACTATGATGTTCATTTTTGTTGTTTTTATTCAGATGCATGTTATGTCTGATCTTTTGAAGTCACTCATAACAAATATGACAAAGTACAGGGAGTAATGAAAATGCTTCATTTCAGAACTCTAGAAAACTATAGGCAAGTGGTTGTGAAAGAAAAATACAAAAAATTCTTGCAAGCAGATTAACATAGAATATATGTAATAGGATTGATTTCAAATTGTATTTTTAAACTTGTGTAACAAAAGATGTCAATAAATACGAGAATAACAAGAAAATACTCAGTGTGTATACCTCCACCAATACCATGCACTAACTAACAATTGAATGAAAATCAATTCATATATAACTACAATTGCAGGGGACGTAACTGTGTTTAGATTTTCCACATTACAGACTATTGCCTCCATATATATGAAAAAAAGTTTTTACTCACCCCCATTTTTTCCCCACAGATCCACCCCGAAATCTAATCAATTCTTTCTTAGTCCATGGCCCTCCATAAACGTCATTGAAATTCAATGAGAACTTTTTGGGGATATTATGTGGGCAAACACAAAGGAATACATAAACCACTTCCAACTTTATTGGCAGGGAAAAATTTTAAACATGATTTACATACAATAATGTTGGAGTCACTCTCTTCGTGTGTTTTAAAAGACAGAAATGTATTGTGTTGATCCAAGATTACTTTTATTCTCAGGATTTAAATTTATCGTTTTCTAAAATTTTCAGTGAAGATGAATCAGAAAAAATCTTTACCTGAACCCAAGGGTTTTTCTTACAGTTGAGCGCATTATGAAGACATTTGTTTGATAGATGTTCAAATCCAGATTCAATACTGAATTCATAACTCTGAAAAATAACAATACACACAGGATTTAGATTAAAAAAAAAAAAAAAATTCAATCCCCAAATTTTCAACTTGAAATCTTTTTAAAAAAAAACTACATCTTGCCCCAATTACAGTTCATTTTTCTGATTACTACAAAAAGTGTTTAGTTGGCACCTAGTGTTTCCTCATACAACAACAATGTAAAGAGATTCTATTCTGGGATTTCTTTTCGATACAAATGAGGGGACTCCATTTCATCCAAGCTTTGATCCAGGAAACAATAACACAATCAGTTGTACATTGTTCTTAACATTCATATTTTCAACAAACTACAGAGCGGAAAATCCATTTGATGTTTCAGATCATCAGCATTCATGGTAGATCTAAACTTTATCGTCCCTCACTGGACAAAGGAATTTACAGTTTGCTTTCCACCATATTGTAGATTGGCAACCATTTTCAAACAGGGTTTGACAACTTTCTCAGAATCTGGTTATAGCTTTTTTCTGTCAGTATGTCTTTCTTTACCATTACTGCTCCCACAAATACTCACAAGTGTTTTTTGAAAAACTGAATGGATTTGTTTTGATGTAAGCACTGGTCTTGAATGAGACTAATGTTGAGGGAGCCAGACACTAGTTTCGCTGCAAAACTTGCATTCAGATGAGGAAGTGGAGATTGTTAGGTCATCTTGTAGGGAGAAGGGGGCATATATTCTTCATACCACTTCCTTTCTAGGAGTTTAGAGGAGAGGGCACTTTGGTTGCATTATTTCCTCTTGAGATTGATTCAAAAGACAATTCCCTGGAGAAATAAATTTTGTTTACCTTAAAAAAAAAAAAAAAAAAAAAAAAAAAAAAGTACTTGAGAGTCCATATGGATGCCTTATGCTAGAATTTAAAAAACTGGAAAGTCAAGTAAAATATTGCCCTCCTTGGCAAAATCTTGGTTTCATTTGATTAAATGTGGCTTCACCTTAAAAGGAGTTTCCATGAATAAACAAATAAGCCAAGTTATTCAGAATATTTTTAAGAAGCAAGATCTTATTCCATTCACCCATGGGTGAACCATTCACCAGTTGAAGAATCTCAGGAATATTTTTGGATATTCTTACACAATTGTTTACAAAATATCCAAAATAGAAATTCAAAGTGAAAAATTCAATATAGTTTTCAGCTACATTCTCTTTATAATAAAATAAATACAAGTGAGTGAATCCTTGAACAAATATCATCCTAATTCATATCACTGAAAAATGTATCTTTTATTAGGAAACTTACCTCAGTTATGTATGTTTTGAGCAGCACACCAGATAAATTCCACAAGAAGTAGACATAAGTTCCTAACAACAAAGCCTGCAGAAATAAGTCGGGCTGAAGCAGGTTATGGATGCTTGACAAACTGACACTTGAACTGGAAAGAAATTAAACATAACAATAAATAAAATAAGATCTGGATTGATTTGGGTTCTTGTTAGTGAAGAATGATAGTAGGTGGTTATTTGATATAAATTTACACAAGTCATTGTTGGATACTTCTTTCAACACAGCAATAACTGACCAACATATTTGACACTAAATAAATTAAACATCCGTCTTATATACTGGCATATATGGTATATTCAAAGTTTTCTCAAGATCATTCAGTGCAATCAATCAGAAAGCATTTTACTGTGTTTAGTGCAGTTTAGATATTTTACATCCAAAATGAACATCTAAAAATGTGAACTCACATGATAATCCACTTTCAATAAATAAATCAATCCATAAAACAAAAAACCTCAAAAAATGGAAATACTTTCAGTTTCTGTCTTCTAAATGTTTTCAAAATAAACATCTTAAAAACTCCAACTTTAAACCATAACAGACTTAAGATTACCATTAAAAAGACTTACTTTGGAGCTAAGAAAAATGGCATATGAACAGAGTGGATTTTGGTTTTATTCTCTTTGATTGTTCATTCCTATAGACCCCTTGTGGAGTATAGCTTTGGTACAGTCACCAGAAGGTTTTTTTTTTCATGGGGGTAAGTACTAGTCCCCACTCACCCCAGGGTTTGGATCAGCTATGGCAACTGCCAAGCTGTAAGTTATTTTTCCTGGTCAGATTAAACTTTAAAAATGCCTTACAGAGCTAAAGAGCCCCAAGTGCTCCGATATTTACCCATAACGGAGCTTGAAAAGAAGATTCATGAAGTGAATGTAAACAACTTCAACAGAGACTCAGATTCAGTACGCTGGTTGTTTTTTGTACTGGTAACCATCATGCCACTCTGCACCTATGAATTTGATGGTTATACCACTCTGATGGTTATCAGCAACAAATATTCAGCTGATTGGAGTCTTCTGTATCTCCAACAACAAGATGGTGATGACCTCAACTGAGTGACATTCCATATTCAGAAAAAAAACACAAATAGAAACCATCTTGGTGCACTTCATTTCAACCATTGATTAAACAATACTTACGATATTTCAAGCCCGAAAACCTTAGCTGACATATCTCTGGGAAGGTAACCTAAGAATGAAGTTTAGAAAAAAAAGCCAATAAAAATCAATAAATTCAAAATAATTTTGAACAAATTATAACAATCAGCCAAGACAAATCATTCTGGCTAAGAAGTTAAAGCAGTGACATTCATTTCCCTGAATCTCTATTGACCACAGACTTATTTGCCACATTTCCATTGACTGAAAGATCATTTCCCTTTGTCATCCAGTTACCGTATAGGGAATTACCTGGAAACAAAGGGAGTCAATTTTAGGGCTTCCTTTAATGTTTCATTGCATTTCACAAAACAATAATGACCTCTTTTATTTTCTATAGTTGAGATTATTTTTACAGGACTATTTTATCAATTTATGGAAAAGAAAGCATTTATTGTAAAATTTGTGCTATATATGTATAAAATTTTAATTTTTCTGTTTTTTAATGGTTAACAGACATATCTGGTGCAAATTAAAATCCGATTAACCCTTTTTCATTTCAATTTATAAATTTGTGAAGAAAAAAAACTGTAGTGTGGTGAAATCTAAGGTAACAATCGCTCAAAACTATTTCATTTGTTCTGTTTAATCTGTATTTGTGCCCTTAGTAAGTTTAAATTTCCACTATCAATTCCCTTGAAATCAAATATAGATTGTAATTCTTTGTTCAGGATTGTTCATGCCTTGTATATAAGGTTTCTAATATATGTATAAAATACAAAATCTTATTGTGCATGAATAGAACATATAATTTAAATTTTACGATAAATGATTTTTTTTCCTCCATAAATTGTAAAATGGGGTTATTTTTCCAATACCCCATCGCACTATTTATAGGACATAAAAATTCAAGAGGTGTTTTGGGAAATACAATATTTCATGGGGGGGGGGGGGGATAAAAAAAAAAATAATTAAAATTTGAAAAAAAATTAAAATTTGAAAAAAATTCAATTGTTGAAAAAATGTTGGTGCTTTCTGCCTTAGAGTTACTAATGGTGAAAAAATAAAAAATAAGAGAATTCATCAAAGAAAAACAAATACATAAATTGTATTGTTACTTCCACACTATAAGCTAAACCATATAGTATAGAATTATTGGTATACAAATGATTGTAAATAAAATCAAAGACAGAGAATAGTTTATAAATTGTATTGTTGATGCTTCAGTTACATTTTCACCTACTTTTAACAAACAATTGAATGCATTTTTTCCCCTTCAAAAATCTTATACGCAATATTTTAAATACCAAATCAGATCATAGATATTTTACAATAGCTTCCTTTTTTTCTCCCTAAATTGTTAAAATAGGGTTCCATAAAAATAACTACAGCACTAACCATAGAAAAAAAGTCAATCAGTGATTTTGGATATTCAATGGGACATTAAAGAAAGCCCTAAAATAGACTCCCTTTCTCTCCGGTCAATTTGCTACACTCTAACGTAATGACCAATTGTAATGATGTTAATAGAAGTTCTCAAGAATCAATTACAGCAGAGCAAATAAAACCATTTTAAAAATGCAACTTTGTTGGGGTTCCAAAAATGGTTATGCCAAGGCCAAGATAGTCTAGTGGAGCCCATCTTTCTTCAGACTGGATTTGAATGTGTGTTGTCCATAACCTTGACTGGTTGCTGAACATAGCTAGAGAACCCAGGCTGCCCTTCTATGTACCAATAGCTTGGAGGGAGAAGAGATGGATTTCCCAAGGGAATGAATGCCAAGTGAACACAAACTAGTTTACCAATTCCATTCTCTGTGCCATCAACTGTCTGGGCCACAACTGTCAGTAATAAATAATCTCTGCTGCTGGTATTCAAGGGAGCAAGTGTTGTTGATGAATTTTGATATTCATTACAATTGGTGCCAGTAAAATTATATTGCAGTTCCTGAATATCTATGTGTATCATATGTAGACATCTTGAACAATCAATTCTAACTTCACAACAATCATAGTAATTTATTCATTCAGATTGAGAGAAGAACAAAAATTTCAATATTACAAATAGCAAACTTCAACTAATAAGTTTATATATATAAAGGATTTCAATATTATTAGATAAATCACTGAATTCTAATAGATCTTTATAATTCTTATACATTACCATGTTACTATGATAACCAGTGCTTATCAAATCAGAAGTACACATAAATATTCCGAGGCTAACGACTATCTTCAACATAGATGTTATCGCTGCAGAACCTAATAATTTATCACCTAATACAAGGGACATAACTCATCTAGGAATGAATATTGAGTTCTGGAAACTAACTGATTATCAGATGAATACCTTTTGTAATACGATGAAAGCTTTGTTAGATATATTCACTTCAACGAACACGACAATAGGAAAATGCATATTAAATTTGTAATGAACGATTTTTCAAGAATGTACAACTATCAATGAGAGACAGCTATGGTATAAAAAAAAAAAAAGGAAAGAAAAGTAGATTGAAATAGAAGGTAGGAGAAAAAAAAAAAAAAGTAGTTTTCATTTTCATTATCGTAATATAGAATTTAAACTTATCATATCCAGTCAATGAAACCAACAAGATTGAAACTGAACATTTTGAATATGAACATAATGTGAGAGAAATCAACTTACCTAAAAAGTAAAAAACAGGATAGAAGACAACCAGTTGTTTAAAGATAAGTTTCATTGATTCAATGAAGAGAGGAAATAGTTGACTTTTTATGTGGAAGAACTTGGCTTGCTATTAAAAATAGAAGAAAAAGATTTATTGTAGGAAATATCAAGTTAGAAGATTGGGAAAAAAAACCAACAACAAAAAACAAAAACAAACCCTACAAATATATTATAAGTTTTAATACCTGTAAAACAAATTGATGTAAAGTGGCTGTACCCTACAAGAAGTTGACAGGAATAAACAAATAAGCCAAGTTATTAAAACTATTTTCAAAAAGAAAACTTCTTGATCAATTTCTACTACTTTAATTAATACTTAACTAACTTCATACTTCTGAAACCTAAACTTTCATTTTTTTCTCAAACTTCAAGGCAATATACTAATCAATTTTGCTTGCAGTTGTATTTAAAAATAGAATTACATAATAAATTTTCTGATTCTGAGCATTTATACCGGTGCTATCAACATATCTGGAAATCAACATATTGAGCATATTCAAAATCGGGAAAAAGGCGTAAAAGAAAGAAAAAAAAAAAAATGCCTGACAGTTCAAAACCTGCATCATTGTACAAACAGTTTTTGACAGCATTTGGCTACATTTGTTTCTGTAATAAATCTATTTTTTTTAAAATGATTTTTCAATTTAATCCACATTAAAATGTCCAAAACAGAAGTAAATAATCATTTTTAATAAAACAATATCGTCCAAAATGCAATATAATTCATTGCAAAATTAAATTAAAAAAAAAAATATATATGTAAAGTGTATATTAGCTATAAACACTGTATAGTCTGCTTCCCATATTTTCTATGCTTTTATCTTAAGAATTGATGAATGAAAAAAGGAATATGATGAAGTGTGATGCAGAAGAAAAAAAAAAAACAACCTCCCCTTGCCTACACTTTCCGTTTTCCCATTCTTATAAATACTACGAACCGATTCAAATTTGGTCTGGATGGAAAAACATCGATATTCAGTGAACACGACTTTTGTTACTGTCAAAAATAAGACTACAATGGATTTCATAACAGAATAAATTGCAGATTTAAAAAATAAAACAAATTATGAACATCTATCATGACACTTAAGGATGTACACTTTTCTTGAATCTTCAAATTCAAACACTTCATTTGAAATATCATCAAGTTTGACAATGTTGAACAGAATAATCTTTAAATGAAGGAGAATTCATCAACTCAACTTACCTGAATGATGTGGAAATGGGTGTATCCATACTGGTTTATGTAATAATGTAGATGATATAAGAGGCCTTGATAGCCAGCAACCACAATCAAGAACAGTTTGGGCTCATTTAGACAACTAGCTTCACTGAAATTCAACAAGAATATAGATGGATAAAAGAGTTTGAGTTTTGAATGAGAAAACATTAACATTGATGCATAATACCAAGGTAATTCAATAAAAAGTCTATTCAAAGTTATAATAATCTTTTAGTCCTTAATTCTTGTAATTCTGTAAACTCACTTATTAACAAACCTCTCATCACCAGATTTTGGATGTACTGGACAAAATTTTAATTGTTCCTGCACCCAAATCCAAAGATAACCACAATTACTACTAGTGTTACAGTATGAGAACTGAAGAGGACTCTTTATTCAGATATTTCATTTTGATCTTAAATAACTGATTTTATTTTTAAATAGCATTTTTTTGGTTAAAAGAAACCTTTTGCTTGGATACATGTGAAGTATACTTAAATACTTGATCAAAGATAAGATGTTATAGATTAACCCTCTTCAGCTGCCTGAAGGACGATAGGAATATCTGGAGTAAATTTATTGACAAGATAAAACGTAGTCGCTTGGATAACAAAGTAGGGTTAAGTTCCAGGTAATAATAATGGAGTCAGTAAATGAAACTAATGAATTTAATCCACCTTGGTACAAACTATCCTGAGCCTCTATCATTTCCTTCATAGTTATTTATATATTCTCTTACAAGGTGAATTATATCTATATACCATATCATGAATGCATTAGGGCTATTTTTATTTGGCAGTTTTTTCTTTTATACATTATTCTGCAGTACCTGACAATTGGCATCAACAGTTACCTGCTCCCCCTATTAGTTTGTTAATAA
The DNA here is from genome assembly GCA_963457665.1 of Thysanoteuthis rhombus. Taxonomy (NCBI): domain Eukaryota; kingdom Metazoa; phylum Mollusca; class Cephalopoda; order Oegopsida; family Thysanoteuthidae; genus Thysanoteuthis; species Thysanoteuthis major. The sequence continues at coordinate 74,973,022 of OY735204.1, read as the reverse complement.
GAAGGTTTACGATATCAGTACAAAAAGGAAATACCAAAACACCTTGATTAGTGTGGGTTTTGATATGGTATGGTTTAGATATTGTTGTTCAAATTAATGTAAGTAAAAGTTGAAAAAGAAAAAATTGAATAAGACTGAGAATAGTGTGATTTTGAACAAACATAAACTATTATTTTTTTTAACAAATTGAAAAAAAAAAATTAGAAAAAAAACATAACCAGAAAAATGTCCAGTCAAGCCTGTTTTTTTTTCCCCTCAAACAAAAAATTTTTTTGAGAATTGAGTTGCTCTTCTAATTAATGGATATTCTGCAAATTTTTCCTTTCAATAATTTGAGATAATTCTAATAATTTTGATTGTCATATGCATTTTGGCCTTTGAATTAACCCAGTGTATTTTTCTGAGAAAGATACATCTTTAGAATGGATCAGAGAGATTCAGCTTTAACCTTATCATTCAAACAACACACCAATCTTCTTGCTTCTAAATTTTCTATGTCTGTTTCTACTATTTGTTTGCAAAAGAGATCTGTGCTGTAGGAACTTATTCTTCAAGCAACTATGCTGATAATTCTTATACAGAACACTTGATCAGGGGGGATTTTAAAGGTATTAGTAAAAGGTAAAAAATTAGTTCAGTCAGGAATCTCTCATTTGAAACCTTTAGGACCAGATACGTTTTGGAATTTTAAAAATTTCAAAATGGTCATATATAAATATTGTATATCCTGGAGTCAGCACTAAAACCCAAGTTTTCAAAAGGCCAAGTACAGTACTGGGATATTACAATATTATGACTAATGTCAACCACTTTCATATTTCTGCAATGAGATCTGAACTCTTCTCAGAGGTCAGAAGCTTTCCATATCTGTTGCCTGACAACATCCAACATAACAATCCTCCAAAATGCCAATATCACAAGCATTAAGACGAGGATTGTCAACCATCAGCTTGGATGGGTTGGTGACATCTTCAGGATGTCAGTGGACTGTTAAATAAACTAGATCCCATACAGGCAGCTAAAGGAAGGCACACTGTCAGTGCTCAAAAGGAAACATTCAAAGATCAGCTAAAAGCCCATCTTGAACAGTGCGAAATCATGCCAATCTCCCAACCTGATGTTCCCTAGTCCACCCAGCAGATTTGAGTGAAGGATACAGTACTTGGCAGTCTGGTATCTTACCAAAGGACCAATATTACGCTGATAGAATAAATGAAAAATTTAGGCATGAAATATTTCAGTCTACTTGTATATATTGGGTGGGGAGGGGGACAATATTTACAGCAAAGCAGCTAGCTTGCTAGAGAAATAAGGGAAAGAATAAAAAAAACCCCAAAAAACAAACAAAAACTTGAGACACTTCTTAAAAGAGAAGATTTTGAAAAGTGAAACTATTTAGATTATCGCTTAATTCAGTTAAGGATTTAAATGGAAGTGCGATCTTTCATCTTATAACACAATTTCACTCAACTTTTGAAATGTTGGTATCTGTGTGGTAGGTGATTTTTAATATCACCTTTTTATCTTCATATATCTAGGAGCAGAGAGGTTTATAGTCTGTCCCACCAATTTGTTAAGTACCTAAACTGATCAATAGACGGTGGAGTTGTTTGAAATGGAAAGAAAAGAAAAGTGTCTAAAAGGATTAAGGAGATTGAAACAATAAAATCTTGACAATATAACATACTATGTCTTTGTTGCATTAAATAATAAACTGATAGATAAAATTAAGAAAAAAAAAAGTCAAGTAATTTTGTCAAATCACCATCAACATCTACTTTAATTATATGTTGATAATTTATTTTTGCTTAGATTTGCTTCAGAATTATTAAAAATTGTATGGTCTTTGGAAAACAAGTTTTAGAGTTAAATTGTAATGAAATTTGCTTAGCAGTTTTAAAGTTTTACTTTATACATTATCAATGTGATCTTTTTTCTACCAGCAACACAAGTTTAATATTGGCTTGAAAAAGATTCTAAGCTTAGGAGTTTCAAAAAGTAAAAGAAAATCAGAAAGTATCCAATTGATGAGTTTTTAAAACCAACTTTTATGACAATACCATAATGCCTGATGTTCATTATGGAATGTCAAAATGAACACAATGTTGTATGTACTTTATAAAATTACCTGTTTTCTGAACAAGGAAGGGTTAGATTTGCTAAACTGGGTTTCATGATCCATGAAGCAAAAATGGTAACCAGGATATTTGATGCAATGAAGAACATGCATTGCATAATGCACTTTGGTTTGAAAAAGGCAACAACATTTCCGAGTCGAGTCACGGATATTTGTGGCAGAACTGAAAAAAGAACAAATCAGAGATCAAAAACAATTAGACCCTGCCTCCCATAGACTCCTCTCATTTCAAATGAAATGTCACCTTCATTTACAAATACAATCCTCCCCCTCCAACCAAACACAGAAATATTCATTTTCTCCTCTTTAGCATTGAACATGTAAACAGCAATATTTTCTCTGTGAATCTATGCAAATATTTTTCTCTGAAAAAGATGGCTGGCCCCAAATCGAAATGCATCGAACTACGCCCATGGAATAATGATAAAAAATTTTGATGTGTAATACCTATCTCTTGAGTTTTTCTCTTCACCTCCCAATTGTCATTTTCATCTACATTCTGTCAGATCACTTTACATTCACAAAACCATTATATGCACTTTTAGAAATTATCATTTATATCACATACCTCGGATCCAAAGTATCATTTATATCACATACCTCGGATCCAAAGTATCATTTATATCACATACCTCGGATCCAAAGTATCATTTATATCACATACCTCGGATCCAAAGTATCATTTATATCACATACCTCGGATCCAAAGTATCATTTATATCACATACCTCGGATCCAAAGTATCATTTATATCACATACCTCGGATCCAAACGATACTGAATAGAAGTTGTTTCAAAAGAACAAAACAAAAAAAAACAAACAAACTCAGGTTAGAAAGAATTACAATGTTGTGTTTACAAAATGAATTTCATTAGTTGCATGAAATCAGCAGAAAACATCAAATTCTGGAGATTATTAAAAGCACTATCAATCTGCATTGTTCCCTCTGAGCTGTGTGTGTGTGTGTATCTATGTGCACACACGTTTTGCAACCAGTGTTTAAAGAAAATTAATGTGCGTACAAAAGATTTCAAATTTTGTAGATAGCTTACAGAGTTTTTATTAGAAAAATATTGATTCCCTATGTCAAATTCGAAAATGCGCACATGCTTGTCACTGGTAAAAAAAGATTTGAACAACGTAAGATTTTGGTGCAAATTGCCTACTGAAAATTGTCAATGGAAATAGGGTGAAATCTGCGTGGTTTTAAAGACAATATTAGAAATATACCTGTTCTTGATTGTTGAGAATGATTTCTATTTTATTTTATGTAGGTACATTAATAAGTCTGTAGCCTAATAATAGAGAGGAAGAAAAAAAGTAACTTTTTTACATAACGTATATATTTTTCAACATAATCTCCTTCCTTATCAATGCACTTAATGATTCTCCATTAATTACATAGATTTGAAGGCCATTTTTATAATTGATTCCATTGACACAGTAAAATTAATCAAATTACATGATTGTTAAGAATTTACAAATAAAAGGAGAGAAGCTTAAGAATTCCAAGTTTTAATTTATCTTGAGAAACTGGGAAAGAATGAAGAAAATAATGAAAAATCAAAAACAAAATTTAAAGATTTTCATCCAATAGAAATGGGATGCTTTATGTTTAGAATTCTGTAAACATTTTTGACTTTTTCAAAAATATTCAATAAATGTTTTCTTTTTTACTAGAAAGTACTTTTTGAATAATATAATTACTGATTTTAGTATTTCTTCTCAGCTGATGACAACCACTAAAAACTTCACTCAAAGATTCATAAACTAATAATCACTATGGAACTCTTCAATGAATAGGATAATGATTTGGAAAAAAAAAAGAATCCTTTTGGAAATCAAATTCCAAAAATAAAAGATTACCAAAAAGAGCAAGGGAAGTAACTTCAGTCAGAGGATCAGAAAATACTCTCCTTGAATCACTATTTGATTTCCGAAGTGTGAATTTGAGAGTTGATTCATATGAAAAAAAAAAAAAAAAAATTGAACTACTTTGATAGCACAAACAGACATGTCATGTTGAAGTTCAACGCTAAGTCTGTGGACACAGCAAGAAGCTCCAGAAATAGTACTAGAGAACACTTTAGAAAAAACTTATATTCAAACAGAATGATGGATGACTGTAATGTTTAGCCTGAAGCAACAATTGGCGAACCTTCTTTGGGTACTTCCAAGTGGACATTGCAAAGTAGTGACACATAAGTTGTTACCCATTGGCAATATTTCAAAGTAATCTGAAATTGTGAGCCGAAGTAACTACCAATAAATAAATTGCAAATATTAACAAATCTCTTACTTTGAAATTAACACAGGAAGAAACATTATCTCACATAGAATAATATTTGAGGTATTTAGTGGTACAAAAATAACTAATTAATTACTTTCATATTAAGGCTTGTCTTGAGAGAGAACTAACATATCTAGGATCAAGCAAAGATTAATTCAAAATAAATACCAATGTCATATCTTTCAGACATTAATGAAAAAAATTGATGAAATGGACAGAGCAATATTATAACTAAGATAACATACCTGTACACTTAGTAGTGTTGTAAATAGCCACTGAAGTATGAATGCCAACAGCAAATATCACAAAAAGAATTGCATATAGTGTAAATAGAGCACTGAAGTAATCTGAAAAATATAAAGAATGGTTGTTGAGTGAAATAAAATTTCATCATTCCCAAAATTGTATTAAAGTACAAATGGAATATTATTCTTTTTCAAATTTGACTAGTTTTACCTTCACCTTAATCGTAATTGTTCTTACACAACTTTCAATTCAGGCCATTATTCCTATGGCACAATCGGAAAAATTGAAAAGTTGTAGAAAAAAAAACTAATATTATGATAAAAGATTACTGCAAAAAGAAGAGTTTTAAATCAAAACAGAATCTAATGGGAACACCTTGTATGAATGCAAAAGTCATAATCGAGAAGATTTTTAACACCATCATACAAAACATGGGTTTCTTTTGTTTTCAAATGATTTTGGTTAACTGGCCAACTCTCTATGTATGTGTAATGTGTACAGGACATACTAATGGAGCTAGAGGGCTGGAAATTTAAGCATGTATACCTTATATCTAGAGGAAAAAAAGATTTTGTTTCTGACCCCCCCCCCCACTATATTTTTATAGGAGAGGGGGAAGAGATTTAATTTACAAAGTAAATTGGTCCCTTATTTTGTGTTTGGCAATGAACATTCTTTTTTTTTTCCCCCAAAAAAAATTTGATCCTTTGTGATCACTATCTGACAAAAGGTGAGAGAACTAATTTACTCATTGATCACCCCTTTTTCCAACTTTTTAATTGATCACCTCAAAATGTTGGCCACATGACAGTTTGTTCTGAGTGACTAACCAGACCTATTTACCGTTTTAATGATAAATACAATAAAAGATTACAGCAATTGGAGTATAGGCTTCCATAAATGAAAGGACCTTTCATTGTGTCTTGTTCCTCAATTTTGCACAATCCCACATCTGTTCCACCTTTCATGTCTTAACTCCTGTTTCAAGACTCAACAAAATTATATCAATGGTTCAACATAAAGTGATAAAAAATTGCTGCATCTAACCACTTGGTGGAGTAACCCTGTTGACAATCTGGATAATCGACCCTTCAATATCATTAAGAAGCTTTCATGTAGTTTGACAGTAATGAATAGCAGCCTGAGGAGTTGACAACACACAGTGGAATGGATGTGGGAATCTGCAAAATAGTGGTGCACACAGATAATGAAGAAGTACCTAAAATATTTTTAGGTGAGTGGAAATAAATTAAAAAAAAAAAGAAATCTTCTTGAACCAGATTTTGCAACCTGAAATGTAAGTCTGCTATGCACATTGGATGATAGTAAACTAGTAGACAACTAAGAATGAATATTGGTTGGGCTGTTTTTCCACCCTATAAAAGATTTCCTTGAACCGATACTATTTCTATCAAATGTTGATTTGGCAAGGCTTTAAACTTGCCGAGATAATTAGTAAAAATTATTGTGTACGATATGGTCAGGTTATTTTTCTTATTTATATGTTCTATTGTTCATGCTTCAGCCATGTACCCACTGGTCTTTGTCAGGTGTTCCTGGTTCTAGAATGTGGAATCATTTCCCAGAAAGTAAGCTCATATTAGACTTGACAAATCACATCTGATTATATATATATATATATATATATATATATATATATATATATATAAATATAAGTTTCAGTCAAATTCTGGGTTGCTCCCCTGTTAACTTTTCCAGAAATAGCCTTTTTGATAAGAAGTTCCCAAATGCTATTCATATTGGTTAATTATCGGAATAGTTAATAAAGAATGGAATTCTTTCATTGAAAAAGGCAGTATACTACATTTCTTTGGTAGTATAAAAAATACATTATAGGTTATTATATTATAACAACCCTGAATTTGGAATTATCAAATAAAGCAACATAAGAGAACAGTTGTTGGGAGATTGTTACAAGATAAAAGACAAAGTACCTGACAATGTTAAGAGATAGGAGAGAAGAATGTATAGAGTGCTTATGATAATGCCAAATATTGCTGTCCACCAAACACTAGCACCACACCGCCACCTGAACACCTGCAATTAGAAAGAAATACACAAATAGAACGAGGGTGGTAAGAGAAGGATGAGATCAAAAACAAATAAACACAACTCTAGAGATAGAGTTAACATTCAATACAACCACAACGCAATAGGATTGGAAAATGGAACAAATTTTACCAATTAACATGGAAAATTAAACAAATTATGTCCCTTGAATCATGTGGCTGTAATAAAAATTACAGGTTTTATCCTGACTTAACATAGTAAAAATTAAAGCGATAGGATATTTTTGATAAAAATAATTTTTCATACCAAGTATTGAAAATTTTTTTTCCATATGATTCTTACTATTTTGATGATTTATCTTATCTATACATTGATGTTTTCATTGATTTTTTTTTACACATTTAAAAGAGAAATATTTCGAGATATTGATTATGTTTACCTTTTTTTTTTTAGAAAAGTACCCCAGAATTGTTCAAATTGAAAGTCTTACTTTGAGGATTAAAATTAAGGAAAATATTTTTCCTCTCGGCAATTTTTAGTTTTATTCGATTAATTTAAGCTTTTTTCCTCAGCACTTCTCCAAAGAAAAAAAGAAAAAAAAAAGTAAACATAATATCTCGAGGGATTTCTGTTATTGGTGTAAAAATCAACAGAAACATCAATGAATAAATAAAATAAATCATCAAAATGAAAACGTAGGAGTCACATGAATTAAAAATTCTTCGTTTTCGATTTTTGGAAGAAAAAAAAAAATTGTCCTCTAATTATCGGAAATTTTTTTATTAAAATCAGATAATATGCTAATTTTTGCCCGATCTTTTTATATTTCTCAGATGTCGATTTTCCTGTGAAAATTCTGTTTCCCTTGTTTATATATACGAACTAAACACTTCAATATATTCAGTATTGGGATGGGAACCTGTATGAATTGTGCACTTAAACTGTCATACTTTTCCAACTTTGGTATGGTGTTAGGGCTGTTCATGAGGTTTTCCAAAACCCATTGCCAAAAGTTTTTCAATAAAACAATCTACAGACGTTTTTCCCCAAATAAGAATATGGTAACTTCGAGGCTAAGTAAGTGTCAAAACCAAACATAATTTCACATATTGTCAACAAAGGAAGGCCGAATTGGTAAACAAACAAAGGAAAGTTGAAGTGGTAGTTCCACGGGTCCAATTAGTAATTTATTATTTTTATTTTTAAAAAAGTAAAAAATAGAGCCAACACCTGTGTTAAGTTTCAACAGAGTACTTTTACTTTCAATACTGAATAAGTGAAAAAAATGTCCAAGTTAAGGATAAAATTACGTTTATTGTTCGAACTGGATTTAATATAAGAACCTTTTTGAGAAAAGAAATTCCTTAGTTAATTAAACAATTAAAAAAAAAATTTTTTTTCAAGTATGATGAATTTATTGCCCTCTAAGTATAGAAATGGTATAAGCACACATAATAATCTCATTAAAAAAAAAAAGTTTACATTTGTCGTGTTATAATAATAATTAAAATTCTTGTTAATTAAAAGTATTAAATCAAATTAAAAGCATCAGACAATAAAAAGTGGCTTTGATATTTCAACAAGCAAAGTAAAACCAAGTTGCAAATCTTAAATACCATTATTAAATTTTCAATTCAACTATTTCTCCCCACTGGGTTTTAGTTTTGTTTTAAATGGTTACAAAGGTCCTAAAAAATCATACAGAGGCTCCAAAAAGTATAATCAAACAATATATTTATTAGAAATAAACGTAATTATGAAATTAAAAGCCTATCCTTGAAAAATGAAAACGTCAGTTTGGCATGGTCGGATATACAATTTCCGTCGTACACCTTGAACACATGATGTGCAAACTGATAAATAACTTAGCACATGTGTATAATTTCATTATTACCTCAATTTCTAATGAATATTTTGTTTAATTATACTTTTTAATGAAAAAATATTATTCTTGGAGCGTTAGAACGTTGGCTAAACACGTCGTAAGTTTATGTACGTAGGGCCAAGGATTATAGTTTTAAAAAATTCATAAAAAAATAAACCTAAGACTATGATGTAAGTACTATGAGTTTGTCTTTAAACCGGCTAAATGAGAAGTTTCAGTGGCAGTGATTATCAAAAAATGAAAAAAACATTTTAAATATAATACCTCATTATTAAACCAGTGTTCTATCGGCACTTCTGTATGAGGAACCATTGTAAATAAATAAATACGAAGAAGAATCACCGTCTACAAGGAACACATGCAGTCATCCTTAGTTCAAAGATACCGCCATGTTCAATCTCGATTTGATGAGACTAAATCTTTTTTTTTCAAGCAAATATCTTTTTTTTCATTCCAATGTAAAAATGATGATTTAATTGGATTTTATGAAAAATTGTAAGCTAAAAAATATTTATTACAGAAAAAATTAAAATTATTACGTAAAGTTAACCCGCTTCCATCTGTCTCCTTACCAAAACAACATGGCAGGTCATACGGCCGGCGATCCGTTAGAGTGCTACAGCGTGAGTGAATTATATCTAATTTCTTGCTCTAAGTTGTTTCATTTTTAGTTCCACTCGTAGTATTACGAGTACTTTCGATAGTTTTGACATGCAGGGTGTTATAATTGCCCAAGTTTACTTTTAATACCATTTTTTGAACTAGTCATTTCTGATACCTTTTCTCGCTCTCTCCCTCCCTCCTACGATTTTTCTATAATTTCTATTGTCATCTCTTTTTATCTATCAGAACTCGAGTAGGATTGACCTTTTTAAAAATCACTATTCTTTTTAATTTGGAAAAGAATGTAGCTTTTTGCTGTTCTCTTAACTGCAGTGTTAATTATGGGTGCAATTTGAACTAGTAAAGACAGATTTACTTATATCGTCAATTATACTACTAACTGCTTAATGAAAACAATAATACTTACTGACACTTCTCACACGTTACGTGATACTGACAACTATATAAGCGACTTAAAAAAAAAACAATTATAAATTTCCTTTGTTGCTAGTCTATGAGAATAAACAACATGAAAATTAACTAATTGATGACTTGTAGATTTTTTTATGGTATTTTTTTCAAGTCATAAATTTAAACCACTGTTTCTCTACTCTTGGCAAATTGAGGAAGATCGTCTCTTCCCCAAAACTCAATAATGTAATGACCACAACGAACCCAATTCAAAGACTTTCTCTCTTGGAAAAACGAAATGGAATGGATTTTTTTTCTTAAATTCTGATTATAAAAAAAAAGTACCCTAATTCCTAATAATCATTTTAGTGTCTCCATCCTTTGTTTTTAATATTTCTTTGTCAAACTCCCACTAAATGGATACAACTTCACCCCAAAAGCACATAACTTATGTCATAAGTACTCATTCAACTGTTAATATTTTAAATCACTGCACTTGTTTTCAGCTACACACTATGTCGAGTTATTATGTTCCTTTTAAATTAGTATTTTAGATGAAGAAAATCCCTGCATACTTTGAATATGTTTTTTTTATTTCACTTACAATTTTTTTATCTTTATTTTGGGTGTGTTTAAAAAAAATTATCAGTCGATATCCGATCGAAATCTTTGATTATTATTAACGATTCAGTTTCTTATTTGATTTATTGCGTAGTAGCTGCATAATATTTTAATAAATATACGGTAACAATTTTTTTTTTCAAAATCATGAACTATCAGCAAAAAAACATTTCTTTTTTTTACCATTGGCTTTTTTTCTCTATTCATTCTGATGTGATTGATTTTTCTTTTCAAGGCATTACTCACTCTCCACAACGTTATAAGTTTCCAAGTAGAAACAAAAATAGCAAGAATCTGGAAGTATAATTCCTTTTCATCATAATTCTTATATTTATTATTTATTAATATATTCAAATGCTTTCAAATGGCTTTTAATGAGACCATAAACTTGAATAATGTCTTTAGTCTATATAATATCTAAAGAAATCAGAGTAGTGGCTTTCCTTGTTCCTACCAGCTGCATATGCGTGAATAATGAATTATAATGTATTACAAATAATGGCAAAAAGATTTTTCTTCTCTCCCTCGTTTGTAAAAGAAAGAAAATCATTTGCAAAGCGGAGATTTATTTTTTATGTCTGAATGAAAGTAGATGTCTTTAGTTGATTATTTTTTTCTTCTTGTTTTGTTTACCCGACCAGTAACACCATGGTTCCTGGATGTTCGGCTTTCCTTTTTCTGATTTATTGTGGTTCCAGGCTTCAGAAGGAAGAATTTAGGATCGATATGGGGAAGATGGTCCCGGTTGGGATTCAGCTGACGTGACGTCGACTTGCGATGCGATCTGTCGAAAATTTATGAAGCGTGACCAAACAATTTAATTTATTCTAAGCAATAACTATATAATTCATTTACTCAAATCTATTTTTCTTTTCCCTTGTATATATATATGTATATATTTCGTGCCGTTTTAAACATCGAGTGTGCGAGGGCGTGGAACTTGACAATTGGGACCACCTTTCCCCATTGTGCCAGAATTTAGACGAGATCGCACTTCTTTTTAGTGGCAAAATAACATGAATGCATCATTGTTTAGTAATGTTTATTACTAAAATACTGATATTAATATTTTGAGTTTCTGTTATTAAAAATCTCCATTTGCTAACATGATTGTTCTATTCGTAAACAACGTCGAATTGAATTATTGCACAACCTGTAGTTTTTAAAATATTTTTTCTCATTACGATAATCTTTCTGGCGTCATCCACCATATGTTGAATTAGGGAATACACTTGAATAAAAAATTCTAATTTCGTATCCAGATGATGAACCATATTTGAAAAATGTATGTGAAAAAAGCATTTCAAGAACGAGCATTAACCACTGGATCTTGAAGCTAAAAAAATAAGTGTGGGAGGCTGACTAGAAAAACAAAATTTGAGCCTCGGGCAAACTTAGTTCCTTGTTCGTTCAAAAAAAAGTATTTTGTTAGTTGAATGATAATGTAATGAATTTGAGGTTTTAAATGGTGGAAACTATTGAGACAATTTTGTGGTAAAAAAGAGGAAATGCAGCTCTGAACCAGTAAACTTTAAACCAGAAAAAATGATGCCTAATGTGATATCACAGCCTTTTATGCCTAATTATGAAATAAACAATCAACACAGAACAGAAATTCAAAGCCACAGGGACTCTGTTGACTTTACTGACTCAATATCGCCCTGCCTGAGGTACATTAATTCACCATAAGCATATTTACGCAGTAACAGCAAAGACATTTTGTTGTTGTTTTGGAAATAGACCGTGAATTAAGTGTATGAAATGCTAATGTCACAACCATGAGACGTAGGTAGTATTTGTACCCTACCATTGAGCCTTGCCTTAGAGAACCGACTCCCGAAGTAGGGAGACTCGTATCCATGTTGGTTAACAACAAAATGAATATTGATATGAATGCAAGAAAAAACAGAAAAGTTGAAAATGAATATTCTGTGCATTGTGTGTAGACAAAAGTAAGTCGTTTTTTCTTGTGATCGTCATCAGGCAGCTGAAAGTTATTGAAGATCAGTCATGTGTTAAGTGTTCAAGCATGTAAAATGATGTGTCTGATACCCTTGATGGATCCTTTCTGCTCTAACCGGAAACACCTGCTGGTGAGACCCCAGAAACCATGAATGCTTTTTTACTTCCAGAAAAAATGCGAATGTTTAGAAAGGAAAGAAAATACAGAAAACATTATGTCTTATCAAAAGAAAGAAAAAAGTCAAATAGTGAATATGTCCCAGTTTATGACGTATCTATTCATTTTTAATACCCCTTTTTTGCTTTCTTCGGAAAAGTTTCTGCTTAAAAAAAAAATTGAATTTCTATGTTTGATGGCATGTAAGACCCCCCTTTATTTCAACAGGGAATATTAAGAGGAAAAACGCTTATCCCTGAATGATTTTCATTTATCAACCTCCCCCCCCCGTCCTTCTTCTGAACAATGAAGGTTACGTTTATCTTTTAGTACCTTTTTTGGGGTGGGTGGAAGGGGCTTTGTAAGCTGTAAAATCCAATAATGCTCTGTTCATACATATTAGAAATTTTCAACTGGAACTAGGTTTCTTCAGTATTGTGTTCTGGCCGCAAGAGGGATGAAAATTTCAACATTTACTCCATATTACGTCAACAGAACGTTTTTGTTTTCTGAAACCCCTCAACTGGTTTTCATAGGTTAATTTACAATATAGATTCATGCTAAATTGCCCCAACCCCAGATTTGTGCCTGGCAGTGTTCACACTTGTTTTTGGAAAATCCGATCTTTTTTGTTTTCTTTTTCCAGTGATCCGTGCCCCACGTGAAGAATAACTTATTCATTGATCACCCTATTTTAACAGATTTTTTTTTCAGTTGATCACTCCTGACAGAGCATGCTACCAAAAGCCATTGGTCGCATGACTGTTTCTACTGAGTGACTAAGAAGAACTGTTTCAATATGAAAGAAGAGAGTTAATGGTCAATGCTATTTGAACTTTGATGTGCTACTTTCATTGTTTTCTAATTAATACACAGGTTACTAATGGAGGTTTCTTTTCATTTTTTGTTTTATAATTGTCAGTGTCTTGAAGTCATGCCATCAATTTAGAAAGCATATGTATTTTTATTGGAATATTTTTTTTTCATTAAAGGTTACTTTGCTCTATACAACATGCAACACTTTTTTGAAGTGGAACCTTAATTTCATTGTTTAGAAGTAATTGACATCAACATAACCTAGATTCTGAGAAAAGGTGATTTGGGTTGATTTATTAAAAGAAAATGGATCTGGTTAGTCACTCACTAGAAACTGTCATGCGACCAATGTCTCTCGGCAGCATGCCGTATAGCGGGGGATGATCAAGGAATTCTTTTGCGTTTTGTTGGGCACTGATCACTAGAAGTCCAAATAACAAGTGTGTAAGGGACCGATTTAGTATGAAATTCAACCCTCCCCACTAAAAACTGATCTAGCAAAGAATTTCCAACCAGGAAACTGCTAGGAAAGAAATTATTTTCTAAACATAATAAAGAGTATATGTCTAAATTTTCAGCTCTCTCCATTGGTGCAGCCCGTATGCATGATGTAACATTTAGTGAGACGATGAAAAAAGAAAATTTGCAACAAATAGACGTGTACCATGTTGGTTAAAGACAACCCCAAAGGCTGACCCATTGGATTAAAGATCAGTTCATTGCATGTCTGAATCAAGGAATGAACAATTTATTTATTTATTTATTTTTTTTTATTAAAATTTTTGGTGGGGACCCCAGGGGAGTGTTTTCAAATCATCCTCCCCCAGCTACGCCGCTGTATGTTGATCACTGATGATGAGTGTTTTTGGAAGTAGGTTTATATTAGTGGGGTAGGCTATTGGACTAGAAATAACAAAGTCTAAAGTAAAATGAATTTGCCTTGAAGCCATGAGCAAAATAATCTTTTTTGTCCACAAAAGAAATTTAAGCAATTCAAATATGTTCATTCAAGAGAGATTAGGAAAAAAATGTTTCTATGCTGTGGATTTCAAAAAAGGAACTGATGTTGTGAAAGTACTGAAATAACCTTTTTTTTTTTTTTTGGTACTTCATTATTATCAGTCCAATCATGTATTATCCCCACTTTCAGAACCACGTGATCAGGTATATATACACAGGTTAGACAATAAACGTGAAAGTCTAGATAGTGGATCCTTCAGTATTTACTCCTTGATAACGTTAAGAAGGGTTGTTAGAATAAGTTGGAGTAAAACTAACCAATCTAACTAATTGAGATGCAATCGTCTTTCTTTACCAAATACAAGTGGTGTAAAGCCTATAGATAAGAAAGAAGTTCCCTTCTTCATCTCTATCTGTGCTATTAGTGGATCAATTACTAATCTAGATTTTGAATAAATGTCCAAACTACAAGCCAAGTTCTCTTGTTTTTATAATTTCATTGTCATTCTAAACACATAGGATTTGGATCATATTAAATCAAAAAGCCATAACTTGATAACTGAGCTTGGGAAAATGGCCATCACAGTTTTCTCACTGCATAATTCTTTCACATCAAGATGAAATGCAGATTTTTGGTTGATCTAAAACTCATAATCAGCCATTTTATTTATAATTAGTTTCCTGATCTTTTTCCTTTCCCAAAATCTCATGCTGTATTTTTCTTCAAAAACTTCTGTGAAAATAATTCCCAATTTTTATATTGGTCATTTGTGGCATTTTCCTCTGATTCACAAATAGATATGCTATACTAGATAGATCTTCTAGTTATATAATGGACGGTGTGATCTTCTGTCTGTAATAATAGACTCTCCCACTTAGAGGGAAGAATTTTGCTGATAAAAATACCTCCTACCCACGATTTGAAACTATGGACTCTTCAACTGAAACTGATCCACTATTTTTTTTTTTTTTCTCATAAAAATAACATCTCATTTCTCTATAGATACCCGTAAATTTTCAAAAGCAGAAATTCTTTGAATAATGCAGTTTTTGATGGAGTGCTATTAAGATACTGCCGTTCAAATTGATGTAATTATGTTTAAGTTAAAGAAAAAAACCATCAAATTATAAGACCTTGAACAGTGGTTTACTGAAGATTCTGGAGCAAATTAACCTTACTAACCAAGGTATACCTGTAGTTACTTATATTGTTAATTTTGGATATGATGGCAATAAGTACATTTATGTAGATCATAGTCTTGTACCTTAGTATAATGAATTTTATAAAGATTTCCTTCTCTTAAGTGGATTTACATATCAAATTCTAGCATCCTAACTCTCAAATCTTTAGTTCATTTGCTGTCACCATTGAACTTTTTGGATCATGTAATATACTTCAAAATTAACCCCTAAAAATTAACTGGTTGTAAGAAATCTACTTTTCCCCTTGGCCAATGGTGCCTTAGTCCTCTCCAAAGTACTCATTTTGGGACCTCAGGGTCCCCTCTACTTTAGCACACAGTCTGCAAAGTCCTCTTTCTGGATAGTCAACAGCTGCCTCATCATGTTCTCCTTAATCTTGTCCCCAGTCTGTAATCTCTTTTGGAAAAGCCAGAAGTCGCAATGAGACTTATCGGAGAATGATGTAAGGTGCTGACTGACCTTGAGTGATACAATGTTTTACCAAAAACCCCTGCAGGAAATGTAAAGAATGGGCAGACTTTGTCTTTGTGAATGTGAGAGTCATACTTAAAACAAGCATACTCAGTAATGTCTGTCTGCTGACTGAGTAACCCTACGAGAGAATATTTCTTCAGGCATTCCTTCCAATTGGTTGCCAAATTACATGGAAGCTGCGCAACTGGTTCTAGAGATATTCAAAATGGCTGGATGTTTCCCAGATGAACCTTGTATCCGTACATCTAATTATTAGCAAGGTGCGTTTGATGTCTGCTGACTTAGTAGAATAGAATTTTATGTTACATCAAATTTGATAAATTGTATCTTTACTGAATTTTACTCTCTAGATTATTTTGATATCTAGGAAATATTGAACATTAACAAGAAAATGCTGTGCAACATGGTTTTAAGAAATATTTTATAAGTACAATGAAATTGCAAAATTACTTAATTATTTGCAGTCATTTTAGACAGCAATGGTGAACGAGAGAAATAATAAAGATGAAATGCAATTGCTATCTTTGATCTTTGTAACGCAGCTGTTGTTTACATTATGTAGAGTTTTGGGTCCTAATGGGATCAAGTGTCTTCTGTTTTTGTCGTCATTTTTGTCGGCATTTGTAATCTTGAAGTATCAGGATAAAGTTATCCATCCAGTTCCTTGCAAATTTACTCCAGTTGAAAAGGCCAGATAAGATTTTTTTTTTTTTTTTTCTTGAAAGATTTTTCAGAGTATAAGTTATGGCTAAAACAAACAATCGAAGAAGAGGAAGGTTTGTGTAAACCCTTTTAGAGCTGTTGACGCTCCACAATTTTGCCTTCTTTTGTAAGCTGTCATGTATTAAATATTGTAACTAACATATATTTTAATGGATAAGACGACACTTGGTGCATCTAAAAAAACACACCCAAAAATGAAACTATCCTATAGGCCAGATACAAAAGCAGTGACTAAACATTTGAGCTAAAATTATAATTTACTGGCCTGAGCAGTGTGTTTTCTGGTGAAAATTTTATATTGTCAACTATGACAGCTGCTGCTGATTTCAACCTAAAAGAAATGTGTATTGTTTTCAATCGTAGTTGTGGCTTTGTAGTTTTGGCTTTGTTGGTGGAAGATTTTAATTCTTGAGCTCATCTGTGGCAAAAGTTGACTGTAAACCTAAGCTATTGGTTGGAACCATGAAATTCAGACTGAAATTGGTTTCTCATCTTATCTGAGGGTTACCTTATCTGCCAAAATAGACAGTGTGTAAGAGTAAATTATTTTTTCTAGGACAATTCAACTCGTAACCAAATAGATTGTCATACTGCAATGCAGGATTATTCTCCATGGCATTTCTCAGGGCAATGATCGTTAGTTGATGGTGCCCATCTCCTCTCCAAAGAACGTGTGGTTATTTTTTCATTTTTTTTCATAAAAGCAAAAAAGTAGTGTGAAGCAAATTGTTTTTCTTACAGCAAAACTGAAATCAAATGTCAATTATTTATGATTTGATTAAAGTATCAATTTTTATCCGTCTGAATTTTTTTAGATGAGATCAATATGTGAAGATTTTTTTTTTTCCAACTGTTGTCATCTCGGTTCATCTTTTGAACACAATGTTTCGCCTGTCGTATGCTACAGCCTTCTTCAGGTTAATGTTATAAATCGGGAGGGTTTGAGACATGGGGGGGGGTGCATTGAAGCATAAACTGATCAACAACGTGGTTTTGACCTAAGGATATCTCCCACCCAAAAATGGACTGTGGAATGAAGACATTCCACCTCCACATTTTGATGGTGGGTGGGACACTGCCACAGCATTCCAAACCCACACCTTTTACCCCCCCCCCCTCCCTGAAGGCTGTAGGGCTCAATTGCTGAATAGGGTACAATGGCCAAAACATTGTGTTCAAAAGATGGACTGAGAGGAGGACAACAGTCAAAAAAAGATCTATACATAATATTTTTTTGATTGTTCAACTGAGAAAAAATGATTCAAACTTTCTCCATACAATGTCTGTCTGAAAGGTATCCATCTATTTTGGATATCTTGAGAACCAGTTGGGTGATCTTGATGTAACTTGCTAACTTATCAGTGGGGACCTTACTGCACATATGTGAACAGGCCCTCTTCTGTAGGGTTACTCAGTGGTGAAAGCCCATTGAAATAGTGTACTATGGGACCTTTGCACCAACATTGACCTCATGAATCATTCTTCACGTTTGGTGCAGGTTTTTTTCCATAATATAACAGTACTTGGGTTTGTGAGCCCCACCTTACTTATTTGACCCCCACCTTTAACTTCTCACTTTGCACTATTGAAAGGGAGATTTTAGACTGTGGTCGAGATTAAGGAGAACAGGAGGTTACTGTTTGCTATCCCCAAAGAAGACCTTGTAGACTGTTTTGAAAAGTGGGAGGGAAGCTGGGATAAGTGTGTAAGGTCCCAAACATGTCTGAGGCGCCATTGCTTCAGGTAGGTTATTTCTAATTATTTATATCCTCTAAAAATATTAAATGAGTGGACAATTTTTGGACAAACCTCATATTTGATCTTTGTTTCTCTCTTTCAAAGGTGGTGAACAAAGTATTTTCGCTCCAATCATACCTACCTGTAGTGACTTTAAATAAGTAGCTGCTTGTCATTGAATTGTACTAAATGATAATCCTTATTAATCTGTACTCTCTCCTTTTCTCTGCCCTAACTACCTATGGCTTTGTATCTTACTCCACCCTAAGGTAAGGTAGGGTACAGCTTTATGTATTTTTCTTTTGTCTTCTGAAAACAAAGCCTGATGCTCGTTGCTGATAGCAGCTTGTTTTTTTTTTTGTGGAGACGAGTGTGATATGTAATATCTAGTGGTTGAAGAAAATGATAACCTATAAAGCTAAGATTACTGAGGATTAACTTAAGATAAATAATAAAAGCTAGCTGGACCTATGGAAATTACAGTGTTGACAACTAAGAAAATTATTCTCACATATACATTTCTGCAATTTAAATATATGATTTGTTAACTTAATTTATTACCCATGGAATGTACGTATAATAACAATCTTGAAACATAATTGTCAATTTCATGTTGAACAACCTCAAAGATGATTGATTTGATGTCCTTTTTTTTTTTTTTTTTTTTTTTTGTGAAATTCCTGTACAAAGTCTGGAGTTGACTTAGTTTTCCTACTGTAACAAGAACAATCCTCATCAGAATGAGGTTTGTAAAACCCTAATATCATTATCATGATTTGAAGTTATGACCAGCTGATTGCCAGCAGACTTTCTTACTGACTGAGCTAAATTGAGAAGCTTCAGATATTGACTAAAATTCATCATGCAGATACGCATTCTAATAAATAAATAAATAAATACCTTTTTTATAAAAGCTACATTTCTATGATTTTTTGAATTTATTACGCACACAATACATCTTCTTGGGGGGGGGGGTTTGGACTCTGCAGCAGCCAGTCTTGTTCTTATAAGTTTCTTAAGACAAATTGCTATTCATCCATTATTCTGAAAAATGGCACTAAATGTAACTTACTTGGATGTATTTATTTGTATCATATTTTTTGATACATATAGCTCTTACTTTGTTGGGTCTGGGTACAATCAAAAATCTTTCTCATGTAAATGAATGGTAATTGCTTCTTCACTTTGTGTCATTTTAGCTGACAAAAGGTTCTTATAGGAACACTCTACTTTTATAACATAACATAGGGCAAACACACTATGCACTTGCTTGATAATGTACAACCAACTTGGTTTGGTTATTGTTAGGCCCTGACCTGCACTGAAGTTAGGCCTAAAACTATATATTTACTTTATCAGTGTTTTCCACTGTCAGAATCATCTCTCGTGTTTAGAGATAATTGTAACAGTGACTCTCTGATAGATGATTGCAGTTAGAACCAAAGCTGCTTTGCTTATGGTCATCTGCTCTGAAATTCTGTTGGAAAAACATTTAAAAAATCAGAATGATTTGAATTTAGCAAAATTCCTCAACTATTAACTGACAAAATGTGTAAAATTGCAGATAAAGTTACCAAACGAAATGAGCAAGTTTCTCCCCAAGTGCTATTTAAGTATTAATTTTTTTTTTTTTTACTGGTAAAACTGCAATGATGACATCAGAGTATGGCTCTCTATTGACAAGGCTTTTTTTCATGCTCCCATTTTCATTTCGATATTTTATGAAATATGTCAGTCATCCCAACCTTTTTTTTGTGATGGTGGGGTTCTTCTTGTCTTTGGTGATGTTATTGTACTCTTCAACTTGCATTCTC
Organism: Thysanoteuthis rhombus; assembly: GCA_963457665.1. Classification (NCBI taxonomy): domain Eukaryota; kingdom Metazoa; phylum Mollusca; class Cephalopoda; order Oegopsida; family Thysanoteuthidae; genus Thysanoteuthis; species Thysanoteuthis major. Next base: position 74,952,951 of record OY735204.1, on the reverse strand, counting down.
ATCAACTCATTGTTCTGCCATTCATGTCTAATTGAATTAAGTTCTTGTTCTTTGTGATTCAATTTTTTTTTTTTTTTCACAATTTGTATCAATCCTGAATAATACAAAAAAAACTTTTTTCAGTGCAATTTTTTTGAAGACTGCTTTTATCTGCAATTGTTGGATGCGTTTCCCATTAACCTTTAAAAAAAAAAAAAATTCTTTTATTGTTGTATTTGAAACATTACTCTCTTACTGTAGATGAATTAGCCTGAATATTCTCTTTTTTTTATCCTGATAAGCTCTAAACCAGTGATTCTGAGTGTGGGGCCATTTTATTTGATTATCTAAATATATTGGGGTGGGGGGGGTACAATAAGGAATTAGGCTGTAAAAAGCATTCTACGGCTAGAAACTAAGTGCCGAGTCATGTTGAGGCTTAACTGATTAATTCCCAACTATACCATTCTATTACTAAAACTATAGGTTTTATTGTTACTAATGGAAAGTTTAAAGTGGTATTATTACCATGTCCTATTTGATAACAATTTTTAGGATTTCTTGATTTTCTTGTCGAAATTATTTTTTGGTGATTTAGAACTTAAATTTTGGTAAATTTACGAATTCAATACTGCATTATACTTTTTTAACCCCAAATTTGTTTTGTTATAATGAGGGGGACAACAAATATATCTGAGGTGGGGCATGGAGCCAAAAGCGTTAAGAACCATTGATGCAAACTTTGTGTATTGTTGAACATGAAGTTGTGTTTGCTATCATTGAGTGCTAGAAGTGAGTTTTTCAGCCTTTTTCTTTATGTAGGGATTGGCTGTAGAAATCAGAAACAAATAAAAGAAAAATCATTTCATTTGGTTTCAATTAAATATAGGAGGCTCTTTTATGAGGTCTATCTGGAAAGTCTAAAGCTCTTTTGATATTAAAGAAAAAGAACCTACTTGAGGCAATGGCACCTACTTCAGAGTAGTCTCCTTAGGATTTCACGCACTTATCCAAGCATCTCTTCTACTTTTCAAAACCATCTGCAAAGTCTTCTTTTGGGATCACAATCAGTGGCCTTGTTACAATCTTCCTAATCTCGTCCATGGTCTGAAATCTCTTGGGGGGAAAAGCCAGAATTTGCTGGCAGCCAAATCTGGACTGAAGGGTTGGAGCAACAGACCTGGGTGATGTTTTGCTGAAATCTTGGCATAAGATGTGAAGAATGACTTGCTTGGTTTCTGTTACATCAAGACTGCACAACTGGTTCTAGAGATATTCGTAATTGTTGGATGCTTTTGCGACTGACCTTGTATGTAAATTTTCATGTTTCAATTTTATAAAATGGAAGGGTATAATTTTTTTTTCTTTTTACAAGCTGTCTCACTTAATTTTTGTGGAGATGAAAAGTTTATAAAAAAAGAATAAAAGAATTATGAATTCATTTCATCAAAGAGCAGAAAAAATGTAAATTCTCTCGTCCATTTTTTGGTGAAAGAACAGCCTAAAAAATTGATTAAAAAAACTTTAACTATAAAATTAGTATATTTATCAGTCAACTTATTGAAGATTTAAACAGAACATATTCTATTATTGAAGACTGATGTTAACGTCTTTGTTGTTTAGATCCTGTTTTGATGTAAAGTGAAAATTGCCTTTTATGAGTCATTATTTCAAATTTTTATGACAGCGTCGATTGGAAATAAAGTCTCAAGTGGGATTCAAACTTTTGATGCTGTTTGTTGTTAGTGATCTGAGTAAAAGTTGTGATAAAAAGCAACTAATAAATTAAGATAAAGGTAAAAAGTAGTCATTAAAATTAAAAATGATTTATAGTACTTCGTTTAATCTCTCATTCATCATATGTAAACCCAACCAAGCAATGGAATGAATAATTCATTATTATAATATATTATGGTGGCATTAATTTGACTAAATATCAGTGGAAAAATTCGAGAAAAAGTGTTACATCTCAAAAAAAATACAAAATGCATTAAGCTCTCTAAGTCTTATCTTTATGATCTTATTGTAACAAGACTCTGAGCTAGTCTCTGAAGCCTTCACTGGGCAATGAACTGCGACGCTGGTCAGGCCGCAATTGACTGGTTGCTGTATCTCTGCCTCAAGTCACCCGTACCTCGCCCACGTTGTGTCCAGATCAGAGGGAGTTTGGCCGTCAACTAAAAGACTCTGTGGCATGGGAACAAAGATCCCTGGAGACGTCATAATTTGAAAAGGAACAATCAACACTGGGCGAAAATATACAAGAAGATTTATGTCAGTACTATTACAGGTTGACTGGTCAAAATATATGCTGATGTGGGTGAAGACATTATAGAATGGCTATCAGTCTTTCGGGTTAGCCACTTGATGTCTCTTGGTATATCTATTGGTATAGCTTCACCAAAGATATAATCTCCTGGGGGTCGGGATATTGTAGTGACTAGGAACATGGAATTCTATGCAGTGTCCCAGCAGCTTCTCTGGACCCTACTGTCTACTCAAAAATAGGTGACATATAATATCCGGCTCCCCTTGTGGTTTGGGCTGATGACTGAAGGGTTTATCATTGATTTCTTCCCTTCTCAGCTGGCAAATATTGAAATCATGATTTCCTAAGCAATCTTCATTCTAATCTCTCCAAATTTAGGAATCCATAATTTTCCTTTTGGAAATATACGTAGGCGAGGTACCCTGGCAATCAATCTACCTGCCCGGAAACTAGAGATATTTTCCTAACAAAGGCAATTAATAATCAAACATCTGTAATCTGTCCAGGGCTTTGCTTGCCCAACCTTTTAGTGCAAAAATATTTTCCTAACTCTGGGATTTTAAACCTCTCAAACAAAGGCTATTAATCATACACCTGAATTCTGTCCAGGCCTCGCTTATCTGACACTTTGTACAAAAGTATTTTCCCAACTCAGGGTTCAATATTAACTGCTCTACAATTTTAGATTTTCATCTGTTCCTTATCCATCTGGTTTCTCTCAGAAACCTGTTTTGGTAAGCGTTTTTTTTTTTTTGTAAGTACACTCAATCTTGTTAACTAATTTTATTTCTACTTTTAGATTTTTCCAATTAAGCCTTCATTTTCATTTTTCTAATCAACCCATAGTGTCACATTATCTTTTTAGTGGGATTACCTCACATCTACACAACAAACCTGGTGCTTTAGTATTGTTTGTAATGTGTGTGGGGTGTGTGTATATAAGTGACTAATGATATCTGGGTTGTTTAAAACCTGGAAAAGGACTAGCTCTAAGCTTGGTATTTCTGGATTAATTTCAACCTGTATACTGTGTTTTTTTTTTTTTTCCTCGGCTGAATGGATAAAGACGGTTTTCTAGTGTCGTAGGTTAGATTCCACTGTAGGGTTTTATTAATTTCATGTATCAGCTTACTTTTATGAGAGAAATTGAATAAATAAATGAATGAACTAACTAATAAGTGTGTTTTGATGAATTTAACCAGAAATTTTGTCTAGAAAGTTTTTAATATTCAATCTCTGCTTGGTCAAAGTACAACAGTTAAGGCAGTTTCAAAGACCAATTAGTGAGTGTAGAGAATTACTGACTACTCCCACAACTGTGACCTTAAGCTACACTTGGGGAATAATTCATCATCAGACTTATAATGTCCATTGTTGGACATAATCCATTCGCAAGATTCACTAGTTTTCCAGGTTGCGGGTTTTATGGTGTCAATAATTTTTTTTTTTTTTGCCTGCCATAATTTTGCATATGATCTTTTGGGAGCTACAATATGATTTCTAATGTTCAGTTGTTGTCTGACATTAGATAGCCTGCTTTGTGCCATTTTAGTTTTCTAATGGTTTTATATCTCTGACTCTTGAGGCTTTTTTTAATTTTTTTAAATTCCCAAACATGATGTGCTGTCTTGTGATCTCTTCATGTAATATTAAGCCTGATCTTTTCTTGCGCACATTGCATGGATTTTAGTTTGAGATCCAATTTTTTTGTTAGATTCTATGTTTCAACTCCGTAGGTGACTATTGGGAAAATGCATTGATTCTGTGCTCTTTTTTTTCTTTTCTTTTTTTTCTCCCCCTCAGTTATTCATTCAAAACATTTTTCTAGCAAAAATTAGAGACCTTGCTTTGTCTAGAATTCAGAAATTCAAAATGTACAAAGTTTGAACCTCAGAAAAGATTTACTTTTGGTTATTAAGAATTGCAGAAGTGTTCTGCTTGAAAATTTTCTTTGGAACATTTGAACTTGAAAGTTATTTATGATTGGCAGACTAGCCTTATTGATTGAAACCTGCAAGTATGGAATCATGGTAGGGAGAAAAAAAATCTTCAACTATGAAACCACCACCAATGAAAAAAAAAAAGAAATTTGTAGAAGTGATTTGTTATGAGTTGCCGCCGCTGCTGCTGCTGCTGTTCTCTTTCAAAGTCTTTTGATGTTGCTTGTTGTTTTGTGTTTCCTCTCCTCCCTCCCCCTTTTCTTTTTTTTTGTTTTCTTTTTAATTATCTTAGAATCGAGTACACATGCATGGCTATCTGTGCCGAAAAACAATCTCCATTCTCAAGTGTCCATGAAAAGCTTGGTTACTTTCCGTCAAGGGAAGAGGGAATTTCCATTAGTAACCATGGCAACCTAACTTCTCTTTTCTGCCTCTTGACACACTGATTCAATTTATGAATTCCTTGATTTTTATTTATTTTTCCAGCACATAAATTATCAAACTGAATGTCCACTCTGCACTTGATTAACGAGAGAACGATGATGATGATGATGGCATTGAATTTCAAACTGCTAAGCCATCTAGCGTTTGCAATATGCTGTTTGATATCTCTTTGATATGGCTTCGTTCATTCATCCTCTTCTCCATTCAGACTATCGTATTTCTCTTCCCATTCAAGCATTGAACTCATATTAACCTTTCTAAAGAGTTCACTTGCAAGAGGATTATTCCCTCCCCCCCTTTCCTTTTTATCTGCAAATCCTCTTCAGACTTTTCATCTTTGTTTATTATTAGAAACCACCAACCTAAACTGTCAAAATAGGTTTCTTCAGTTTTGAAACTGGTCTGGCTGTTTGTATATATCACACTTATGGGCTGAAATAATGAAACTGGAGGGCTGAAAATTTGAACATTTACTTCTTATGCCTGGAAAATTTTTTTTACTACCCCCTTTTTATAGTGAGTTCAATTTACTATGTAAATTTTTGCAAAACTGTTCCTTTAGTTTGTGTCTGGGGGCATTCATGCCTATAAAAAAAAATCCAGATTTCTTTTTTTTTCTTTCTTCAGTGGTCACTGTTTCACAAAAGGTGAAAGAAATGGACTTTATTCCTTGATCACCTGTTTTCCCAATTTTTTAATTGATCATCCCCTACATGGCATACTACCCAAAGATGTTGGTTACGTGATGGTTTCTATTGAATAACTAACCTAACCTCTTTCTTTTCTTTTTTTAAAAAATTTTTCAAAGAACTGTTTTTTTTGTTTTTTTTATTCCTGTTTACTTGTAGAGTTTTTCTTCTCAAAAGCCAATAAGGAACTTTAGAAACTGGAATATTCCTTCTTTACTAATGAACATTATTTTGCCTTGTTTTTTTTTTTTTTTTTGAACTTATGTCTGATTAAGATTGATGCCTTCAACAAATGGATAATTAAAGTAACTAGCTGGACCTGTGGAAATTCCATGGGTTTTCACAACTAAGATATCACGATAACTCTCTTGTATGTACTTCAGCAATTTAGGTGTATTATGTTAACTGCTATGACTTGATTTTTAGTCCTTGTGAGGGAAGAGTAATGAATGAATGATAGCTATAATGTAGCTTGCGTGTTTGAGAAGAAAAAAGAAAAAAAATTTCCTATCATGCACAAGCACCTTCTTCCATTCTTACACTTGTTTATTACATTGCAAGGGTGGATGGGGAGTGACTGTTGTGAAGGTTGAGTCCTATCTGCTCCCATTCAAGTACAAGCACCCTCTTCCGTTATTAATCTTGTTGATTACATTGCATGGATGGGTGGGGAGGGAGAAAAGAAAAGATGAAAGTTATGAGGAGAATGAATAATAATCAAAAGATGTACACACAAACAAAAGAAATAATTGCCTAATTATCTTGATTTGAGGGAAAGGTTGGCTGTTATAAATTGTTTGGGGCATTTTACGTATGAGTGGTGCCAAAATGATTTCTTCTCTAGTATTGTTACTTTCCATTGTGATGTTTGTAAAATCCTCTAAAATCTGTCCGTTTATTTTATTAGTTTGAATAACCCAAGTTTTCTTTTCTATTAATTGAAAACCAAAATTAAAGTGATCACAGGTCTGTTTGGTTACTCAATAGAAACCATCACATGACCAACATATTTTGGAAGCATGCCAGTGATCAATTAGAATACAAATTGGAAATGAATAAGCTATAAGCCTTTTATTGTGATCATTGAAAAAGTCTGTATTTTCAACAAAAATGTGAATGCTGCCAGACACAGACTTGGGGACAAATTTAGCATATTTTTTATATTGCAAAATGACCCCCCCCCCAAAAAAAACCCAACCCCCCAACCTATTTTGGGGAAAATTAGGAAAAAAAAAATATGTTTGAATATTTTAGAATTGTATTTATTTTGTTGATTCCAAGTGTTTTAATTGCTCATCTTTCTTGCATTATTTGGTAACCAAGAAATACTTTAATTCAGTAATTATGCTAAGCTTTTAGTAGTGAATTATATTTGCATAGGGTTGGGCGATATAAACAAAAAATTCATGTCCCCATGTTGTCTGGCTGAATAAGATATCACAAGAACCTTAATTAAAACAAACTGAAATTAAAATTACAATAAATAGAATAAATGAAAAATAGGCATATGTCTGGATGCTATGACCAGACTGGTTATAAGAAACTAAAAATGTAAATAGTACAAATAATAGTTTTTTTAGTGAGGCAGAGAGTTGAAGGAACATTGACTGAGAGTCAGGACTGTATTGTGTGGATAATATAGGTGGAGGACAGATGAAGAATGGAAAAAGGGAGCTAGATTTAGCCTCAGAATAGCTGAATTGGCATCATTGTGGTTATAATGGTGTAAACGGTATTGTTCAATCTTATACTGTGTTTGAATATATATCGCCCAGCCCTATATTATCATAAAACTCCACCTGTCACACTCGATAGAGATAACCTGTTTCCCTTTTGAGACTCCTGGGACGTATATAAATCTCAAGATTTCTATGACTACTGGTATATGCAGATTTTTTTTTTTTTTTTTTTTTTTAGGAATCTACTGTAATGTGTCATGAAAAAAAAAAGATTTTTCCCGTGTTTTACAAACTCAGACAATGACGTTATCATTGTATGAAACCCTTGTAGAAATTAGTTCGCATTACATGGCTGAACAGGAACATTATACAGTGCAAATTTATGATCAAAATTCAGCTAACAACTACTTGTCATAGGCTTTTTCAGCTTGTATGTGCATGACTAGTGCCCTTATGCTGGCTATGGCTTCAGCTCCTCATATCTCATTATGAAATGGACTTACAAGTGACAAGCACCAGTAGTGGCATTACTCATTTTACCTTGTGTCATTTTACCCATAGTTGAAAGGATTCCCGCCTTTCTCAAGGGCTCAGTGAGTTAGAACTCGACTCACTGAGTCCATTCTCTGCACTGTTAACTGCTTGGCCACTCTGCACCCCCCCTGTATATACCTAACATTTCTTTCTTAGTGCTCTCATTTTTCTCACCCTTATGATGAATAACTTTCCTTTTGTTCTTGAACATGATTTCACTCTATCAAGACAGTTTGTTCATTGGAACAATTCCAAACTGCTCACATAGCAAGTGGCACGAAACTTCCATTATATCCCCAAGGAATGCTGGTCAGTATTTGTTAAATGTTCCTGAGAAAATGACTCACTGTCAACTTGTAACATGGAAAATGGTTTATAGAAGTAATCCAACTCCCCACGTTTACATTGTTTCATTATAATGATGAGAGAAAAAAGATATAAATATATGATGATATAAAATATTGTTGGTGGAATTGCAAAGTAAGTGATTTTTCTGATCCAAGATTTCTGATAGTTGTAAAATCCTTGTATTTTGACGAATTAAATGATCCCTATTTATATGATGGTGTCTATAGCAAAATTGGTTTCACTTAACATTGTTCCAGCTAAAGTTGTGGTTGTCAGGAACTTTCCACCATGATATTGATGGAGTTGGTGTACTAAGAAATTTCTAATCGAATGAAAGCTCTATATTAAAAGCTTTTTGGCAGTAGTAATATTTATAGGTTACCACTCTCCTCACTCACTATCAAGTGTTGGGACGAAATTTGAAGTCCTGTAAGAAAAATAAAATTCCATCAAAGAATAAATATGGCAAGAATAAATTCTATTTAAGGCATCACAAATGTTTTCCACTTGAAATAGAGTAAAAATACATCTAGAAATATCTAGATTCTGGAGAATCAAGATGCTATTATTAAACCTGTCAAAATACGGCACAAAAAGGTGAAAAAACCTTTCTTTCCAAAATCGGAAAAAAGGTTTTTTAAAAGTGGTTTGGTGGAGTACTTATGCCAATCTTCAAGTCTTTAGGCAAAATTGGCATAGCCAGGAGTGCTGGAACACACATGCAGATGTAAAAAGAGATGGAAACCTTTGTCACCTTTGGTGGCTATGGTTGTAAAATAGATTCAATTCATATCTTTTCTTTGTTAAATGATGAACTGAACATAAATCTTTAATTTGTCTTTCTTTTGCATTAATTTATATAACTATAATGTCTGTCCCGAAAGTATCAAACCATTTGATATGGCCTACTTGGGGTATTGGTGCCTTAGTCCACTATGAAGTTCTTCCTTTTAGACTATACACACTTATCCCAGCATTCCCTCCATTTTCTGAAAGTCTACAGTCCTCTTTCAGGATTGCTGTCAAATGCCTTGTCTCGTCCTCCTTAATCTCAATCACAGTCTGAAATCTCTTTGGGAAATGCAGAAGTTGCAGGTGACCTTGCACAAGACCTGGAGAATGCCTTGCTCAGTCATTGTAAATGTGACTGTCACACAGTACACAAGCTCTTATACAGAGGTTTGTGGTGGTTAATTAAATGGATTAGGGTCAGGGTTATTAATTGATTAGAGCAATTGTTTTGTTACTGGTAATAAATGATATCTTTGCTTTGCTTCTACCACAATGTGATTGATATTGGCATTAAGATGGGTGAGTACAGCAGTTCCTCTTTATAATGTTGGGTTTGGGGGTTCAAGAAATACCATTGCATTGTAACTGAACCGCAAATAATCAAAAGTCAATTATAAGTTCATTTGTGAATGATGGTGTTGTTTTCATCACAAAATCTAAAATTATGTGTAGAACATCATGAAACTAGAAAGCATTCAGAGCAAATACCTCTGCCAATGTCATTGTCAGGAGGAGAAATTTTGCATTGATCTGCCCCCAAATTTAACCTCTTATTCCATGGCCTATTGTCCACCCTCTCACAAAATTTCATTGAAAATTCAATGAGAACTTTGCTTACACATAACTGTCTATCGAAAAAATATCCCTGGATTTAACCATGTGTTCCTGATTCCATTTCTCATTCTTCCACAAAATTTCCTTCATAGGGTACTCTTGGAGATGTTTTCTGGACAGACAGATAGAAAGACGCAACCGAATACATGGAACTCTCCAACTTTGGCCAGGCATAATCATATGTTGATTGATAGTAAATTGTGCTAATTGAATACTTTTATCATACTAAGTCATTTGATAAAATTCTTATTTCATTCCTTGTTTTTTGGATGAGTGGGTGGGATAGATTAAGGTAAAAATGTTAAGGTCCACCAATCAACCGCCTTATATCACAAACCATGCTTCATCTTTGGGTAGAAGCTTACATTGACTTAACTTGGCTTGTATTCTCTCTTTCTTAGGGAGGCTGAATAAATTGGGTCAAGTGATCATGCAATATTTTTCATTTTTTATTTTCTTTCTTTCAAGCATCCTTTTTCAAGTGTTGCTTGGTTCAGTGACCCCCTTCAGAAGTGTGTGCCATGGTGATCTTGTTGAAATTAGCTTCCCTGGGATTTGGCCCGTGTTAGAAATCGTCAACCTAAACTGTCAACATGGGTTTCTTTAGTTCTTTTAGTTGGCCTGCCTGGCTGGATGTCCATCTGGGTATCACATGTATGGGTCATACCTATGGTGGAGCTGGATGGCTGAAAATCTTTTTCTGGAGAATTTTTTTATTTTTTTTTATTTTTTTAAATTATCTCGAAAGTAACTTTTTGTAGTGGTTTCAGTTCACAATGTAAGTTTATGATAAATTGGTCCTTCATTTTGTGTCTGGCAGAGCTTATGCTTGTTTTTGAAAATTCAGAATTTTTTTAGTCTTACAAAATGTGTGAAAAGTAATTTATTCATTGACTCTTCCCTTTTTTCCTCAATTTTATTTCTAATTGATCACCCCCGTCAACATGGCATGTAGCCAAAAGATGATCATCACGTGATTGTTTCTATTGGGTGACTAACTAGAACTGATTTATTTATTTTTTTTTTTTATCATTTTTTTTTTTCTCTCTTTCAAGTAAAATGTGTGTTGGAATAGCAGCTGCGAGTGTCATCTTGTGAATTGAGCCAATATATTCTTGTATGGTGCTCTTAGTTTAAAAGAAGTGCAGAGAGTTAGTGACTAGAGTAGAGGGATGGTAGGCAGGATTTTGTTTATGAAGGACAGGAATGCAGAACAAGCATAGTAGCTAAATATTATTTAGAAGGGCAGTATCTTAGTTTTGGGAGTGACATGGCTGGCTTGTCATAATTCTCATTGTAGAGTGTGATTTATTGTCTCCGTCCTCATTTCAGGTGAATGGCTTTGGGTAGGATTTATCAAAGATTAAGTGGTTATTCTTCTCAATTCCAATATCATACAATCGGGGCATCTGAGAGGTATTTTGTACGGAGGCGCAAAAAGCAATATTTGCCCACCTGCACACTGGGCTAATACCTGAGTCTTTTAGCCTTCATGTTTTTATCTGCTATAATCCTTTTAGTATGTCACACCATGATTGCTCGCCAGTAAACGATAGTGAACCTATTTCATTAATGGATGCTTTGTATCGACTTTCGGAGACGTAGCACACCCAAGAAACTCTGGGCCCCTGATGTGATACAGCAGCTGCACCCATTTCTTGTAGACCCCGCATGTAATAACAAAAGTGACTTGCAGAAAATAATTTTTCTATTGGTCAACAATATTCAGATATAAGAATTTTTTAATCATTTAAATCTTGTACAGTTTTTTTTCTCAATTGATTCCAACTTGTGGTCCACGGTGAAGAAAAAGAAAAAAAAAGCCCCTTGGGACTTTCATTTGCTATAGGTGGCTGTTATTGCGTCCTCCTCTTCTCTATTGGATAACTTCATTATTCCTAAATATATATCAAAGAAATTTTGTATGTAGGCTTGTTGACAGATTCTATGTGGGGATGAGTGATTTATGGCTGATCTGATTGTTTGTTTTTATTTTTTTTATACATTTTAAGCATCAAAAAAATTATTGTTGCATTTACAATCCTAATAAACAACTTATTGCAACTCTCTCCTTCTCAAAACCGTTTCTGCTGGGGACTTTTATACTTTGAGATCTTAAAGGAAAAAAGTTCTTTATCCACTGCCTAAATTTCCAAAATAGTTTGGTCTGAATCGGAAGAAATTTATAATATTTAGCATCTACAATATAGATATCATGTATCTGTAAGATTTTCATGTAATGTACCCCATTAACGAATAAGCATATGTGTCTGTACACATATGATTGTTTGTGAAAAAAAAAAAATATCATGATATATTTTGTAAATACTAAATCTTATTGTAAATACAGGGAACATTTACAAATATTACAATAAATGCTTATTTTTTTCATAAATATACACTTCATATATACCATGTTTTTGTAAATACATTGTGAATACTGAATCATATTAATAGATATCACATTTACAAATTTTATGATGGAAGCATTTTCAAAATTTTTTATTTTTTTTTATTTCACAAATTGTAAACCTACCCCAATTGCACTAATTTCAGAAAAAAAGTCAATGGTTGTTTTTGTAAAGGAAGAAAAGCCCTTTTCGCTAAGTATGAAAACTAAAGACTTTGAATCTCCTACCCACTTTATAATTCACTGGAAAGATATTTTGATATATTTTTCAAAACTTTGGTCTTTAATCAATTTGAAACCATCAACCAAAATTGTCAACTGGTTTCTTCAGTTTTCAAGCCAAAGGCTTTCCTAAAAGATCTTCATATTGAGCCATCATGAATTTTCAAAATGGTTGTCAGCAACAACTGTTTTTGGACCGATTTTCCTCTCAGCAATGGATATTATGATATTGCTGACTGGAGTTGAATTTATTTACCATCCATGCATGTCATTGAAAATTCAAAATGGCCCTCCCCCATGACTAGTATGAAAACTGTAATGGCAATTAAGTTGCGTAAACTACTTTGATATGGATATCAAATTATACATTCTTTATGTAGGAGAATTTGAATTTGGATCTTCTTTCTATATCTCATTTCATGATGACTATCATGTATTGGGTCGGATGTTGGTGTCAACATCCCCCCCCCATCTTCATTGTGAAGATAGGGCTGGTGGTACTGATGGTGGTGGTGGGAGTGGTGATAATTGTCATCACTGCCACTACTACCACCATCAGCATTACCATCATTACCCTTATAAGTGTCAATATATCCATTGCTGTTAGAAAAATTGAGCTGAGAACAGTTTTTGCTGGCAGTGATTTTGAAAACGTCACCATGGGTGCCAGATTGAAAATTCATGATGGCTCCAAATTTTTTTTGAATTGCTGTGTTCCAAATTTTTACACAATTGGCTCAATATCTCCAGGTAAGTGACCCCACTAATAAATAAACTGTTTGTGTCTGACAACATTCACTTTTTTTTTTTTTTAACTCTGTGATCCAATTATTCATTTGATCACTTCCAACATAGCATGCTGCCAAGTGATGTTGGTGAATGTGTCGGTTTCTATTCAATGACTAACCAGACCAGTTTTCATTTCCTTCTGGCTAATCTGTTTGACATTTCATGTGGGATTTTATATCAAAATGCATCCAGACAATTTTTAGCATGAATATATCTATCTTGCATAAATGAATCATCATAGCGCACATCTGTACCAGAACTAATTATCTTGGAAAAAAAATCATTTATCTAAAAAATACCAGCACAAGATTTGGGCATTGTTGGTCAAATGACCCAAGAGACTCCAAAAACCAACTTGAAAAAAAAAAAAAAAAATTCTTAGATGATGCTTTGTGGTGTATTCCTGCAAAATGTCAGTGTTGTAGCCCCTACCCAAATGTGTCCCATTGTTTGCAAACGCGTACACACACACGCACTTACACATGTGCATGTCTAAATGCACACACTCAAGGAGAGAAGAATCTGTAGCCCATTGGCTGATAGGGCTTTTTGTGGGGCTACGGTGATTACTCTGGCAACCTTGTTATTTTAACCCATTAACTGCAATGGGAGCATCTCATCTGCCATGTTCTAAATGTGATGGTAACTTAAATTACACAGGGTAGCGCAAAATAAGATGAACACTTCATTTTCAGTGTCAGCAATGGATCCTTCCACTCAGTTATGGATGACTTTTACAGCTTGATCCACTGTTGTTCTGTCCATAATTTCAAGTGGAAGGGAAAACATACTGTTCATCTTATTTTCTACCATCCTGTATTATCAAAGTAACTGCCACATTTAGAACATGGCAACTGAGCTGCTCCTGTCATAGTTAATGGGTTAATCATCTGGTGCTCAGTTACCTGTCTCGGGTATACATTCTTATTTAGAAGAGTCACCAGGTAAATGAAAGGTGTGGGAAAGTGGCAGTTTTGTATTGATTATCTCAGAATTTGAAACAAATCTCTATCCATTTCAACTGCAACAAAAGTTGACAGTTCTTGGAATGTCACTGTGTTTTTCGTTCAGACCAAAATCAAATCGATTCATTGCGTTCCAAAGAAAGGAAGAGAAGAGAGTCAGTGAAGAAAGGGGAATATTTTTTTTAATATTTAATTTTTTAAAACTTATTCATTTTTCAAATTGAAAAAAAAATTTGATGTTTTTCTGCTAAATTTATTTTATTTTCATTTAAAATGATTTTTTTTTTTCTTTTGATCAATTCTCAAGATAGAAAGTAAAAAAAAGCAAATTATTCAGAGTTTATAATTGATGCACACATTTCATATATATAAAAACTATTTAATTTCCCAATGAATCCTATTGCATTTTGGACTATATTTCTTTCTTTTTAAATTTTTTTTTCTTTTATGCAATGTTTATTTGATATATAACATTATTTGGGATGTTTTAATGAGGATTAACTTGAAAAATCGATTGGAAACAAATTGTTTTATTACAGAAATAAAAATTGTGTTTATATATAACATCACAGGTTTTGAACAATCTGTTCTTTTTCTTTTTCTTTTTAATGTTAAATAGCTTATTGTCAACATTTGATTTTGAAAAAGAGAAAATGATTGAAGTTGTTTCTTCTTCATCTGTTTCTAATTAAAATTATATTTAATTCTGATTAAAATTATATTCAATTAGGAACAAATGAGAGAATGTCTTTAATTACTAAAAAAAAAAATTATCTTTCTATGTTCAATCTGGTGACATTGATAAATATTCATGTTGGCTATTTTAATGCTCACTTCTGTATGTACCATCGTTCTCTGCATATACTCTCATCAAAGGTATTGCTGAGTCAGGTACACACAGGTAATTATTAGTAAGACCCACTTCTGGCTTGCCAGGTTCATAAAAGTTTTGTTCTGCTTATGACACCTGGTATTCACCAGTCATTACCCATCTAGGCTCAACGTTACTTAGCTCCAGTGATCTTATCAGAACCGATATATCAGGCTCAGGGAGAGGCTCCGCAATCCTAGTCCTTGTGCAGAGTGCTCAGAAAAGAGGTATTGAGTACCATTTTAAAGTCTTTGGTATGATTCAGGTGGATTGTGAGCGCTCTACCATTGGGCCACTGATCAGTATGCACATTCATAATTAATCAAGGTTGGACAGCAATGTTTCAACATGAATTCATTTTTGTTGTGATTAATTCATTTGACATTTACTGTTATAATTGCCATTTAAAAAAAATATACAAGATCTGTCCGGAAAGTATAGAGCCATTTGATATCAATCAAAAGTAACCAACCTAGGGCAATGGCACCTGAGTTCCCTTCAGAGCATTGCTTTTGAGACCTCATTTATCCCAGCATTGCTTCATTTCCAAAAATGTTCTGCAAAGTTCTCTTTTGATATCATCATCAGCAGCCTTGCTCTGTTCACCTTAATCCTGTCGATGGTCTCAAATATCTCTTGTGACAGCAAAAAGCCAAAAGTTTTGGCGCAAAATCTGGATTGTTGCTGGGGGTTTACCAACCTGGGTGATGCGATGTTTTGCCTAAAAACCCTGCAGAATGTGTGAAGAATGATTTGCTTGGTCTTTGTGAATAAAACATTTACACGGTATACAAGCTCACTCAATGGTGTCTCACTGCAAAAGTCAGTGACCATCTGTTCATGCATGTGCAGTATGGTCCCCGTCTGGTTGTTACCTGATGTAAAAATAAAATTCATTAAATACTTACTGTTGAAGATGTTTGCCTTGTAAATTTTCTGTCTAGCTATTATTTTTAACTCTTTGAAGATTAAAGCATCCGCCTTTTGAAAGTCCATAAATCCAAGTGGCTGCTGACACATGTTTCCTTTACACGTATTGATACGTTCCAGCATCCCAGGAATTGTGCCCCCCCCCCGACCTTAATCTGACCTGGGGACATGGATCAAACACAGCACACATTATATTTGCTGTTTGTCTGTCTGTGAACTTTTGGGCTTCCGGAATCATGTCTGTCTGTCTAATCAGGTACAGCGGCCCGTGAGCTTTTTGGCTTCCATAATCGCGCTTGTCTGTCTAATCAGGCACAGCACACATTATATGGTTTCTGGGTGTCAGTGTGAGGGAGGAATGATTCAAAAGGTTAAAATGTGATTCGATCATGTGGTTCATAGGAAATAAAATAAATTGCCTTATCTTTGTAATTATTTTCATAAGTCATCTGAACCAATATATGATATTGGTACAATTGTCCCACTTGCTTGGGTAGGTAAATCTATGTAGATATTTTTGTGATGATTCTGTTAATGAGGAATTATAACAATTGATGGTCTACATTTTCTTTATTTTTGAATGGTCTCTGTTTTGCTCACAATGGAAAAGAAATGAAAATAGTTTTGTTTGCCTCAATCTAAATAATCTGTTTCTCAATAATGCCATTAATACATCTCTTATCCAGAATTAAGCAAAGCTTAACACCCCTGTCAATGAAATTGGAGAGATATATGTATTCGGTCATGTCTGTCTTTTTGGAAGATATCTCCGAAAGAACACTATAAATTTAAATGAAATTTTGTAGAACGGTGCACAACTAGGGGAAGAAGAAATGTTTACATTTTGGGACAGATCCGGGAATTTTAATTTTTTCAATTCTTCATTGAAGGATACTTTTTTCCGTTACCCCCATCCACCTGAGATATATGTATATGCTCGTGTCTGCTGTTCGCTAAAAAGGGTTTAGTTTTCTGCTCTGTTATTCTATAAATAAACAATTGATATTACATACTGTTTTTTTTTTTATTTTTTTATTTTTAAAATTCCATTTTCATCAGAATAGATAAGATAGTAAATATATACTTGTGTGTTGAAACTATTCTATATTCTGGAGAAAGATATATAAATGTTTCTTCCATTAAGTTATGAGTTAGAGCTTGTTTGATACATGCAAAGAAATCCCAGTAAAACACCAGTTCTCAACTTTGTATTCAGTCTTTAGTTTCTTTGGAAAAAAAGAAAAGGTGGTGCTGGGAGCTTTTGCATAAACCTAATATGATATCAAAATTCAAAACTTGAAAATCTAGATAGAAAAATATCAGTTGGACCTTCGATAATTTTCTGATGAGTGGTAAGAAGGGGTTATGGGGGCTTACACTCACATCACATTTTATGTTGACTGATTGAAACAGATGGTGCAGTGGGTTATAATTTCATGACCATAAACAAAGGCCAACCCTCTGATTGTACTTTTTTGAAAAAAGTCAACCACTCCTAAGATAGAGAGAATTTAGCAATTTCTTGCTTCCAAATTGAAGAAAGATTCGGACATTTTTTTGTCATTTCAGTTGAAAATGAAAAAAAATTTGGAAGAGATTCTCATTTTGACCCCATTATTTGCAGATGATTGAAATTTTGATCATTGCAGTTCGACGGCTTGTCTGTGGAAAATGATGGAAATTTTCATCAGTCACACACTCTTTCTTCTAAAGTTATAGATGTTTTCTGCTTGTTTCTATGTTTCTCTGATCATAATCTGAAATGGAAAGGTCCATTATTTCTATAAAAAATAAACTGTTCAGCTTATTTTGTGCCACTATGTACAATTGAAGTTATTGCTGCATTCAGATTACAACTGAGCTGCCCCTGCTGCAGTTAATGGGTTAAAAAAAATTTGGAAGATGTCTCAACAAGTCGTAGCTTGACTTTATTTGCTATTATATACTATGTTGTAAGGTGAATTCATTAGCTAACCATTAACATGAAATGCAAATCATACTGTTTTTACATTGCTAGTTTGTGCTGAAGATTTTACAAGTATAGGTAGGTAGACTCCTGAACTTTTACCTTGGTATGAAATTACTTTCTCAGGATGAATTACAGTAAGGAATCTGGGTGTTGGCCTTAAATTCTATTCCTCCCCCACCCCCCTTTTTTTTTTTTTTTTTTTTAAATTTATTTATATTTTTGGGAAGTTTTACAAGGTCTACATTTTTGTATTTGTATTTTTGTTTTTTTTACAAAGTCAAAAATGACCAAGAAATGCCAAAAGTGGCTAGAAAGACATGAAATAGTCAAAAGATGCTCTACTCAATTCGAATTAAGTTTCTATTGTGGATTAGCTATTAAATGGCTTGTGAGAACACTGACCAACACCCTGGAACATGTTGGAATTTTGAATCTACCTTTTTGCCCAATACAGTGCTAATAAGCTTCCATGACCCCTCAGGTTCTGGGCTTATATTATGTTACAGTAAGACTGTGATATTAGGGATTTTGTGAAATTCCTGGTTTCACAATCATTGAAGTAATGATTAACAAGCTTATGATGCTGACCATTATTACTGTAATAAGTTAGATCTTCATTGAGTGTCCAACTTCTGTGGCCTTGTGTCAAACAAAGCTGAATTTAGTAGATGTCAAGTATATTCTGCTTCAGTATATATTGATTTATATTTATTGTAGTTTGACACAAGGCCACAGTCATGGGCTACCTTGCGTGGATTGAACTCATCACAGTAGTGATGGTCAGCATCATAATCTTGCAAACCCTCCTTTACCTAGGCTTTGGACTAGCTATGTTGACTGCCAAGCTGTAGGGTATTTTTCAGAATAAGCTTTTATAAGATGGACTACCTTCCAGGGCTAAGGGGCTCCAACTATCCTGCTATTTACCCCATTGCTTCATCTGAAACTAATTTGTCTCACCGATACCATTTTCTGTACTGGTAACCCTTACACCACTCTGCATATCTATATTGCCAAAATGGATGTGGTTTATTTTTGAAGATGTCTGCAATTAGAATACAACTTTTCTCAACATCATATTCTGTGTAACGTTTTCCGATGCAAAATAATTTTTTTTTTTTTATGCTATAATTTCTTTAGAGAAGAACTGCACCGATTCTTGTGGAAGGTTTGATAGAGATTTATGAATCGATTCATTTAAAATCTAAAAAAAATTATTAAGATTCATTTTGAATTGACAACTGCTAGTTAGAGTGTTGAGTGAAATTATCTTGAAGGAGCCACTTGTGTAAAATATAATCAAACTTTAGAAGTTTTATTGAGTATTTAATATTGAAGATACTGTCTGTTAGAAAAGGTCATGTTTTCAAGATGGTCTAGCTAGCTATATATCATGCTGCACTAATTGAGTTAGAGGGCTGAAAATTTGAACATTCACTCCTTATAGTGTCTATAAAAATTTTTTTTATAGTCCCCATGATGGGTTTTTAAAGGGGGTTCAATTTGCAATGTGAACTTATGCTAATTTGGTCCTCAAGTTTGTGTCTGACAGTATTCATGTGTGCTTTCTGAAAAAACTTCATTTTTCTATTTATTTTTGTTTCTTTATTTTTCTAGTGATCACTGTCCAACAAAAGTTGAGAAAAATAACTTATCCATTGATCACTCCCTTTTCCAATACTTTAATTGCCCCCCCCCCATCAAACTCTGTCTTGTTACCAAAAGATGTCAAACTCATAAGTTTCTATTGAGTGACATACCAGACCTGTTATTTTTAACTTTTTCATTTATCTTAATCAAAATCTCCCTATATTTTCAAGCCAGGTTGGCAACTGCTACCATGTTAAATTTACTCATTTCAAAAACACAGATGATGATATGGAAATACTATATATGCAGTAGTAGTTGTAGTGAGGATGATATGGAGCTATTATGAAATAATTTTATCAGCTAGTAGGTAGACAGTCTGTCAGGCAAGGTTTTTTGTTGGAATGTTTTGTATATAATCTTGGTCAGACAACATAAAGAATAGTTTCAATTACATTTTTGTTGGGTTAGTGGGGAACATTTTGCATAGGAAAGTAGCATAAAGAGATTTGAATTTCATTTTCACTCTGAGTCAGGGCCGGCCTAAGCTGCAGGGCCCTATCGGAAACCTGTTTGTAGGGCCCTAGCAAAGGTCTGTACAAATTTAGAGATATAAATAAGGTTTATTATAGACTTTGGTTAGCAATCAAAATATGCACTTGAGAAGTTAAAAATAAATAAATTTTTATGGTGTTTTGTAAAGGAAAAAAAAATTCCAACTGTAAACAGTATAAACAAACACTAATGACTTTCAAGAATTCTGAAGAAAATTAAAATCCTTGCCATTCTCTGTAAAATCCAAAATGTGGTGTTAGGTGCGTTAAAATGTGATGCTGTGTTTGACAAGACTAGAGTAGATCACCCTGGTGCACGGCTAAATTGGGCAATTGGTTTGATTGAGAGCAGGGCCATCTTTAAGCCAGTCATTTGTTATTGATGAATTAGAAATATTAAATTATGTATGTGTGATTATTGTGTACCACTTGATAAAAACAGGAAAATTGTTACCCTTAAAATTCCACATTAGGTGTATTAAAAAAATACAATGTGACTGGTTGGGTTCGTCACTCAAGATATCTGGGACCTATATATCCGAAAGTTTCTATTACTGCATGAATATGTATGTCCTGTTGACCTTTGTTAGAAGTCTAGCGGTACATTTTAATTTGGGCATTAAGTTAAGGTTAGTCTTGGAAGGGTTAAACTTGTAAGCTAAATTTTTCTCAGAATAAAGTAATATAAAGTAAGTGTAATTTATAAATTAGTTGTTAGAGGAGGTGAGCCGTCTAGTTTAGTACCAATTAAATACAGACTGGTATGAACTTAGAAATGTCAACTAGGAAGGGAAGAGATGTACAACACATGTAGACAATAATTGTCTTATATAAATGTACATGTGTGTCTTTGTAGATAAACAAGTGAATGTATTAGTAGTGAGATGAGCTTTGAAAGTTTTCATCTTTTTAATAACAAAAAAAAAAACTGACTCTGTTTAAAACCTGTGATGTTGTATGAACAATTTTTGGCAACATTTATCAAAATGAGAAAAATATTATTTATCTAAAAAAATTCAAGTTCCAACAAAAATAGTCATTGCATCAAAACTAAAAAATATTGTCCGCAATACCATCTATTTCATTGGCATAGGAAAAAGTTGTGTGTGTATATATATATATATATATATATATATATATATATATATATATATATATATACTATGTATGTATTATATATCAATATTCAATATGTGATTGATTTATTTCATAAAGTGTCACTCTAAGAACAATCCAATCACCTTTTCATAATCATCTTAGGTATGTGGAAATGAACCAAACTTAGATTATATAAAAGAATTGAACAATTGAGGTCATGTAAAAGTGAATCCCAACACTGTGAAGTAGATGAAAGTAAGAATAAAATACCTCTTCAGAAAAACTTACAACAGAGAGATGATAGTTTAACAACTGATAAAGAAAGTGTCTGCAGCATCCCCTGTTAATTCATAATCTACCTGGCAGTAATTTATCTCCATTATGTAAAACAGTGACCAACTGCTAAACAAGGGAAAGAATAAAGAAAAGATATATATAGAATAAGAAGAAAGTTCTCTACACACACACACACAGAAAAATAGACCCTAAACGTCCTAAATAGGGGTTCTAAAATAAATTGAGTCCTTTGTCTGAAGAAGCCCAAAGAGAACAGAAACATAAACGCGTTTATGTAGCAAATCCTTTTGCATGTATGTATATATATATATATATATATGAAAATGAAATGACTTTTTTTTTTTTTTTTTCCTCCTCACTCATATCTTCGCATTGTTAGTATAAGTTTTCTTTCTTTGTTATAAACATTGCCTATCTCTCTATAACTACTTCCCTCACAAACAAGGTCAACCGATACAAACTGGTCATAAAATTTCCCCTGTTCTAAAAACTGTCAACTTCCAACACTGTTAAAAACTGAAAGAAATTTAATGATTGTGTGATGAATTTTACTCTCAATTCTCACAAGGGCAGTGATACATTAGCAGAAATATTTGACAAGATTTTGGGGCGTGAATGCATCTTTTATTTGCTTGACTACTGTCTATCACCTCCCAAAAGTATAATTTCTAGATTTAGTAGAGCCAGTCCCCCAGGCTGCACTTCCCCATTGCATTAAGAGGGATAGGGTTAAAGTACTCTCTGATACCTGTAGCGTGCTAAAAAGCAAGGCCAGGGGAAGTTGACAAATTTTGTGGGGAATAAATCTCTATTGTTACCAACTGAAGGGAAGATTTTCTCAATACAATCCTACTTCTTGTTTTGATACTAATATTACTTAAGGAATTCAGTGAATGTTTATTAATTTTCAAGTAAATGACAATATCATCGTCAAATTCTTATCTATGTTAAATATGCTCCAACAACCTGAACTATAGCTGGTTGCTAAGAAATAAACTAATGTGACATATGGTCAGCAAGATTCACATTTCAACCATAGAACAATATCTACCGATTGTATTGTTCATTGATACAAATGTATTTGTGGTCATACTTATATCTTTGAAAAAATGTAATGTGTTCTTCATTGTAGAATGTTATCTTGTAGCAAATGATTTATAATTGCAGCATTGTTTCTTTATTAAAAAAAAACATACCTTTATAACTTTAAATCAAAATTCAAAACTTTTTATTTGAGGAAAAAAAAATTTTTTTTTAGAGTATTCACGATTACAAGGTATCCACCCATTTATTATTAATTAAAAAAAAAATACCCTACCTCAGGCAATGTCCCATTGGTCCCCTTCAAAGTACTCCCCCTTGGATGTCACTCAATTATCCCAGCATTCTTTTTCACTTTTAAAAACAGTGCAAGGTCTTCTTTCATGAATCATCATCAACTGCCTTGTCACTTTCTCCTTAATCTCATCAATGGTCTGAAATCTTCCTCTCAATGGCTAAAAGCCATAAGTTGTCAATCTGGTCTGTTGGCTGAGTGGCAGGCCTGAATGATGCTAAGTTTTGCCCCTTAAAAACCCCTGCTTGAGTCATGTAGAATCTACTCAATCATTGAGAATACAATGGTCACACAGTACACAAGCTCACACAGTGGTGATTGAAAAACTACATGGGATGTTGTCTGATAACACTTGTGCAATAAGGTTCCCCTCCCCTGATTATTGGTTGCCAAATTACATCAAGGCTGTGCGACATATTCAAAATGGCTGGATACTTTTTGAGCGGATCTTGTATATAATTGTTGATCTTAAATTCTGTTTTAGCTTTGTCTATCAGTTTATTTTGTTTGTTTTTTTCTAGATTCCCATTGTTCTTCATAAAGAGCCAGAGCGGGATGACCATGGTAACCCTGTGGTGGGCACAGATGGTAAACAGAAATACCGTTGTGGCTTTCGAATTGGGGGTGGGATAGACCAAGACAACACAAAAAGTCCTCAAGGATACCCAGATAAAGTAAGTTTTTCCTTTTTTAATTCCATTTCATTTTAAACTTGATATTTGTATTTTCCTTCTCTAAGAAATGGTTGCAACTGGAAGTAATCGCTATGAGACAGAAATCACTAATGAAAAAAACATTCACATGCTTATAAACCCCTGAAGTGGGTCCCAGCTGCTTTGTGTAAACTTCAAATTAAATTGGCAAAAAGGAAAGTATCCTAGCATATTTTGGGACCCGGGCTGGGTCGTGTATTGAGTGGACAGCGTGGCGGGCTTATAAATGCTATAAAAACTTTGAAATATTGGAATTACTCATTTGAATATTTCTAGTTCTATTTTGCCTTGAATCCATGAAAAATGCATGCTGGAAAATCATTTGCTTAACCAAGGATATCAATTAGTGATCAAAGAATTTAGAAGCAAATGACATCTTTCGAAACTATTTGAAAGACACAAAGAATCTTCAAAACATAAAAAGTAAGTAGTATCTTGATATTTGTTTGCGGACTTGTCAAAATCCTTTTACGGGGCCAGATCAGGCCTACCCATTATGCACCATTCAAGATGTACAGTAATCAGTCCACTTGAAGCTTTCTGGAGCCTAAAGATTTGCTTAAAGAGGTAGACCAACTAAAGTCAGTGACTGTCCAGATTCAATTGGAATCTGTTACTCAGAACAAATGCACATCTCTACATTTACAAACACAATTCCTATTACGAACTTCACTTCGTTTTGTATACAACTTGCTTGAGAACACCTTCTTTTTCAGTGAAAGAACATTTATTACATTGAGAACACTACTTACAAACAAAAGAATGGACAATAATTTCTGTGAACTATATACACTACAAAGAGAATAAGAGGTTATTGCTTTGAAAGACTAAAATTATGAATCACAGACACAAACATACTTTATTACTGTCTCACTCGACAAATTGACTTGCAAAAAAACAACCAACTTGTTTGATCTTGAATAATTTTTACATAATTTTTTATCACTTTACTATGATTGAGTAATTCATTTCATTTGTTGCTTACATCAAGGTTCTCAAAACTTATTCGATTGCAATTCAGTTTGATTTTATATAATGCCCTCGCGGCCCACTGACATATATCATCTACAAATACATAGTACTATCCCTGCCCTCTTGATTAACAAAACGTGACATGACGTATAATTTTCTCAGCATGATACATGACCAAAGTGATAATGAGATTATTAGATTTACAATATACTTATGATATATTTACATCAAAGCTTAATCATTTTATTGTCACCAATAATTTTTTCACTTTCTCTTTATTCATGTGTTTATTTATTGTAAACCTGTGACCCAGTCAGCAGGACTTAGGGTCGGGAGGGACTTGTACTTTGAAGGACCCTGCTTTCCATGACCTTGCCACTTGCTATTTTCTGTGGTTTACAGCTAGTGGGTGAGGGAAACTAATCCCGGCTTCACTCAAGCAAGCTTTATTAAGAATTACCACGACTGATAATTCAACCAGAACAAGTGATAAAATTCAGCTTTTATATTTGTTGTTTAGTATTTAGGGCCAGAAACCTGTTCTAAACGGGAAGCATCTAGAGAGCGCATGCCTCTGCCAACACCATTGTCAGGTGGAGTGATCTGATCACTTCTTCCTGACACTATTGTCCATGCTTCTTTAAAAAATCATTTAAATCTATTGAGAACTTATGGAGATATTGTGTGGATAGTTGTGAGCTTATACATGAATGCATAAAAAAACAGAAAGACAAACAGATGGAAAGATAAACACAAGCAAATACACTTCTTCAAATTTGTTTTTTGCTCATGTTTTTTGTTGTCCTTTTTCAAAAGAACATCCATATAAATTCTTTTAGATGATTGCAGTGTAAGCCAGCATGACCTTACTGTTAACAAAAGTACTTCATTATTAGAAGTAAATTCTTCAGGATTATTGACTGGTTACAAAAGAAGTATTAGAAGTAAATTCTTAGAATTATTGCTGTGCAAGCCAGCATGGCCTTAGAGGTTATAAAAAACAGTCTATATTTGTTTCAAAATATGATTGAATCTAGTGTTAAACTTTATTATTGTTATTTTTTTATAACTCAGGGTATCTATGTGACATTTATACATGAAAATGGTCCTGCAGCAAGAACTGGACTTCAGGTCCATGATAAAATCCTTCAGGTGAGTTTTCATGTTTTCAATTGTTATACTAGATTTAAAAAAATATTGAGCCATACCTTGATATTTCTTGAATCTTTTTGTGCATTTTCATTTTTTGTTCATTGACAAAAAAGTATTTCAGCTTGACTTAGTTGAGAAAAATAAATTAAGATTTTGTTTGTAGGACTAGTCAATACTTGAAGTACAGAACATTGTGGAAACAACTTGAAAATGTTTGACTACTGGAGTAGTTTTCTCTAATCTTTAGATACAAAGGTTTTAAAAGACAGCCTTGTTTGCCATGTGATATTGTCATTGTTCATTTATTTGTGATTAAGAACTATTGTTGTCTCCGATTCCTCTTTTGGTATACAGTGAACCCTTGTTTAAACTGAACTTGTTAAGCCAGATATCAAATGAAATGGACATATCTGGCAATTCTGGTTGAAAGAGTAACTCACTCTCTACCAGCTATTGAGGACAGTGTTTGCTTCTGGAAGTCTCTGCTAGATAAGTAACTGGACCAATTCAAAATTATAACTACAATTACCTCTCCATATTTAGAAGTAAACTAAATGGCTTGAGATTTAGGATTTTAAAAGGAGTTAGATCTTGACTAATTAGACTTGGGGGGGTATATAGACTGCATTCCACTCTTAGCAATTGTAGTATTTTTGAATTATTATCTCACACTGGGATTGAACCTAGAACCATTAGATTACTTGCAGTAATTCTGTCCACTACGCCATGTGTCCATCGGTTAGATAAAGGGTTCGGTTTGTTACTTCGCCACACCTACCAGATGATACCTGATGAAGGCCGTAGAGTACAACGGTCGAACGTTGTATGGAAACAACCAAGATGAGGATAGTCCGGACAATAATAGAGATAATGATGATAATACATCATCTCAAAAATTCAGAGAAACATCGTATACAGTATTAACCCCTACCATCAGGTTAACCTGGATGATTGGCTACCTCCCACACCATGTCCATTTGAACAAGAGTTCATTGTATTTTCTTTCATTCAATGGATCAGTTTTTGAATAACTAATAATCATTTATTTGGCAAAAGGATTTAAAATTTTTTTAGTTATGCTTGAATGACTTGTGTATAGACCTGAAATAAGACTAATAATCTTAAATAGATATTTATCTGAGAAAATAAATTAGGAATATGTATGCTATAACTGATTGATACTAAATATCAATTAAAATTACAGTTCATTAATTCAATGTGATTGTCATTGGTCATAGGAATTATCTTTGTCTATTGTTTCTTAGTTTCACTGCAACAAAGTATCGTACTTTCAGATATTCCTGAAAAATCTGACTTCACATCCGGGAATTTCCTCTATTTTGACTATATATTTTGTTTAATTTATTGATTTCTCCTTTTCCATTTGTATTATGATAGTATCCGACATGACAGGTGTCCTCTAGAACTTACCGACTGCTCATGTTGCCAGTATTACCTTAGGCCAGCCCTGATTCTTATTCTGAATCACTTGATGTTCAAAATAAATGTTTAGTATGCAAATTTACTTAACATTTTGTAACACTCAAGATTCATTTGCCAATTATAATTAATCCTAAGAAGGTACTGAGTATTTCTCAAACAAACTAAAAGAAAACTTGTGGCCAATCAAAGAGATATATTGGAATGGAAGAATTTTGTTTTCTTAAACATTGGGTATAATTAAAAATGAACTGACATTAATATTCAGCCATTTTGAATATCTAGAGAATTGGTTGTGCGGCCTGGCTGTATCTTGGTAACAAATCGCTTTAATGCGCAAGCATGAAAAGATACTTTTGTTCAGGATTACACTGTTGGTAGTAAGATGCCATTAAGTGAACCTGTGTAGTGTGTAACCATCACAATCAAAATGACCCAAACCTGTCCATCCTTTATGTCTTTTGAAGTGTTTGTTTTGGTAAAACATTGCAGCACATCTTTCGGCCCATCCCTTTTTCTTCAATCATAAATACTAAAAGCATATGAAGAAGTAGGCAGATGCCTTAGTGTCCATTGTACATCATGTGAATGGATATATGATGATGATGATAATTGAGGTTACGATTGGCGTGGGGGTAATGGTGCTGACTATGTAATTGGTGACTTGAGTTCAAACTGCTCTTTATGCTCACTTTACACTAATGCCCTTAGAAAGGCATGAACCCGTTACTTCTCCCCTAGCTATGGATAAAATAGCTGGGAACTTTGGTCTCTCTAGCCTTAGGAAGCCAACCAGCCTAAGGGAAGAACAACTTGGATTCCAAACCAAGGAGTGGATCCCCCTTCAGCCGAGCTGATGCTAGACATATCACTCGTGGCTTTCCTCTGGGTTACATCAGTGAGTCCAAGAGGAGGATTCTGATGACTGGTCATCCCAAGATCTCCATACACTTTGCCCAAGCATGTGCCCTGATGGAGGCACTCTTAGTGTCGTTCTATTATCTGTAGAGATAGAATGGAGACCGTTCAATAATAATACAAATGCTGATCAATTAATCCTTATGTAAAATAAGTTAAGGGGCCAGGAATTGGTGCAACTGTTACTGAATAAGTCTATTATATGTATGATTTTATATTTATGAAGTAAGGTTTGATTTCCATTCAATAATCAGCTGAAATGAAAAGCTTTTTTGTGCATTATGTCAGTTGATGTATTTTCTGAAAATCTGATATGAACAAAATGATATTTATATACACCAATACAATAATGTGAATAGACGGCTCCACTTTTTACTTTTTTGTGCACAACATTGGGGTAGTTGTAGTTAAGCCGCTAAATTAAAATTGGTATTATGTACCCAAAAAGAAAACATTGGAAAAAAATTTATCTGTACATTTTGTCAAATCAAAGATTTGAAAAACAACACATTAAATCTTGGCTAAAATTTAGTGAATGAATAAATGTGTCTGCTATAGCAGTAATTTTTCAATTGGAAATTTAAAACTTAAATGCAAACTCACCTGGATATTTTTGAATTACAAAATCAACTCTTCATTGGATTTTAGTAAAATTTTCACTACTTATCTAATATATGACAAGTCCCACAATACAATGCGTGAAAAAGTAAAAAGGGAACCGTTAGAAATAAAGGTATATAACCATAGTTTCAGGCATCAAAGATGCTATCCCCCTCCGAGAAAATTAACCCTGCATCCTACAAGCTGAAGGTTACTTTTTTCCTCACCCTATCCCAACTCCAGTGGAAGGTAATTGGTGCTAGATAGTAATCTGAATTCTAGTATATGATCTCAGAATGGAGTGTATAAATCATGCCTTGTATAGAATAGTAAATATACAAGAGCATCTTAAGCTGACGGACTTGTTGTTATTTAATTATATATCAATGTTACGTGTATCTTCATTCTCCTCGAATGACCTTTATTTTTAAGGGAATGTTATCAAGTGACAAAAGCTACGCATTAATATTTTTAAAATTCTTTTTTAGAATTAATTTATTTTTTCAAAATAAATTTTGCCAGTCAAAATTGAGCTTTGTCCTCTATGCTGGAAAATAGGGTAAACCTCTCTCTCCTTTAGTTGAATCTTTCACTTGATATATGAGAATAGAGGTGGTTTACTTCTAGGTGAGTGCGGTTTGACCTTTGACCTTACCATTGGTAATGTTCTTGGACAGACCCGTATAAGCAGTTGTAATTTGTCTGTTCCTGTACAACTGCTTTTAGCTTGTCGTGACTTGCAGTTGCTATGCACAAAATCATTTTAGGATGTCTTACACCAGCGTCTCCCAAACTTTTTTTTTTCAATACCCACTCCCCATATTGTCACTCAAAAATGATACGTTGGAAATCAAATTTTAAAAATTAAAAATAAACAATGAAATAATTGTGAGAAAGTATCTAAAGACACATGAAAATGGAAGTATCAATTGTTATTCTTTGCGTCAACCCCCTCCTTGTCTGCCACTGCCCCCAAGGGGGTGGTAGCACCCACTTTGGGAATCACTATGTTATATCATTAGCCCAACCCTGACCCAGAATGTTGCACATGTGCCTACACCCACACTAAGGCATCCGAGGAGGATGGGCTAGACGGGTGTCAAGCAAGTTTTTGTGAATTAAATGTAATTTCTATCCACAGTTACTTGTTGAAAGTAATTTTCTGATATCAATTAAGATGTTTTTGTAAAATATTTCTAAAAGCATAGGATCCAATATTTATTTTTTCCATCTAAATTATGTACATATATGTTGTCTTCAAGGTTATGTATATACGGGTACAGTAATTCGGTGAACAGTGTCACTTTTACAAAAATAAAAAGAGCTAAATTGGTCCTTGACTGGTGTTAATATCTCCTTAACTGTTGCTAAGTTGGTTACTTTATATTGAGGCTGTGTTTAAATTCACGGGAGGAATACTGGATACTGCAACTTATCCAAGCCTTCATAACTGTCCATATCAAACTTTGATAGATATCATAGATTGTCATGATATTAGCACATCAGATCTAGTCTAATATTTGTTCAGCTTTTTAAAAATTTTTTCAATAATAAATTAAATGTCTTATCCATTACATTCAAGTTTTCTATTCCTTCATTCTTAGAGTATTTGGTAATATTTGGATTTATTACATTTTCATATGAAAAATAACTAATGAATATAACTGTTATAGGGTAGACATAGTTGTTTTTTTTTTTTTGTTTTTTTTTTACCTATCAAAATCTCAAGAACAGAAATGTAAAGAATTTCTCTTTGTGCACATACTTATCAGGGATTTTAAAAATATACTCCTGAGTACTGGGGTGTTTTTTTTATTTTTTACTTTTTTTTTTTTAAATTCTAAAACTAATTTTTTTTTTCTTTGAATTATAGCCTTCCAGTTCATAGTATATAATTTCAGGATTTTGAACTATCAGCTCTTTGAGCCATGACTTCTAGTATGTGTGGTTGATTTGAGATTTTATTAACTGCCTTCAGATATCATTCAATTGTTACATGGTGTTATATAAAATGTATTCTATTTATTTATTTTTCCAATCTGATGCATATTTTACATATTGTTGAAGGTGAAAAATTCTTAGTTCTTAAAGTACTAATTTTGTGTTTGCTTCAGGTAAATGGTCACGATTTGACTGTAGCAACTCACAAAAAGGCTGTGGAGTATATACAGCGGAAGCCTGTACTGAATATGCTGGTTTATAGGAAAGGGGTCCCACCATTGCAGAAGTCACCCAACCAGCAACAGACTCAATTCCAGGCCTACAACCAACAGGAGTACTCTCCTCAAGCACAATACCAACAACGGCAATACTGACTGACACCACCCACCACCACTAGCAGCAGCCCGACCAATACTACACCACCATCACCATCTCATCAACCTCTCAATAGTAATTCTAACCATTTTAAGCAAAGTGAAGAAAACACACCTGAGAAGAAGCATAACTTTTTCTCTCTCCCCCAGGACTTTTTTTACCTGATGGGGTCAGGGAAGTAAAACTCATTAGATATATATTCCAAGTATTTTTTTTTCTTCTCTCCAGAAGTACCTCTAGATGGGGGTTGGTTGTTATAAATGTGCCTACTCCAGCTGGCTGGACTATGACCGTAGTTCCCTCTAAGTTGTGCACACCCGTGTTTTGCAACCAGTGCACAAAGGAAATTAATGTGCGCACAAAAGATTAGTTACCTTAAATAATGTAGTTATGAACGAGTTTTGATTTGTTTTCAGTAACTTTAATAATAATCTGGGTGTTGTTAATTTATCTTAACATTGCATCATATAAAAAATAGTCATTATTCTTTTATTTAAAAGAATAACAAACTGAACTAAGTAGTTCAAAGTATGGAGTAATATCTTAACTATATACATTACTTTGTTGAATGCAATCCTACTTGTATTATATCAAAACCTGACAATAGAGTTACATTTGCCATGAGACAGTCAAAATTCTCTTGAAACAATTTCAACTTTACATTTATACAAGCATACAGTGTGTACATACTTTTGTCAGTGGAAAAAAATTTGCTCAACAAAAGCTTTTTGTGCCCATTGACTTCTAAAGATTAGAGGGAACCTAAGCTATAACTGACTGAACAGGGATTGAAAAGGGATCAAAACTTTATCTTTCTGTTAAAGATTGGTTTTAAAATATATTGTTTGTGTTCCAGTTGGAATGTCTGCCTTAGAAAAGTGAATCTCTTGAAAGTACGTGCATATTCATATACACGTCATTCCCAAAGTAAACTGGGGTCAGGTATAATTATGATGGTTCTTTTTTTCATTTTTACTGCCCTATGTAGTTGCAAGAATGCTCGAGGAATATTTTTGTTTTGTTAGTACGTATGCTGCTATGGTTTCAGTAGCAAGCAGGTTTTATGGGGCTGGAGTTGCTAGCCGCACACATGGTTGAACTACCTTACAGAAATAGAGAGCTCCAACTGCAGGATTCATGCCTTTCCCAAGGGTATTTGTGCGAAGAGAATGCAAATGGCTTTAGTGGAAACTCTGATTTGGTTTGCTGATTCTGTTTTCCCATTCCATTCCCATTCCACCACCCTCGCACTTCCTGTGAAATATTTGGAAATTATCAAATATATTTCTAGTTAGTTCTTAATGCCTCTGGATATCGGTCGACTCATCATTGCTGAAAGACCTGTATTTGCTTTGCATTTTGGGTGCTATAATGACCTTTGACAGAATATCAAATATGGATGGAAACTCTATCTTCTCAGCAGAAGTGAACATTGTAATTTTACTTGAAGCACTTATGTGCAACCATAGGCATGTGGACCAGATTTGGTTCACGGCAACATCTCGAGGGAAATCTAGGCATTTATTTCAAGTCTTTTATAATTCATATTGTAAAATTACTTTTTGACTTCACAAATCATTGATATAATAATTGTAGTTCATATGTTTGTCTGAAATAGAAATTGAGCACGCTTTCTGTAATGTGATTGACATTTTTTCAAGTTAATGTGTAGCCTGAGTAAAGACGAAAAATGTCTTATGTGACCTGCTAGACCGAAAAGGGTTGGAGGATGTCAACAATTCAGAAAAAACATTTCTAAGTAGAAAAATGAAAAACAATTGAAGTGAGGAAACAACACGTTAAAAAAACAAACAAAATCATTCAAGACTGGTAAAATGATAATAGGGACCAAAATAAAAATGTCCGAGCAAGGCGGATTGTTGTTTTCTCATTTCTGCTTTGTTCCTTTCATTATAATCATTATTGATTCTTTTGTTATTTATTTATCAACCACGAAGGAATTGGCGAGGAAGGCAGTAAAAGCAATGATTGTTCTGCAGTGGCTGACAAGATATTTCACCAATTTATCATCACTCATTGATACTTGATAGTATATAGGAAACTATTTTTTTAATATGAAATTTTCAAAACTAATCCTGCCTGGGGGCAAAAAGAGTGAAAAATAAAAATCTTAGTCTCAAGTGGTTCATGGTTGGGCTTTATGAACTAAAATTTCAGAGGATTTTTCATATCTATTGCAGACCTTCAGTTGGCCAGTGGGGCCTATGTGGAAGAGGCAGGCTTTTCCGCAATGGCAGCCATAGAAAACCTCCGCTTTGCCTTGCTGCCTCTTCTGCTCTTGTTTTGTGGTTTGCTTCGACAAGGAAAGTTGTCTGTTAGACCCTGTTTAGCTATGTCTCCCAGTTGGCTGCTACTATGGCCCACTGTTGGTTGAAGGAGATGGAGGTCCTTTTCAAGGAGTTCTTGTATCTCCTCTGTCGGGCCCCTGCTTCTCCTCCAGTCACAGACTAGTTCTCTGAACAGGAGGGTCTTTGGAAGGTCATATTTGTAATGTGACCTGCCACTACAGGTAAATATTTTGCGACGTAGTTGGGGCCACAAGCACAGAGGCTGATGTGGAGTTCCAAGCGTTGATGATAAAAGAGTAAAATGTCATTACTAAACCTGATATTCTTAAGGTTGTTTGAATAAACATTAAACTTGCAATAAAAGCAACTATCAAATATGTTTCTTAAAACTATTTTAAAACTGTTTTAAAACAGTCTATTGGGTGTGGTTTTCATGTTATAGGTTTTCCTAATGGCTACTTTGGATGTATTTCAAGATACTTTATTGTTGGAAAGAAAAATAAATTTTTCAATTCAATTTTCTGGGATACTTTCTAATATAGTTTATGTAGTAGATATTTGACTGTCATTTATGGAGATGGATGATGTTTTGGTGATATTATGGTAGAACTTCATTGCTTTGCAAATATCGTTATTGTGGAAGTGAAGTAGAAGTCAAAGCTAAGTTCTTAGAGCATTCTCCTATGCATACCACCTCAGTAAATTGTATTTTGCTTCCAGTTGGATTAGGTCACAAAGTGTCCTGATAGGGATACACAATACCTTATGGAAAACCCCTCCAAAAACAAAGTCTTTTATTCAAAGATTTTTTTGGATGACTGAACTCCTCCTTGTTTATGTTGTTAACATGACATTTCAGCCGATTCATTCTTCAACCTTCTTCAGGTGTACTATCCAAATCTAATGGTGGTAAAAAGAAGAAAAAGACTGCCACAAACTCCCTTCTCTGGACGTACTAGTAACCCACACAAAAGGTGGATATAGTACTGCAGTATATGAGAAACCAACATGGAGTTCAATTGTCTAAAAAATCATTGAATGACCCTCCTTAAATAGACAAGATCTTTCATTATGGCAATGAAAAAATTCTCTTTCCATTCCCTGTGTCAGTAAGCAAATGTATATTGTGATGTAGGTGTATCATGGCCAGACAGTTTGGAGAACCACATCTAAGGCACTTGAACTTGGAAACTTGTTATTGTTCATTCATATCAGTGATGGTGGGTGTAGAGTGTTTTGACTGTATTTGCCGGCCTATAAGGTGCACGATTTACAAGTGTATTTAAGGGGGGGGGGGTCAACTGCTCACTGTTACTCATCCAAGCCCCATAGCTGTCCATTTTTGAGCTTTGGTCGAGAAGCCCTCCTCTTTTGTAATACCAGTGTATAGGATTGTGGTGTAATATTTGCATTTTTTTTTTTCTATCATTATTTAATTGTGCATTTCATATGCTGGCAAATACAGTATGGACAGATGTGTCATAAACATAAGATTCAGTTCTTGGTTACAAGATTTAAAGTATTAGTGGTGGTGGGTCTATTCTGTAAATACGGAGCAGGGAGTCAGTTATGTCGGTTTTGAAAACTAGTCCTTTGGAACAATACGGGCAATTTCTATAATCTCTTTTCTCTTTTTTTTTTTTCCATACCCACACGTGTTCTCTACTTGTAGTAGTAAAATATAACAGACCATTTATTTGCATCTGGCAAAACTTATTATTATTATTATTATTATTGCTATTATAATGGAGTTCTTTGCCGATATCTTTGGGAAAGATTTCTCTCCGTTTTTGTCATGGAGAAACAAGAAAGAAGGAAAAAATGATTTATGGAACGAAAGTAGATGAAATAATTTAACTGCTGAAATTTTTTTTTTTTTTTTTTTCTCTTGGATTATGAAGTAAGCTGGGTTTTTTTGTACAGCAGGTGCTTTCTATGTTTTCTCTTTAATTTTTGTATCTTTTTTGCATTATTAATCTTTTGTCCATCCCATCTCCCCCACCCCCTAAAAAGAAAACCCTTTCCCTGCCCAGATTGTCACATTTTTTGACATCGAGATCTTTTATTTGCTAACTTGTGATATACCTTTCCTATGTGATTTCATGCGATACACACACACATACTATTTCCACGTGCTCCATATCTGTGGAATATCTCTTGATGTTATGTTGTATTAAAATGTTCCCATCCCTTTATTATTTCATTCAGTAATCGACTCTTCATTATAAACTAATGTATTTTCTCTTCCCTAAACGATCTCTATAATGCCATCGGTTCAATTTGGTGGCTTTTTATACTCTTTCCCCTCTTCCATAAAAAAACTGATTGCTATCTTTTTAAAAAGAATGAAACAGTTTTACTATTCTTGAAATTTCTTTTGAAATTTAATGAAACCAAGAAAAAAAAATCATTATGTTTAGTTATTGCACGTTTTACATTTCTTCGCACTAGAAGCCTCGTTATGAGACTACGATGAATAGATTAACCTGTAATTGTTTTAAAGCACGGGTTTTCTTTTAGTGACCTGATCGGAGTTGCCAGATTAGGTTACGATAGGAGATGATCCAAACTTCATCTTGGAGACTTACCCAAACACAGGCATTGGAATAGCATTGATTTCCAAATTTGATGCTATTCCAATGCCTGTGTTGGGTAAGTCTCTTGATATAAAGCTTGGATTAGCTCAGTCTGGCATCCCTGGATCCAATCAGTCCTTTGTTCAGAATAAAAATATTGAAAAATGTTGATTGTGGCTATTTTTGTTTGATATTTGTTTGAAACTGAAAAGTAAATTCCTAACCATATTTACAGATTGAGTAAACACTTGAACAAAATTGCATTGTAAATAAAGATTATATTTTGAATAAATCCTAAAATTTAAATGTAATTTTTTATTTTTACCTTTTTGTTTGGAACTATTTTGCAAAATTAAACCTTTCTTTTGTTTTGATAGAAGGCAGAAAAATCTAGGTTCATATTTGCAACCAAAAGGGGCTGTAGAACGTGTGCACGTATATTATGAAGTGTAGAATGTTGTATAAAATTAGTGAACATATATTAATAGGAACATAATCTATTTTTGTTTGTCTTTTTTTCTTTTTTGTTTGTTACATATTGGTGACTTGAATTAGCCATGGTGTAATGTTCCCTATAACATATTATGTTCCCCAAATAATCCAACTTTTCATTGTATAAATTGATGTTGTTGCCTTCCTTTTTTTTTTTCTTTTAATGATTCTAGTAGCTTCTATCTCTTCCCTTTTCAGCAAATACTTGTAATTGTAAACTTTGGAAAAGGAAAAAAACATTTGAGATCTGAAATTTAATTTTAAAACATTTTCAAAGAGTCATTCCTTCTATTTCTGCATCTTAAATAACAATGCACTCTGCTTCTTCTTTTCAAGTCTTTTAAAACTTGTTATAAAATCCTATAACAACTGCAGCTGCAATTGAATCTTTGAGTTGGGTGCTATAATAGTAAAAGCTATTGGAAACTCAAAAAAAAAAAAGAAGAAAGTATTGTCTATAACAGGAGTCGGCAACTTTTTTTTCCCCTCTGCAGGCTGGATTGCATATAATGAGTGGAAGGTGGTCCAGATAGGTGCCATTGGGATTATCCACTTGGATATACCCAGTTATATTTTGCCTCAAATCTATGAATAATGCATGATAGAATATTGTTTGTGCATAACCAAGGATGCCAATTAGTTATTAAAGAATTTAAATCAAGGCATCTTTTGAATATATTTTCAAAACATGAACAGTGAGCATAGTATCTCAATATTTGTTCCCTGGCTGCTTGAAATCTCTTCGCTGGCCAGATCTGGTCTGCAGGCTGTCTATAACTTTGAGCAGAATCATTAATTAAACTTTTGTTTGAATGATTGAATCTCCTTCTTCCCACCTTTGATGTTGTCAACACAACATTTTGGCCAATCCATTCTCCAGCCCTTGCCTGGCGTGTAATTTGAGAAAAAAGGCCATAACATCTGTATACCTTGCACTGACAAAAAATGGATTGTTCCGCATAGAATATTAATGACTGCAATTTTCCTTTAGCTGGAGAGAAAAAAAAGTCTGCCTATTTTCTTGAATTCTACCCTTGACAGGGGCTGACAAATTAATTGACCAAAACATTGTGGAGGACCTCAAAAATGTGTGTGGGGGGGAGTACTGCTTACTTTACTTTAGCGATGGCTTACATCTTTTGTTTCTCTGTAGCTGCGATATTGCACATTTTCTATCTCAATTTAAAAAAAAAAATTCAAAATAATTACTACTTGACTAAAAGCTACTACAAGGCTTATTTACTTATGAATTTGCTCAAAATTTTCAGTTTGATAAATTGTTACTTATCTAAAAATTTATGTCTAGTTCAAAATTATTTTCAAACTCTGGAGTTGAACTTGTTTTTGTATCATAAGTTTACCTCAACAAAAACTGATGAGTCGTACACGTAAAACCATAATGTACACAAAAACTGATGACTAGTCAAACAACAAAAATGGCAGTCAGATTTCTTCGATATGATGATTAGAATATATTTTATTCCATCAAACAAATTAATTTTTGCATATCTATTCCTTGGTAAGAGAACTGATTGATTTAAGAAGATAATTAATTTTATTGTAGTATTTTGTTTGTTTCAATGTTGAAATGTATTTTATTTATATTTTTTCTTGTAAACATCGACATTCTAACTGATATAGGAGTTGAAACCGGATACGTAGTTTTGGAATGATATTGTATGGAGAAATGAATTCAGTTTTGTTTTAACTTATAGATTTTAATGAAAAGAAGTAGTTTGACCTTTGTGCAGCCTAGCTTATTTTTTATTCTTTCAATGAGATATACATAACACATTTTTAAGATTTTTAATGCACATCAGAATAGAAAATACCAACAAGGTTAAGAGCCAAGAAATTCAGATCCCTAACTGGGGATTTGTGGTGAATTGTTTCTATTATTTTTTTATGATTTCAGATGATTCTAGAATAGGTTTCTATCAAACGGATTTAATATTAAAATAAAAAGGAAATTCTCTTAGTATCTATCTGTAAATCTTGCTTATAAGGCATTTACTTAAACTTGAAAACAAAACTACTGGGATGGAGAAATCGGTTCCTAATTTTTACAATTTTTTTTTTTTTTTTTTGTTCTTTCTTGGTTCAAAAGTTGCTTACAGTTGCCTTTCTGCTTGATGTCAAGTCACTTTCTATTTATAGAATTTATTGTATACTATAATTATTTGCTTATTCCTCTCATTTTCTTATAAAGAGGTAGTAGTCCTGGAGTTGGCTCCTTTTTGAATTTTTTTCTCTGGTCAATTTATACATGAATTATTACATGAAAACCAATGGCCAGATGTGACTGGATATTGCTTTATTCTTCAAGTTAGAGAATTTTAATGGTATTGTGCTAACAAAAAATCAAATATGATAATCTGTTTCACCAAAAATATCTATTAAATTAGTTTAAAAAGTTTAAAAGATTTTTTTTTTCTAAGGAAAACAATCTAATATGGTTTACAAAGTAAAAATTGCTGCTGTCAGTTGTGTATTGTAGGATTTCTTTTTTATTTTATTTTTTTCTTTGATGGCTGATATCTTGATATTTACTAAGCTTTGCTTAGTATGTTTGTACCTGCCTTGAAAATCAGCATTCAAAATCCTGTCTCTTTTTCAGGGCTTGAACACTGATCTCCTGCAGTGGTAGGAATATGTATCTATTTTAGCCTCGGGATAGATCAATTTCATTGATCAAGTGCATTTCTATAGATGGAATCTCTAATATTCTGCATCTTAAATATCAATATTCTATTATTATTAATTATCTTTATTACTATTATTATATAATGTTAGTATTTTTTTCTGAGTTCGTACTTAAAAATTGTAATTTGTTTTTAAATGTTGAAACAAAACTCGTCAGTTAGAGCAGTGTTTAGTTCACAGCAAGGGTCCCCAACCACTGAGCCGTAGACTGGTACAAGGCCATGACGCAAAGCATACGCAATATGATCTTGCAATTATTTTTTTTTCCATTTTCTTTGTGAAATAAATAGCTAATTCCCTAGCATCTTAATATTAAGTTTCTTAGATGAACCGTTTTTGAAACAAACTTGAGTGTATTAGTTTCTCATCTGTGACTTATCGTTGACTTGCTTATATGACAGTCGTAATTAACATCCCATTCCGTTGGCCAGTTGACAAAAATATTGTCAATATTAAACTGTTCTGCGGTGCAAAAAAAGCTTGGGGACCCCTGGTCTACAGGATTCGGTCATTGGAGATGGTTGTCTTGTATAATCTTCAATCATCCTCCAGATATTTTTGTTGTGCATGTTGCTTATATATTGAAGTGGTTACATTGTTGCAGTGTTGTTCACTGTGACTTATTGTCTACTATTAAAAATATTTCTGTTATTAATCTGCTCTGGATATGTATTACCAAAGACCTGTTATCGTTTGGCACCATTCCCCCCCTTCCCCCCTTTTTTATATCCTCTGCTTGGAGTAACTGCATTGTCTGTAAAAAGTTCTCTTGCTGTAAATTCTATTCTACTATTTTCTTTCCCCTTTTTTTTTTTTTTTTTTTTTTTTTTTTTGAAATTAAAAAATTTTTTTAAAAAATCTTTTTTTTTTTTTTTTTTCGATATATGGGGATGGGTGGGGTTTTTGTCTCAAAAAGAAAGAGGTAACAATAAAAATTCTTCCATTTTTGATAAGAGTTCTGTTTTATTTTATTTTTTAAATTTTTTTTCTTATATCTGCTGTTTTCCTTATTGTGTGTATTGTTTCAGCAAAATCCTGTTTGTCCAATTGTTGTATATTTGTTGTTGTTGTCTGTTCACACAAAATAACAAAAAAACTTCTGGTTACTTGAAGCATAACTTCTATTCACTTGGTGTCATTCACAAAAAAAACTTGACTGTCACCCTTGTTTACAATAACTTTGACTTCCACTTCCAGAATGAGGCTCTCCTCATGGAAATATTTTCAGTCACACTTAGACTTTGCAAAAAGTTAGATTTATTTGTAAAAAAAACACACTTTTTTCTTCTAAGGAAAACAAATAACCCCTCCTAAAAAAACAAATCAACAATATTCTCCTATCAGCAAAAATGGTATAAAGAAACCAAACACATAAACATAAAAAGCATTCAGGTACAAGCTCATCTGCTGCAGGGTCAAACTCTACTTCTATTCTGACTGATGATGATTATTGCAACTTTTCTATGGTATTTATGATACAGAATTTGAAAAAAATTTATCCATTTTTTAAATTTTTTTTAGAATAAATCTATTTATTTTATTCAATTATTAGAATGAAATAAGCCATCATTATTTTTCAGAGTAAATTTTTGAAGTTTGGTCCAGTTGGTCATAATTTTGAATCATGCTAAGAAAATGCTAATTTTATTTATTGTTTTATTTTTAATGAGGAGGAACTGACAAATAGTGGAGAGTCTCCTCCTCTAGATTAGGTGAGGATTGTTCCCTGTTATGTTGTTATGGTAAAAATGAAAGTCAAATCCAGACTTGACTGGAAGCTTCATATCTTCATTACATGTGGTGAGAAAGTTTAAAAATTATTGGGTTGCAGAAATGTTTGAAATTTTTCATTTCATTTTTTTTTTTTTCTCTAAAGAATAATTGTCAAACCAAAGTTTTTAAATCTAAAAAAAAATCTCCTCCTTTTAGAGCTTATTGTAAAATGGCATGATGTTCACTGACTAAAAAAAGATTTTGTTTATTACATTGCAGTGATTTATTTAAAAAAAAATATTTTACTTCTATTCTGATTATAAAACAATATAATTTGTAAACAATGATTCTGGTTAGTCATTTAATAGAAACTGTCATGTGACCAATGTTTATGTTGGGGTGATTAATTGGAAAAAGGGTTGGTCAGTGAATAAGTTACTTCTCTTGCCATTTGTTGGGCAGTGATCACTAAGAAAAATCTGAATTTCCAAAACTTTGCTCCCGGCAGCATTCACTCTTAAGGCATCAATTTAGCATATACTTACTTTGTAAACCCCACCTCCATTTGGGAAGAAATCTAAAAAAAAAAACACATTTTTTCTTGACGTAAAGAGTAAATATTGAGAATTTTCAGCCCTCTACCTTCATTGATGTGGTCTGTTCATGTGATACATACACAGCCAGACTGAGTTGAAAACTGAAGGAACCTATGTCGACAGCTTGCATTGACGGTTTCTAATACATTGGAATTTTGACAACTTTTTTTTTTTTGTCTTTGTTTCTATGTTTAGTGACTGTTATATTACAATTGAAGACCTACACATAGTCTTATTACATATTGGCTTTTTAATTATGAGTTGGGATTTGTGAAAAAACTCATTGAAAACAGTTTGCGATTGGAAAAGGTTTGAGACACCCTGCTTTCAAGTTTTGAAATTAGAGTTGGATTTGGTTTCATTGAACAAGACCAAGCTTTCTTGGATGTGGGTTGGATTATAGACGTTTCTAGTCATACAGGCCAAGATGAATAAAAAATTGAAACCAGGATCATTCAAAGCTTTGGAAAGAGCTTCTTTTTTGATTCCTTTAGTGTATTTCATCATAGGAGTATATACCTATGTATATAAACTTTCAAGTACTACCACTCATGGATAACTACGAAAGATCAGTTAAAACTGACCTATAAACAGATTTAGTATACTTTATCTTTACTGAATTTCATTTTTCAGTGACCAAAGATGGCTATAGAAAACAAAGAACTCTAGTATACAACGTCGCATATTCACTGAGGTTGATGGACCAAATGAAATAAGACTGAAAGCCAGATTTGACCCGCTGGCTGTAGTTTGCTGACCCCTAGGTTGTTACTCATGACATGAGGATAAAATATTTATGAAAATGCTTCACCTAAAAATAATCAAAAACCAATTCTAGACTATTACTTGCTTATAAAACAAATGGTGTAGAGCAGCTGTATTCAAACTGTGTTATGTGGAACCTTTCCGTAGAACAAAGTGATATTTTTGTAATATACTTGATAATTCTTCATTACATAAATGATTTCTTCATGGCTTTCACATGTTTTTATTCTTTTTCTTCAACACAAACAATATTATTGACATAAAGTAAAACTAGTAATAATATATTGATAATGAAAATGTTTAATGTAATAAGCATCAATAAGATGAAGTAAAAATGATTAGTGAAATAATCATCATCATCATCATCATTCTCTTAATGTTCGTCATTGGACATAAACCTTCCCCAAGATTCCCCACACTTCTTTATCATTGGTGTCATAGAGCCAGTACTTTCTGAATTTGTCTTGCTCGTCTCTCCACCTAATATTCTGCTGGCCTTGGTTGTGGATGTGATCTCTGGGGATCCATGTCATGAGTTGGGATGTCCATCGGTTGTCTGCCATTCTTGCAACATGGCCAGCCCATCGCCATTTGAGATTTTTAATGGATTCCATGATGTCCCTGACTCCTGTCTTCTCCTGGATGTATTTTGCTGTTTTGTAGTCTCTCCATGTGAGGTTGAGCATAATTTTCTCATGTGCACGTTGCATGGTTCTCAATTTGCAGGTCTGTCTCTTGGTTAGGTTCCATGTTTTAGCTCCATAAATTGCTGCTAGAAAATAATTGGATTGCTTTATTCTTTGAATTTCGAGTTGTAATGATTATTGGCCTGAGAGTAGAAGGTACAGTGACTGGTTATAAAGCCTCAGGGTTTAAATCCAACTAGCAAGGGACATTTTTGCAAATTTAGGAAAAAAAAATCTTGTGCAATAATTTTCTATGATAATCAGATGTATGACTTACATCCTTTTAGATAATAATTACCCAAGTGCAGATGTCTTCTATCAAGCTAATATCATAGTAAAATACAATTTCATTCATGCGACTGACACCTGTTTGTCTTTTGACATTGTGAAATTGAATTCCATGTTCTGATGAAATGATAAATGTGCTGAATTTGAAGAATAATGAAAATCCATTTGTGGTCAACAGAACATTTTTCTCTAAGCTTACTGCAATGTGAATCTCTATTATCTACATATATGGATACACATGCTGTGATTTTTGACAGCATGGCTAAACTAGTTTTTCATAAATATAAAATACAAAAGAAGCCGTTTATTATGATCACAATGTTATCGACCAGTTGTACTTTTTTGTTTTTGTTTTGAAAAGAAAAAAAATCAAATCAGTTCCAAACACTTAATTTGAAATAAATTTAATAAAATTCATATTAATTTTCATAATGAAAATGAATGAATACAAATTTATAACTATGAATATAAATTGTCCCAATCTTTATATCCTTTGCTTAATGTTATCAACCAGTTATTGTTATCTAAAAGATCCTGTCCTTGGGTAATCATTATAAACGGCTTCCTCTGTATATAGGTTGAGTACCCCCTTATCTGCAATCCCCAGGACCAGAAATGTTCCAGAATTTAAAACAAAACATATGCATATACCTAATGAGATAAACGTTTTCTTCTCTTATCACTGTTACTCATAAAGGTTTCTGCTATTTCATTCCATATTTTCAGAAATATCTTCTTACACATGAGAGATTAAGCAAGAAATACAGTGATTAATGCATGAAGGTCTAGCTGTGACAATTATATTTTGATTGGGGCATGTATCGCCTTTCACCATTTAGGATTTAAATACGCTGGCTGACCCCACCAAAAAGTAAGGATTTGGTGGAGTAAAGTCACTAAAATATGACTCAAATGTGTTTGTAGCAATTCGCTGATAGTTATTTGG
Source organism: Thysanoteuthis rhombus (assembly GCA_963457665.1). NCBI lineage: Eukaryota > Metazoa > Mollusca > Cephalopoda > Oegopsida > Thysanoteuthidae > Thysanoteuthis > Thysanoteuthis major. The sequence goes on along the minus strand of OY735204.1, from coordinate 74,909,230 downwards.
CAACGGAATCACTGAGATCCGAGCGAGGCAAAACCACAAACCTATTTTAGCTTCTACAGTCCACCAAATGCTTGGTGTTTTTTTTTTTTGGCAGTGGGGGTTACCTGGGAGTTGTACATTCCTAAAGAGTTACATAAAAATAACCAAGTTCTAATTGTAGCCAGAATGAGTTGAATTTCTCAGAAATTGGCCTCATCTTTTAATCATACAACATTCAGGTCTGGTGTTGAATTTTCCACTTGCGACATCATGTTAGTTTTGAAAAAATTTCAGCTTTTGGAACATTTTGGTTTTCAGAGTTTTGTAAAAGGGGCACTCAACCTGTATCGTAAAATGACAACATCAACTCCATTCAAAGGGTCTTTGCAATTTATTACAAGTTTTCATTGACAAAATATCAAATTTAAACAAATTTAAAAGTGGTATTGTTTATTTTCATGTATTCTTTATCAAATTTCTTTCCTTGTTAAAAGTTTTTGTCAAAGTTTTCCGAAAATTCTCTATAGCTGTGCGTCCAGACGACAAGTATTGTTTACAAAATTGTTTACAAAATTGTTTACAAAAAGCTCAAACAAGAAGTGACCTAAGAAGGATTTTTCTTTTCTTTATTTAAAAAAAAAAGATTAGAAAAGAAAATTGAAAATAAAGGTTGAAGGGTTTCAGGTCTGAAATAAGCCTGAAAGCCAGACCATAGATGCACGAGTTCTCTCCCTTGCACTTTGAGAAGAAGAAGGAGGAGGAAATGACAGATGGTGGGAGTCTTCTGGTGTCTCAGCCTGTCAGTTAGTGACAGCAATCAGTAGCCAATCAGTCAGTGATGGCAATCAGTGATAAAGATGCTCGTGCTTGTAAAAAAAATGAGTGTATTTGCTTTATATTTATTATTTGTGGTTGGTCATTGGTATCAACTGCCACGTTCTGTACCTGTTCAGATAAATTGGACTAAAGGAAAAATTATTTGGATTTGGGATCGGGGAGGAGAACACTGCATTTTTATTGGGAAAGGATTTGAAGCAACTTTTTGTCATTTTTTTTTGCGGATCTTTTGCTCTGAAGTGGAAACTTTTCCAATTATTTGCAGTTTTTTCAAACCAAAATGCTGAATTTGCAGTAGTGATCAGAAAATGTATCTTATCGATCAGTAAAATTGTTTTCTTTTTTTTTCTTCTGCATTTAACAAGAGTGCAAACAGTGACTGTGGGTGGACTTCTCAAGACTTGCTCAAAGTCCAGATGAGTATTCTTAACCCATTGACTGCAAACGACTGAAATTTCAGTCATTACAGTTTTAGTAATAACTATTATATTACTCTTTGCCATCTGCTGCAGATAACTAGTTAAAATGAAAGCCAAGCCAACCATTTTGTAGTATAATTTTATATTCATTTTACTTTTTAAGTATTTTGTACATACACAAATAATCTGACTTTTGTTGGTGGTATTGTTATATAGATTATATATATTCTTGATCTTTAGCTGGAAACTGTACCAACCATTTTAAAACAATGTCTTTACCCCCCAAATAACTCCAGGTACTCAAGTCAGTCAATTTTATGTAGTAGCAACATTTTTTGTACTCTTTGATTCACAGCCAAATAGACATTCCATTTCAATATTAGCAATAGACGTAAAGATTTATATCTTTTAATTGGATTTCCAGTTTAAATTATTAATTTACAAAACAAAGAAAAGCATCATCAAAATCTTTTTATTAGGAATTGTTATTCAATTCAACAATCATTAATTAATACAATCTCTGTCCCATAATTGTTGTTACATTTGCATCTATGCAAATGTAAGTGTAGTAACTATTATGGGTCAGAGGTAGTTTTTCAATTTATTGGAATTCCTTTGAATCCAATGTCATCGAAAAGTTGTTAGGTTGGTGAGTATCCACCAGAGCAAATTGGTGGGTGAGGGGGGAAGGGGAAGGGGGATCGGGTTATATATAAATCGGTGATATATCTACAATTGGGGTGGGGTTGGGGGGACACTGTTATCTCAAAATAATTCTACTCTGTAATTGACATAAACAAGAAGGTAATTCTTTGTCAATGTACAAGTTTGTCAAATAATAGCCACAAAATTAAAAAAAAAACAAAACATTTTGACAATATCTGTTATAATTCTTTTTTTTTTCTTTCTTGAAATAATAACAATTGTCATTATCAACAAACAAAAAGTATAGAAGACCCAAGAAAAATGATTTTTTTTTCAGGTATAAGATATAACAACAAAAATTCATTTGGAATCAATTATGAATTTAGTATGTATGTATGTAAGTATGTGTCATATATATATATATATATATATATATATATATATATATATATGTATAAAATGAAAAAAATTGAATGTTCAAAAACCAAGAGACAAATTTGAGCTTAAAAATCTCTAAACAATTAGGGAAAGTATTTGCTGATAAAGCTGTAAAATGTCAATTAAACAGATATGAAACAGAGGAAAATACATTTTTTTTCTTAGGTATCAGTTTAAATAGGAATATTTTGGTTTTATAATAGGAAAATCATAAAGAAAAACTACTTGAATTTCGTTTAAAGCTTACACTTTATATCAATAATTGAATTTTCAGGTAGCATTTTTGAAGAAACATAAAATTCTCATTCCCAAGATAACATTTTAATAATAGTGAAAATAATGATGATAATAATAATAATAACAATGATAATCTTTATACAATCACATTTGAACAAATCACAACCAAATTATCAACAAACATTTTCTCCTTTCAAATTTAATGTATGCTCAAATTGATTTTCTTTTTGTAAATGCTTTTTAAAAAAGAAAAGGAAAATGCAATTGTTGGAGACCTTTTCTGAGATGCAATGGGGAAATATTTTATGCTGGTATTGTTATAATTAGAAAAAAAAACAGCCTTAGTAGACTTGAACCTACTACTTAGAGTCTGAATATATTAGAAAAAGATATTTTCTTTCATTTTTGTAACACCTTCAACAAGAGTTCTCTGCCCCTGAATCTAAGGTTACTGACAAAAAAGTTCTTGTTTTCAAGTATTTAGATTTAAATACTCATTCTTTAGCAAGCAAGTTGATTCAAAAATTGGGTCAACTGTGAGTTAAGAAATACTTTATGTAACTTCAAAGAAGTTTTTATTTCATTTTTTTGATAACTTTATGCAAGATTAATTGAAAGCTTAAAGTGGATGTTCTTTTCTTCAACAGTCAAAAGCTTTAGAGATATTGTATGATCAATTTTTTTTTTATGAAAAAAGTGTTTTTTTTCCTTTTCTCATAATTATTGATTAGTGAGTATAACATAAAATATATAAAATCATATTCCTAGCGACAATAATGAATCTTTCTCAATTATAAACTAATGCTATACACTAACATGAAACTGAATGAAAATCAGTTCATATACAGCTACAATGCGGATAGGGGGTAAGTGTGTAAATTTTGATTCTCCAAAATTTAGACTATCTTTGTTTTAACATGAAAAAAAATTCCCCCAAATTTAATCAATTGTTTTTTGGCCCATGGCCCACCCTTCCACAAAATGTCATTGAAATTCATTGAGAACTTATAGAGATATTGTGTGGACAAGCACGCTAACATGAGTAAATACCTATAACTCTACCAACTTTGCTGGCAGAGAAAAAAATGTATTGGAGATAAATCAGAAAAGGTCCTTGGGGAAACAATTGCAAATAAATAGATGAGGGTTGTTTGCATTCATTTTGTCTCTGGTCAAATGAGGGAGAAAAAAAGCAATCCAAAGAAAGAGAAAAGTTGAATAGAACAACATCACAGTTCTGTCGAAATATGAAATTCTTGTACCTATTAAAGAGGTACAGCATATCAGCTTATAAAAGATTCAAACGATTATTTACACCTGTGGAATTTGTGTTCCCCAAATCTCCTGCTGCAAATAATCAGCAGGACAAAAAACAAAGACTTAAACAATTTTTTCTTTTCAATATGGTCAAAATTTTTTTCCTTTGAAAATAGTCAATAAAATTTGCCACACTGACAATCCCCCAAAAATTAAATTAGAGCTGACAGACGCAAAAAGTTAAGTTGAAATTAATCATTACCCTGGATTATTGAAGATGGCTGCAAATTACTTAAGAACAACTTTGGAAAAAAAAATGTCTTATTGAGCAAAACTAGATTTTCAAATTTTGCTCTTAACACATCTTGAAATTATCTAACAAATCTGAAATAATATAAGATTTCTCGACCGACATATTTTGAAAATTCAAATCCTTTCTCTATATTAGAATGAAGGATTTTTGTACACATATACTACCTCTGTCCCACAATATGTTACACATTTATATAGATTTATATATACAAATGTAACAACTATTATGGAACAGAGGTAGTATCATTCTGTCTCATTTAACTTTTAAAAATTTATAACAAATGCATAAACTCCTGTTCATAGTTTTCACATTATGTTCTAAGGGATATTTGATCTACTGTCTCAAGTTTTTGTTGAAAGTTCTCCCAAAGGATGAACTTTCTGATGTACTAACCCTTATATGCCTGTATACCTATATTTAGTCCACCCTAAAAAATGCCATAAACTTATGAAAGAAAGTTGCTCAAATTACGTATGAACTCTCTCAAGATAAGAAGCATGCTTTTGATGCATTCATGATTAATCAGTTTTCTTTCACAAATAAATTTGTGTTACCATGTTAATATATTTTCATTTATCCCATATTTCTAATTATACCAAAGTCAGTTGAAAAATCTGACTTTAGGCATAAATGGGTTAAAACTTAATCATCTGCTTTTTTCTAAATCATGTTCAGACAAATGAATCTCCCCTTTGTATCCTAAATGTTATTAACCCAATTTTCCAACTGATCCATTCTTTAGCTCTCATCAGAGGTATAATCTGACAAAAGAGGCAAATGTTTCTTTCTCTAGTCAGTTATGGCAAGGAAAAAAGTGGTCAGTTCTATATCGAATGGGTCAATCTATCTCAACAGATGTAACCCTACCACTAGCAAAGTACCAAGGAGATTCGTCCAAACAAATTTTGGAATATTAATGACTCTTCTTAAAGTTATGGATAAAACATCTTATAGTTTATTTCTGTTCTGTAAGTATTTTTGGCCAACTTCATTAAACTCCAGTGGTATCATCAACATTCAGAATAAGTTTCTGAACGAAGCCAAATTTCATCTTGGAATCGGAAAGTCAGTCTCCAATGCACGTTTGCCGTGTACTGCAAAATAGAATCTAAAAACAAACAGCAACCTCACTTGACTAACAATATAAACATGTCATCCAGGTGAATTTAAATTCAGCCACTGAGATTTCAGTATCAGCACACTTGGGTGAAACCTTCACCTATTTCTATTTTCAAAAGAGTTCAGGAGTTCTATTCTCTTGTTCTGAGCTTAGTTCATTCAAACTAAGTTTCAAAGATTGCAAGTTAAATAAGAGAAAATAAAGGAGAGAAAAAGAAGACAGCAAAAAGATGAAAAAGTGACAGAAGTTGTTTGAAAAAATAGAAACAATTATTATGGAAAGAAATAAGAATAAGAAATATTTCAAGGGTGAATAGAGATTTTACAAATATCCATAAAAGATGTAGATGGTGCAGGTAGCCTAATGGTTTGCAGCTGCAGAAAAAATGGAATTCTATCCCTACTTGATCTCCTCTCATTTTTATCTTGTCATCTTTAAAGCTAGTTTGATATAACCCAGTTCAGAACAGAGAAGAGAGTTGTACCCCTAAACCCTTTGAAAAATAAAAAAAATCGATTCAGGCAAAAAGTAGAGGAAATGGCTTTGAGAATTTTGTTAATCCCTGGATTTTTGGAATGTTGCTTTAAATGCTGGGAGTCAAAAGATTCTGGTTTTAAAAACAAATTATAGCAAGTAAAAAGAAAAACAACAAAAAACCAAAGAAAAAAAAAAACAAAACAAAAAACCAGACATCAATTTTAAAAATGCAAGGAATATGAAGAAGAAAATATTCTTCACAAAAAATGGGGGAAAAAGATGAAAAATGCTAATTGAAGATAAAAACTCCAAAAAAGATCGAGTGAGGTGCCGTAAGAAAAATATAGTTCTTTGATTGGCAGTGGGCAATTGTGCAGTCAGTTGTGAGTGTAGCAAGATATAAATAAACGTGAAAAAAACCCTCATTAAACTGGAATGTCCAACAGGCCAGTGGGCGTCAATTATGAGATCCTGTAAAATAGGCATTACAGTAAACCCTCAATTTAACGGACTAATAGTGTGTGTGGGGGGGAGGCTATCCATTTATGCTGAGAGTCTGTTAATGTAATCTTATTGGCCATTTTTTATAATTTATTTTAATACAGAATATATAATATCTACTCGCTTTTTTTAGAGTGTACTTCAGGAATTCTTGACTTATTTTTACAGTGATCCAAAATTTTATCTAAAATCCATCAAGGAGACCCATATTCTCATAAATGATATTTATCTTAATCATAATTAAAAAAATATTGGATATTATAAAAGAAGAATGAAAGGTTATTAACAATATTTCATTAATGACTTATACAAAAATAAAATATAATAATCATGAAATAGACCCCATTAAATCCCAAATCTGTTATAAATCAAGGGTTTACTGTAATTACTTTCATTTAATAATCATTTTTCGTGGATGGCATGTAGAAAAAAAAAAAAGGCCAACAATAGGGAAACTCTATGTTCTTTTTTTTCTTTTAAATAGGGATCAAATAAAGAAGGGTATAAGATAAGGAATAGATTTTATTCTAAATGGATAAATCACAAGTATGATAGTCATGATAGATGGCTGACCATTTCTATCACCAAGAAATAGTGTTAGGGGAACATATATGTATGTATGTATGTATGTAGATATTTACTAAACTCAACTTAGTCTTGCTCAAAGTAAAAATGATACTTTGTGAATGCAACAAAATAATAGCAAGTTTATTTCATTCCTAAATTTATAGAAGAAAATTTAATTGTTAATATTGAGGGAAAGATTGAAATAATAAATTTGACAAAATTTGTTTTCTCCATTGAAGAGTTCTGCTGCCAATAAGGAGCAGTATCAAGTGGTTTATTTCATTAAGAATTAAAATGTTGATTTCTTTAATAAAAGAATCCTTGAACTCTAAACTTGGAATAAGTCTTTAGATATAAATGCTTACAAATGATCGAAAGATCTTGATGAAGTAACCATCAGAATATTGAGCTATCTTCTCTGCATTGTGCATGTATCTGCATATGTGTTCATGTGGATGTTTACTTATATATATATAACTACATACACACACATATATTTACATATTTCATAATCATATGAATGTGAGTTGATAAAAAAAGGTTTAGAAGAAGAGTATTAGCTTCCATCTGGCCCAACTGGATAAATTTTTTTCAAAATGGACGACAAGCCTTGAAGGGCATCAAATAAGAAATGGTCAACGTAGTGACCACTTCTGGTCAATCAGCTGCTAAAATACTTTGTGGCAAATGAAAAATACCTGTGCTTCTGCAATTAATTTTGCTTGCACAGATCCAAAAATAAAAATGATTTCATTTATTTATTTTTTTTTATAAGGTATTGTATACATCTTAATTTGGATGAAAAATTGTACACCCATACTGACAAACAGTTGGAATACTAAAATTAATAATATTTTTTAATTATAATGGATTTTTATCACTCTTTTTCCATTTGTAATAAAAACGTTTTAAAAAGTATTTTAGGCGATTATTATTTTTTTTTACAGTGTAACCTGGAAAGTAAATAGTGGGATTGCTTCGATTATCTCCCTTGTTTTCAGTAAACAATTTTCCTTTTATTTCCAGTCTTTTTCTTTCACTGTCGTAATTGATTGTTCAGATCGTCTTTTTTAAATCATGCTTTATAACCATAGAATTTCATCGGTCTGTACAGTTCATCACAAAAATATGGTGGATCTTTTAAAATAAGCTTTAAAAATATAAAACTACTCAAATAATTATGACAGAAAACAAAAACAAAAACAATTTGAATGGACGAACATTGACTAAAAAATATGATTTGGGCAATCCAGCCTTGGAGTAGCTGCCCACCCCACAGGGGTGAAATGTCCTCCGTAATACAAGAGCACTACAAAATTTGTCTTATTAAAGCAAAAACAACAGAAAGAGAGATAGTCACAAGAATTTTGCTATTTTGTCTCCAAATAATCTTCGTTCATATATTTTTCATGTATATACAAATATTTTTGAAATATCCAAAAATTTCTCTTCAAAAAAAGCAAATTTCGTAATCCAAATAATCTCTTTAAAAATCAGGAGAAAAATTGTTTTGGATTTACAAATAAAATATAAAATATTCAATTTTTTCTGCATGTAAGAGATGGGGATATTTCTTTTGTCTTTAAAGCAAGGTGAGGAACATTATTTTCCTGTGATTTTTCAAACGGATATGTCATTACATAACAATTATGAATATGATGGTGTCCTTCATAAAAAGGTTGGGAAAATTCTTCTTCTTTGCATATTCAAATTTTAAATGTAACTGAAGAAAATAATTGAATCCTGTTGCCTTTTATATTTTAGTACGATAGAGAAAAAGATGCATTTAACCCTCAGCAGATCATTAAGATTGGTCTATGTTTGTTAACAGAGGAGATTATAAATATACGAACACTTACCTAGAAATCCAAATAATTTTTCAGTTATACGTTCTAGCTGCGAAAAAAATTCATTTCGATTATTATAAAAGTACGATTTGTATCAATTTTTTAAGTCTATTTTTTCTATCTAATTTCAAAATAATTTCTTAGAAAAAAAATGATCATATATATTTTATATATAAGACGGGAAAAGCAGGGGAGGCAATCTGATGCGTTTCGAATTGAAATGTGTAATAGGTTACCTCCCTTGCATCTCAGAGACAGGATTTGTTAACCACTATCTACAAGGAGCATTCAAGTTTACATAGCTTAATTTCGACTCAAACTCAATTATTTTATTTATCAATTTAAGCAAAGAAAGAAGAAAAAAGAGATATTATAAGGAGAGTTAGGACACGTTTTTGTATTTCGTATTAAGAGCTGGATTCAATGTAATGTGATGTGACCTGATGTGTTATATAAAAGCATTTATAATGGGAATATTAAACAATGAATGAAGAAGGAACACAGGAAAATGTGCCACTTAAAAGTGACGATATAAATCAAGGTAGTAATAAAAAGCTGTGTGACATCAATAAAATGCATTTTCTTCTTGTGACTCTCTTTGTACAAAAAATAAAAAGCGGAACCAATTCATTTGTTTCTGGCTTCAGCTTCATAGTGTCCTGAAAGGAAAAATTGGAAAATATTTGGACACCCTCTTTGGAAAAAAAAAAAAAAAAAAATATGCACAAATTTGGAAATACATTAGTAGCAATCGTAGATATTGTATCAGTAAGGGTAGTTAGTGTGGTTTTGGTGGTGGTGACGGTAGCAACTCATTTCTTAGAATCAATGATGCCAATAAACTCCAAGAATGCAGAATGAGATGTCGCCTAGAACATTATCTGCTAAATTTCTACGATATAACATCGTATCTAACTTGTGTAATACGCAGTAAGTATTATTTAGTTTGTCCCACGGTTGCACAAGGGAAATAACTGATTCTTTTTTACGCAAGAGTTACTTCCCTTAGGAGCCTTCCGTTATTCTATTATGTGTAAGAGAGAGAGATGATAGCATAAAATATTTGAATTCCGTGATAATTTCTCAACTCTCTCCATATTCTGAGCCTTTTTTATTGATAAAAGGTCAATTTAGAAACAGGTCAGTGGAAATCCATGGGAGATAACTCTGAATATCTCAGACTAGAAACTTTACATATTTGTGCTATCACATAAATTTTAAATGATAATTGGAAAGCTTAAAAGAGAGTTGATAATCAAATTGTTAATATTCCTATTATAAGGATCTTTGATTGTCACCTCATCATAAAGAGCTGACTGCATGTTCCAATCGACTATTCCCATCTTTCAATTCTTCCCAGTTTCTGATATCAGATAAAATAATATCTCCCAGTTGCCACTTTCGTCACCATCACGTAAGGGGAGATAACTTTTTGGGGGAATCGGTTTTTAACTTATCAATGAAAAACCTTGACATTAAAAACCTCAGTGTGTTTTTTAGTTTTCGAAGACGGTTTGAATTTTAAGTTGAGCCTTCAGCATAAACTGCTGACAACCGACTGTTACAGCGGTCAACCGCAGTCAACTGGAGGAATTGGTTTTCTTCTACGTTGAGACAAGGCAGTCCAATATCAAACTCCCGAGGAGACATTGGTGGAGGATCGCCATAACCTGGAAGAAACAAGAAGTAAAAATCATTTCTCAAATATGTCTGACAACTGAAAGATTCAATACGGGTAGGCATTTAAACGTGTGAATATTTTAGAAATTCCTATGTTTGTGCAGTTTGCTTGTATTCTTTTATAAGTTGTTTTCAAGCACATCAATTGAAATGGAGTATAGTGTCTTATTTGAAAGGGAATTCCAAGGATCTTTCTCTAACCCGAGGTTGATAATGGATTTATTTGTTATGTCTATGACATTCGTTTGTTTTTTATCAGAGTTCTTTGTAGGGTGAGTTTACTCTGAATTTCTTACAATGTGTATCTGTGTCCATCTGTCTCGTGGGTTGTGTTGTGGGTTGTGTTGTAAATATGAAGTCAAGATCCAATAATACTTTCTTAGTTTTGGTGACCATTTTGGTTGACTATTTCCGATATGTCAATATAAGTTTCTACAGTTTTCAAGTTGGTCTGGCTGGTGCTGGAGTGGTGAAAATTTGAACATTCGATTCTTTTTATGTCTATAAGAATCATTTTTTTACAGCTCCTATGGGTTTTCAATAGAGGGGACCCAATTTGCAATATAAGTTCCTGCTAAATTGGTCCCTTAGTTTGTGTCCGGCGAGACTCACCTCGATTTTCTGAAAATTCAGACTTTTTAGTAATCACTGCCGAACAAAAGGCAAGAAAAGTGACTTATTCATTGATATACTCTTTTCTTAATTTTTTTACTTGATCACCCCCAACATTGGTATGTTGTGAAAAACATTGATTGTGTGAAGGGTTTTATTGAGTGACGAAGCAGACCTTTTTGCATAGATGTAAAAAAAAAAAATCAAAATCTGTCTTATATACCTGCAATAATAGTGTATTAAATTTTATGCAAGCTTTAAATTTTGATAGGGCTAATATCCTATATCTTATAATTCTAATGTAAGGATTCTATAAAATATTAAGCTAGGATTATTTGTCACCAAAATCTTAAATTATACAGGGTGTGTCTAGAAAGTATCTGACTGCAAATTGGTCTACCTAGGACAATGGCACCTTTGTTAACTTCAAAGTAATCCCTATGCAACCTTACACACTTTCACCAGAGTCTGTTTCACTTTTCATAAAAGTTTGCAAAGTCTTTTTTCAGGATCACCATCTACTGCTTCATTATATTCTCCCTCACCTCATCCAAAGTCTGAAATCTCCCATAAACTCCTGACAGACTTTGCTGACGTAATGTTTTGCCCAAAAAAAAAACACACAACATGAGAAGAATGGGCAAGCTCAGACATTGTGAATGCAATGGTCACACAGGACACAAGCTCATTCAATGGCATCTCACTGACGACTGAATAACTCCATGGAGAGTGTTTGCTCACGCATGCAAATCAAGTTATCGCAGCTTCTGTCATATTTGCTTAAAATATTTACAGAATAAAAAGAAAATGTATTTTTGATTGAAGGGCAATAACTCTTTGAAATTGTTTTTATTCGATGGTGGATACATCACCTAAGGGGAGATAACTTTTGTGAAATCGGCTCCCAACAGCTAGTCTAAACATCCGCGAATGATGATAAAATTTTCCTTTAGACTAGTGAGCCTAATATTTCGGGCTGAACACTATTTTACAATACCATGATTCCATTTACAGAGTATAGAGGTGACACAACTATCAATTCACCTCAACTAAGGAATATACTTGACTATCACGAGCCAACTAACTATAGAAATGAAATGAATTAAGGCAAAAAAGTTGACGAAACGAAACGAAATTTTTTTTAATTCTTTAATTTAATCTTTTCCCATTGGAGTTCAGGTGCAACAGCCAACAGATTGGAAGAGCTTTTTGTCATTGATGTAAATACATAAATATTTTGTTTCCAATTTGATTTAATTTTAGTATTGTAATGGAGTGATCAGAAATAAATGCAGGAAGACATGAATAGATATCAAGAAAACTTTTAAAATCGTGATACCTTACAAAAAGATTATATTGGGACAAAATTTAGATACATATGTAGTGAGTATCTCAAGTAGATGCTTGACAATATGTCTTTTTAATGACAGATATTTATTGACTACTGGAATGTTCATTCCCTTTTCACACTTGATGCAACCAGAAGAGGGTCTTTTTATTTTTGTATTTAGCTATTATCTTAGGGCAAAATTCAACATTTTGAAAATTGGGGCCCATGTCTAAACCATGTTATAAGTGATTCAACTTTATATCAGGTCTACACTGTATGCATAAAATGTACCAAGATGTCTCCAATACCTAATTTTGCAGTTCATATGAAAATAGAAAGAAAGTTGAAATTACCAGAATAATTGGAGATTGCCCTCTGCATATCTTCAAATGGAATCGTGGGCATCGTCTCTTCAAAAGTTGGAATCTGGAAGATGTTTCGCTGTCCCATGTTTTGGAAACTGGATGTCGTCATTTTGTAGTTTAGGTTTCCAGCTCCAGGATAGACAGCTCCACCACTTGTCATTCGGGTCAGGGCTGGACCACAAGCATTTTGATTATAGTTGCCTCCTTGGTTATCTTGAAGTTATCGATTAAAAAGACAATGAATTCAATGAAACAAAATGCATTTTTTATTATTCATCCATATTGGATGAAGTATGGTGGCCAATATTGTTTTTATTTATTTTTGCAACTTTTGACCTTTATCTTCATTTTTAGTTGTTTTTATCCCAACTTTGACTCGGACTGTCATGTAACAATGAACAATGTGATCGGAAATAAAGAGTAAGCCTTTGGTAGGAATTGAACTCACATCCAGAGGTAATTCTGTTTATGCCTGGCTACATGACCACTTTGTCACAGAGACTTTACTCGTAGCTATAGTGGTCAAAATTGATTAAAAGTGTATTTCATTCTAACATTCTGCTAAAAATAAAGTTATCATGAGAATTGCTATAATGAATTTAATGATTTGTGGAAGATTTACCAACAACAATTTATTAAGATCTTTGAAATAGAAAGAAGTAAATTAAAAAGAATTTACTATAAAGAAAATATATTTGAATTTTTGGCAATCTTTTGGCAGAGGTCCCCATGCCATTTTTTAGCTATTCAAACCATTGGCCATATTTACAGTTAATAGAAAAAAACTAACATTCCAAGGGAAATTATGAATCACTGCCACCCAGATAAACTTCTTTTTACCCTGTAAATCAAACAATGATGTTTGTTAAATTGAGTTACCTTGATCAAAACACTACCAGTACAGTTTGAGCCATAAATTCATGATTTAACCCCCCCCCAAAAGAAATTAATCACTCAATAGAAATTGTCATGTGACCAACGTCTTTAGGAAGCATGACATGTTGAGGGTGATCAATTACAAAACTGGAAAAAGGAGTGATCAATGAAATTTTACTTCTCTTGCCTTTTATTGGGTAGCAATCACTAAAAATGTCTGAATTATATCTAAACAAAGAATGGAACACATCTCACAGATATGTGGATGTTTATAGAATGTTTTGAGAAAGAACAAAACTATAATGAAGTTTGTGTCAATCAATCTTCAAAACAATGTACACAGTGACTCTGCTGAATACATCAGAAATATTATGCTTTCTTTCTTATCAAAATATCCGTGAATATTTACACGCAATAACTCATAACTTTGCTTTTCATACAAACTTCCACATAAAACTTTTAAATTCTAAGTTTTTAAAAACTTTTTAGTGTAAATAAAATCGTTTGTTTATGAGATTTATTTTTCAAACCCTTATTTTGTGTTGGTGTCAACATCGGACCTTCATATATAACCATTAATTACCCCTGATTTTCAAGTTTTATGTCACCATGTTAAATTTGCTCCCATAACTTATATTTTGTATTCTTAACTTTTACAATGTAAATAAAATCAACCATTTCATGAAATTCATTTTTTTACTTTCTCCTTTCATCTATTGTTCAGTCTTGATAAATCGTATATTTTGATAAATTATTTTTGGTAAATCTTCTGAATACCAAAATTCGTATTTGTAAGCTTCGGATTGAATATTTGTTATAACATAAAAGAGAAAACATTTGGAAAACTGTACAGAAAGTTTAGAACCAGCAGAGAAATATATTTTTTGAATACAGATGAAAACCATTTATCATTCTCACAGATATTGTTGACGATTGCCTTCTAAACACTGGCAAGCTAATTGGTATTCAGTTATCTACCCTTGACTTGGGATGTGATTTAATGGTGAGATAATACCAAATGACCAGTGAATCCAAGATGGCTGATGACATGGTTTATTGAATGATAAGGACGTACTAAGCTGAATAAATGTTAATAAACGGTTATTGTCACGAAAATCATTAGCAAAGGTAGAAATTGGTAACTAACCTGCCATATGTGATCCTTGTAAGAAAGCAGGTGTGTAAAGGTTTGATTGTTGATTGGTGGACTGATAAGGAAGATGCGGTGCCAGACTTGGCCGAAAGTTGTTTGGCAATTGTGAAGTAGAGGCAGTCTGCACTCCTGGATGTCGAGGAGTTATTGGAGGCAAAGGCCGTCTGGGACTAATCAGAGATGGTGCCGGTGCTGGGTTACCATTAAGGCTGGGAAAGAGGTTACAAAAAAGACAAAAACAATTAACGTTTGAAAGAAATGAAGTTGTGTTTTTGTTCATTTATGTGATGCTACCAAAAAAGATTTGAAAACTCATGGAGCAAAAAAGTTTCCTCAAAGAAGATGATAGAAAAAAAAATGAGATTCTTTACTTCCTGATGGAGTGATTTCTAGAGATGTGTGAAATGTCAACTGAGATATGAAAAACACTGGATAACTTGATGGATGAAAAGATTGATCAATCCGTTCAAATTCTTGAAACTTTAGGGAGTAAATCATCTCTCTTTCTTTCTTTCTCTCTCTCTCTCTCTCTCTCTCTATATATATATATATATATATATATATATATGCATATGTACATACATATATAGAATTGCTCTTATCATTGAGCTAAACAGTCGGTGGTAATGCAAAAGCACGAATAACTGTTTCAACCCCAAATTCTCATTTTGTTTATTCACGATCTATATCTGCTCTACTTGTTTCTTTCAACATGACAGTCATGCTATTAAAAATAAAGATCCAACAGAATGATTATAAATTATGTTATATTATATTCTTATTTGAAATGATCTCCTGTCATTAAATGATGAATGCAACATTTGGCCTAGACGATGTGAGTAGAATGAACAATTTAAGAAAAAAGGGCTGCTGCAGGAATCGGACCTGTGTTCGATTGGGTGGCAGCAGTCCCATTTTCTCTTATTGTTTATTCTATTAAGATTATTTGAAGAAAATATTGAGCACCAAAATTATTTCCAATGGGACTTTGTTTAAAATAGTATTGTTTAAAATTGATGTAGAATTTCAAATTACCTTTCATTCTGCTCTTCCAGAAAAGGCAAAGTGTTAGAATTCATGGGGCTTCCTTGGATGGTGGCTGGGGACTGGTGGTTAGTCACATTGTTTGTGGAGGCTGCTGTTCCGCTTTGACTAGAATGACTACCAGAAAAACCCATTCCTTCAAGGAAAACAGGAAAATACAATATTTTAGGGTTTTAAGTAACATCACATCTCAGCAAGAAAGATATTTCATTTTGTAAATAAAGCAAAGCATCCTGTTTCTTAATGGACAACTCAAATGGAATATGGAGACCGGTAATAAAGTACCGGTCTCTTCTGCATGTGTCAGTTAAGTGATCCTTGCAAATTTAAAGTTTAGTTGAGACCAGTTTTTATGGCCACCCCCTTGGCAGTATGCAAATCTACTGAAAGGATACCTTTGCCCTAATGACACAGCTTAGTGTGAACTCAATTAGCTACTGAGTGCATAGGATATTTGTCCTAATGAAGAGTTTTCCATATTTTTTGCTCATTCTGGTAATCAAACCCAGAATCTTCTGTGAGGGAAGCAGATGTACTAACCATTACACTACCTGAGTGGACTATCGGTAAGACTGATCATTAATTCATGTAACTTGATCAAATATTGGGAGATATATGTTATTTAGAAAAAAATAGATGAAGTGTTTTTGCTATTGGCATTTTTTGCCAATTCTACTCTATCTTATTATTGTTGCTTTTTAGCACTCTGGGTCAATATGTATTCAATCATTAAGCCATCATAGCCATTAAAGAGGGTTCTATCCTTTTTATATATGTTGGCTTGTGAATTTATTTGTGTGTTCCCACATTTCTAGCCATATCGTTTTGTCTACAGATTTGAAAATTGGCATTGGTACTCCACAAGATCCCATCTAAAAATGAAAGATAATATGGGAGTGTAAACTCGTCTCAAAATCTCAGACAAAAACTTGTTTAAAATGCAATAAAAGAAACAGTTATCAATAAATACTTCCTTAGGATTTCTAACTACAATATATGTGGATATAAGATGGTCATTTAATTAAAAAAAACCTCTCCAAAACTATGCTAATATTACACTGCATTCAATGTGCTGGTATTATAACTAAGGGGCTGTTTACCAAAGCTCGATATGGACAATAATAAGGCTTAGATGAATGACAATCTCCAAAATATGCTTGTGAACCATTTGTTTTATAGTCCGACATAAAAAGTAGATGGATTAATCTATGTAATTTAGAAAAGCATTTCTTATATTGGAGGAATTTCTGAATTAATATTATGTTGGTTTTGCTAAATGGTATTTTAGTTTACCTTGAACCAGTTTTCATTTTATTCTCTTTTGTGTATAATTTTAGACATTTTCCATTTTGAAAAATAAGCAAAAAGCATGAATGAACTAATTTCTTAAGTATTTATTTCATTCATAAATTTTGAACATCCTAGAAATATGTAAAGAAAACTGGTGACGAAAATTTGGCACAGAAAAAATTATTTCTAATTTAAGTAAAGTTGGCAAACAACAGTTTTGGAACTTATGATTACATTATCAGAAATAATGTTTTTTTTTATTGTACATGGTTACCACAAAAATTCTTCTTTTTTAAGTGAAGAAAAGTGCAAACCTCTGAGTACATCAATTGTTGACTCTCCATCTTTCATTCATCCAATTAGTTTCATTCACTCCCAAAAGAATTTCATCCAACTTTGGATGAATCATTCACCAATCTGAGAAGCACTGATATAAGCCATGTCTTATGCCTATAGGCCTATATTTAGTTTGCATTACCATTCCGATATACTTCTATTTTCCACGTATTTCTAAGTATATCAAAATCGGTTGAAGAAATTAACTTTAGACATAAACCAACCTGGATACATATCGGTGCCAGCAAGAGAACCGTTGCTCTCTGTGTCCATTGGAGAGTCTTCTGGTCTAATTTGTTGGATGGATAAACAATTGGTCAACATATCAGGGGTGAATTCATCTTTGCATCGTACCTGCAAGTCGCAAAAGATAGAAGAATTTTAGATATTTTTGTATTGAGGAGTTCCAGTTTCATGGGAAAGATCATGTTTACAAGATGTGCACGCCCCTCCCACATGCAAACTTACAGCCTTAGTGAGAAAAAAAAAAGAAGAAAATAACTGAAAGTAGAGCGATCTGATAAAAACTTTTGCAAACCTGAAATGGTGTTTAGCAAAAATGCAATTACCAAAGATTTATATAAAAAAATATTTTGAGCGTTCCCAGACCTGGAAAATGGTGTTAATGGTCATATACTATCTGAAGTCAAGCTAGTAGGAGGTACAGGAGATTGTGTTGTAAGAGAGCGAGGGAGAGGATGTACGCTACCTCTATAAAGTCTGACTGCACAAAAAATGCTGAATACAATTTTCACCTAGACAGGATGAAAGACAGAGGTTGCAAAGACGTATAGAATATAATGGCAAGAGGGACGGAATGAGAATTTGAGAGAGGGAAAGAGGGAGAATGTGAGAGAGAGAAAGAGAGGAAGAGAGGAAGTAGTAAAAGAAAAGCAATAAGAAAACGAAAGAAATAATCAAGTGTCGATGGTTGATACCTAATCTCCCAGGGTCGGGCCATACATCAATGGGCAGCTTAATTAACCCAGGGAAAAAAACTCCCAGAATTTGCAGCCATTATGGTGAGAAATAGACTATGACCAGTAATTAAGTA
Source organism: Thysanoteuthis rhombus (assembly GCA_963457665.1). Classification (NCBI taxonomy): domain Eukaryota; kingdom Metazoa; phylum Mollusca; class Cephalopoda; order Oegopsida; family Thysanoteuthidae; genus Thysanoteuthis; species Thysanoteuthis major. The sequence continues at coordinate 74,890,853 of OY735204.1, read as the reverse complement.
AGAGTTGGAGAAATTATAAGCCACTGTAAGTTTTCAAGTAGTTCTGTCTGTTTATCTATCCAACCATTTGCTGCCTGTTTAGCTGTGGTCTGTCACTTGTACAGTAAGACTGGTTGGTAGGGAAGCTGCTAATAAGCTGCTATAAGTGGCTCTTGTTCATGTCCAGTAGGTTGAACAACTGCCTGCTCGCCCGGACCTTCAGCAGTTAACATCAAGATGGAGTAATGAGCAATTAACCACTATCGATCAACCAGATTTTTCCTGTGGGCCATCTTGACTGCTCGATCTCACATTAGTGGCCCCCAGTTTCAGGAGTGTTCTTGGCTCTTCCAAGTGAAAAAAGCCTTGGTAATATTTCTATGAAAAAAAATTATAAATGAAAGGGTCCATTGTTACAATCGGAAAAACAAAAAAGAGATCACATTGGTCTATATGATAGGTTTTCCAGAAAGTAATAGTATTTTTTTCATACCTTAATACTTGTCAGCAAAAAAAGCAATCTGTATGATACAAATAGAGTATCACATTTAAATTTTCTTATATCCAATGTTCATTTACAAGTTTTCTTTTTTTACAAGTTTTCTCATTGTACAAGTTAAGTTTTCATATTTTGCAAGTTTTCTCAATTTACAAGTTATCTCATTACACAATTGCCTTTTTCTTTAAAGGCAGGAGTCATCAGTCCCTGACAACAGTGTGGACAAAAGGGACTCTCATATAATTTTTCTCTTTGATTACAGACTCAGGAATGAAGTATCTGAAACTGCATGAAGCATCAACCAAGAATTTGGCCAAGGATTGGTTCCTGTTTGCACAATACGGAGTTGGTTCCAAAGGTTTTGGTAAGGAAATGGGAATCTTAATGATTTTGAATGTCCAGCAAGGAAGTGATCCTCTGATGATGACACACTAAGGGAAGCAGTAGAGGTAGAAATCAAAGGGTCTACACGCTTGCAGGAATATCGGGAAAAGCATTTCTTCTTGTGGACTTTTATTTTTCAAAACATTTTGACAAGTTTATAAAGAATAAATAGTTCCAAAACTAAGCAGCTGCAAAAGAAGCTTTGGAGTCGTTTATTGAGCCTTGGGATATTGATTCTTACTGTAAGGACATAAATGACTTTATCAAATATTGGCAAACGTCTATTCAATCACTTGGAAACCGCACTTTGATTAAACCTGTTATCAGCCTTTTTACCTTGTTCATTTTAATCTTTCGTTTATCCTTGAAAAAAACGTCATCACTTTCTGGACAACCTTGAGGGTCAGGTCAATTTTTGCATTTTTCAAATCTTATAAAGACAGCTGCACCCTGAAGACTGCAAATTTGTGTATGATATTCCCCCCGCCCCCGATGAATATAGGATAGGTGGTGCTGACCTCTGATGGACTCCAAAGGTAAATTTAGGCATTTTCAAACTTAAGGAAGATGGCTGCACCCTAGAAGCTGAAAAATTGTGTACATGGGTAGCTTGACCCCAGGATGATAGGTGGCACCCAGGAAAAAATTTTGTTCACCTGTGGGTGAATCATTCCCTAGTTCAAAAAACACTGCTGTGAATATTTATAAGCAATAATTTACCCTTTTTCTCTGTTGCTGCTGGTCTTTCTGTGTGTGATTTTTGAAATGTTTCCGCAAGGAGCTGGGGTCAGTGTAACGTTTTGTACACCCAGGCACCTGACAAGCATAAGGTTTCTGCAAAAGATAAGCAAAAGTAATTTATGTGTCTTGGAAATAATTTCACTCATAAAATTGAAGCTTTTCATTGTATACTATTTGTAAATTGATAACAATGATTTTGGATAGATGGGTTACTCTCCAAAAACTACTAACACTGCTGACATCATCTTCCTACCACCTTACTGATATGTATAAAAATTGTTTGTGATCAGAAATTTATGCAAGCATCACTAACAGAAGAGGGTTATTACATGTATAATGTAAATGGATTGCAAATCAGTTTTACTATAGAAATACATTAAAAATCAGGAAGAAAGGGATTGTCAGTGGTCAGGAATAAATGCAAGTGTTACAGACTGAATAAAGATATTATATCTATATTACCCTGCATTCAGAACTGTCAGTTAGCTTTGATACTGGTAAAAATTCTGATAGGGAATATAAATATCTACTTCTTACACCCACGTATAAGTACTGGGCTAAGCATGATTGTTTAAGATGATAACCTTAGTCAGAGTAGGTAACCCACCAGAGTTCAAGATGTCTATGACTTCCATAGACTTGAATAACATTACACTTGGCAACAATCATTAATAAATGTTGACTTGTATTTTCTTTCATCTAAATATTTCAGTTGCTTTTTATCACAACTTTACTTGGGGTTATGGCCGTTAGTAAACAACACCAATCAAAAATAAAAATGATTTTCCAGTATTTTATGAATTTTCATTCCTTCTTACCTCCATCTTGATTTGTTAGTCATTTTTATGAAAACTTCAACTTTGGTCATCATGGCTGTGAGCAAACAGCTCAATTGGAAAGAGAAACTTTACTGTGAGAATTGAACTCATGACCCTGTGACCAGATGGAAGCCAGGTTAAAGCCCAGCTGTGATACCACTCAGCATAAAAGCTTTGTGGCTCACAGAAGTCTATTTTCACCTTTTAAATATACCCTTTATTCCGAATATTGGTGCCATATTGTTTATGTTTTGAGAACTTATAGTATTATTGAATGATAAGAACGACTAAGAATCAAAATGAATGTAAAAAGTTATCGAAATCAATGAAATATTGGGTCACAATACCTCATCTGATAATAAATGATAATAATAATAATATTGCTGTAATATTACACTTGGCCACACAGTATTGCAAACAAGCATATTGTAATTGTGAAGCAAGTGTAATCCAGGAGGTAAATCTCCTCAAGATGAAAATAGTATATTATGTCTTTTGAGTATCATGAAGACAATATGCGTTTCAGATTGACAAAACAATGTTGACAAAGCAGTGTTGATGAAGGTGAAGGCTTTTTGGTGTCCGTAATTAACAATGTAAGACAAAAAGCCAATTGGTTTTCTGAGCTGACAGTTAGCGGACAGGTTCAGGTGATGTGAATATTGAAAATCAATGTTGGATTCAGATCCTGACAAACAGATCTGAATTGTTACCGATTTAGAAATAACAAGGTGGAGATGGGGGGGGGGGGGTAGGTTGCAATTCAACAACAAAGAATTTGGTGTTATTTTGGGACAAAAAATATAGACGGAGCCAGAATGATGGATATCTTACGGCTGATAGAGAAGCTGCCAAAATGTAGAAATGTGTTTGTTATTGCTTAGATGGTAGATTGTCAGGCAAGAGAATGTTGAATGTAGTGTGAGAAGAATAATTTATTGTGACTAGAAAACAAATTTGTCACATTTGAAGTTCTTATAAAATCAGGGAGGAAGGGATAGTCAGAAGTAAGGAATCAATGAAAGCATTTCTGACAGTGTCATCATCATCATCATCATCACCATCAGCCTTTTAACATTTATCATTGGAAATAGACTTTCTCTCAAATTTACCAGATCTCTCAATTGTGAGCATTGATTTCTGAACTTGTCAAGTTTCTTATTATTTTATTGGATCAAATTTTGTATATGATCTCGGGAGATCCTCATTGTGAATTGTGATGTCTAGTGGTTGTTTGACATTCTTGCAACCTAGCCTGCCCATTGCCATTTTATTTTTTGAAAAATTATTATTATTTTTTTTCTAATGGGTTTTATGATATCTCTGACTTTTGTTTTTCTCAACTGAACTGTGCTGCCTTGTAATCTTTCCATTTGATGTTAAGCATGATATTTTCTTATAACGACATGAAATTGATATATTTTGTTAGGTCACTGACATGTTCTGTCCAATTCATTTAGTGTGTTACAGACAAAAAAATATCTTGCTCTTTTTTTCAGAAACTGTCAACATAGGTGTCTTCAGTTTTTAAGTAGTTTTGGCTATGTAAATATTGTACATACAGGACATACCAATGGAGCTAGATGGCTGAAAATTGAAACACTTTTCAAAAAAGTGCTTTTGGTGTCTCTATGGACCAACAATACCCAAATTTTTTGCAGGTATTTTTTAGATAATTTTAAATAAAAGATCGATTTTTTAAGATGATTTTAGTTAATTCTCTAAATTATTGGTTCCAGTACATGTGTGGGCTATGGTGATTAATTGATGCGAGTTATGGATATTTGATTCACTTTTGATTTTAATCAATTAATTTGAATTATTGGATGAAGCATTATAACAATATCTTTCTTATTATCAATTTTTTTTGGACAAATTAGACAAATTACTGACTCTGTGATGTCCACAATAGAGAGGTCTAACAAATCTTAGGGAGGGTCTATGTCTAATGATGGACGCTTAAAGGCTGATGATGATGAGTTTTTAATACAACAATATTTAATTTATTTTTCATTTCAATTTATTCTTGTTATTTGATGAAGTATTGTAACAATATTCTGATTATTAATTTTGACTTGTTTTTATCTTCATCTTAATTTTTTATTTGTGATAAAAGCAACTAAAATTCAAGATGAAGGTTAAAATTATCTTATAAAATATGGCTGACTGGGTAAATTTGGCAAAATCTATGAGTTGTCAATACTCTAAACTGTTTTGTTTTTTGGCTTCTAAACCTATCAAGCAAAACAAAGGATTTTCAAATATTAAAAAAAACAAAACTGTCAACTGACCGTATCCATGTGAGTTCGCTGGTGCTTGGCACGATCAGATGAGTTGCTGAAAGCTTTTCGACATTCTGAGAATTGACACAAATATGGCTTCTCTCCAGTATGTGAACGGAGATGGATTTTCAGGTTTTCAAGACGAGAGAATGCTTTGTTGCAGCCTTCAAACTAATAAAACAAAAGAACAAACAGAAAAACAATTCAAAATATTTTATAAAACTTTTTAGAATCATATATACTTGAATATAAAATGAATTTTTTTCCCAGTAAAGAAACAGCCCCAAATCAACAATTTGACTTACACTCTGGTTAGTCAAAAATGGCCAATATATGAATACAGTGTCAATTGACACTCTGTATATTAGCGAGTGATAATGCCTGTTGTTTAATCTGTTGTTTTTATCAATTCATTACCGTCGTTTTGTATGAAATGCTATGCTGGTAGTATATGGTGGGTATTGTGTGATATCTATTTTAAATGATTTTTTTCTGGTAGTTTTGTCATCACAGATGAGAATTTCACTTTTATGACCTGAAAACAATGATCTATCAGTCAAAGATGAAAGATATTCATTCAGAAGTGGATATATCTCATGACCATGTTATGGCAGATTAATGGACAAGGCTTACATTTAAGTCAGTTGATTTTCTGAGATTTTATGCTCAACTCTGTACATGATTTATATTCCTCAAAATATGGTACTAGAAATACTGAGATACTCAAGATCTTATAAACAATTGCCTGCTGGAATTACAAGTTGAGCTCCTTCCCCTCCCCTCTCCTTAGGCTGGAATTTTCAGCTAGGTCCTGGGGGAGGTCTTATTTTTTGATCACATAGAATCAAGAGCATTCATTGAACCCTACCTTATTTGAGAAATCATCACCAAAATGAAGTCTTGAATTGCATACAACCTAAACATTTAGGGAAATCAAAAAGATTTTTTTTTTAGAAACTGCAAAATTTTTAACTTTAAAGCTGTCCCCTTGAGAATGTATGAAAAATTTGGTTGGGTGAATCAGACTTTTAATATTATATAGAATTAGATGGAAATCAGATCATTATTATCAGAGTGAAGGCGAATGCAGATGTTACAAAAGTTCTTTTTTCCCCAAAATCCAAAAACTTTTTACTTTAAAACTATCCCCTACGTCCATCAATTATACATGCTAAATTTGGTAAAGCTGTGTCCATGTTTAGGTGGTTATAGTGTCAGTGATAGAAATGAAGGGTTTGCATGGCATATACCTACTTCTCGATTTCCATGTTTTTTGCATGTTCAATATCTACAAATGAAGACATTACTGCATACCTATTTCACAAAACCCAGCCTGACCGTACACCTAGTTACCAAAACTCATTTCCACCTCTGTATAGTGTGATAAACAAACAGACAGTTCTCACTTATATATATTGATGTTTTTCTACAGATTTTGGGTTGGTCAAAACTCACCTATGTTACAGACATGTTTCAATTTTTTCTGCAGATGGTTGGATTAAGAGTGTTGTTTCTGTGGTGGTTAAGATGCCTATCATAATAAAGCAATAAGTTGAGTTTAAAGATCACTCATTGGAAGTACACGTACACATTCTGTAAACCATAAAGCTCTTGAAATTGAAGATTTTTTCCATGAATGTCATTTGCAGACCAAAGCTCATGTTTTGACCTGACATAACCCACATTAACCAAGGTTGCCTCAAAGACCTTGAAGAGCACATCAGAAGTTATTATTTTGAGATAATCTTGGCTTAACCCACACATCACAGCGATCCTACTTGTCAGATGTGCCTCTGCTGTTCATGGATATTTTGTTTAATTTTTGGTGAAATTTTTTTTCCACTCAGACCTAACTTGAGAGTTCATTGACTATGAAGAAAGATCAAGTTAGTTTGTGTGCATAAGATCATTGAACCAGAATTTATGTTACCTCTACAGTCTTTTGTCCTAGACAATACCAGGAACTTTTGCTAGTATGTATAAATAAAATACACTGACGCAATCAGCTAAAAATCATTTGCACTGTGTAATAATTAGTTTACCCAAACTGTAAAAAAATGACAGTAGTATATTTTTGATTGCACTGGTCTTATAAAAATATTAAAATATTTGAATTTTCTTGTTTATATTCAACCAAAATGTACCCAGATTTTTTTTACACATTTGTAAAAAAAGAAAAAAGAGGCTACTCTATAATTAGCATTCAATAGTTATCTCCCTTGAGAAATGTTTCAGACAGAAAATATAGTCTATCATATGGTGTTTTAATTTTGCTTGTGGTGGTGCAGAAGAATAATTATTTCTCCATTATGACTTCTCTGCTATTCCAATAATACAGAATCTGTTTTGGTAACCAATTTTCCTTCCAGATTTTTCCATTCATCTTTGAAATATGTTGAAGCATTCTGGCGTTGAGATTGCAAAAGCAACATCTGGAGAACAGAAGCCTGATTTCCACATAGGATTTCAAAGAACAGATTTCAAATCATGTTAGGAACCATCAACCAAAACTGTCATCAACAATATAGGTTTCCTTCAGTTTTTAAGTTGGTCTGGATGGTATGTACGTATCATGCATGCTGGCCACACCAATGGGGCTAGAGGGCTAAAAATTTAAACATGTACTCTTTATTATGTCAAGAAAAAGTTTTTGTTTTTTGACCCCCCCCATGTAAGTTTATGCTAAATTAGTCCCTTTGTTTGTGTCCAGCAGTGTTCACTCTTGTTTTTTTTGAAAATTCAGACTTTTTTGGTGATTACCGCCAAACAAAAGGTGAGAAAAGTAACTAATTCATTGATCATCACCTTTTTCAGTTTTTTTTATCACCCCAACATGATATGCTGCCAGAAGATGTCGGTCAACAAACGGTTACTATCAAGTGACCAACCTGATCTTTTTTCAAACAACAATATTCTTTTGTTCACTGGGTCTGTTCCTGTAATGATTATAACAGTTATAAATGAATAGGTGCGGTGTGGCCAAGCAGTTAGCATTGCAGAAAATTGAAACCAGAGAAGTGAGTTCAAATCCTGGCTGAGACAGTACACATTAACTTCAACCTAATGCTCCCAGGAATGGCAAGACTCCATCACTTCTCCCCCTAGCTATTGACGAATAGCAGGGCTGACCGAGCATTTCAGATTTGTTTAGTGAAGAGATGATAAATCTGAATTTGAACTACAATGCATAGAAGAGAGAAGAGCATGATGTGACATGCAGAGCACCTTGGTCATCCACTACATCGTGGTCAGTCTCTAGCGGTCTTGGCAGCATCTCTGCTCTGGACCCTGGCTTACATGGATGAAAGAGTGAGGCTGACAAAGTGCCCTGCTCTCCCTTTTTTTAAAAAAACCATTAGCTGTGTAAGGCCATCTATCTCAGGTGCCAGGTGAGTGCACCAGCCCCTGTGAAAACCCACAACTGCTAAAGTAAAAAAAAAATCAATAGGTCTTCATGAATGGTTCGAGAAACAAAGATAAATTCATCATCTTGTGTGTTGCTCTACAAAACAAACTGGACACAAACTAAGGGACCAATTTATCATAAACTTACACTGCAAAATGAACCTCCCCACCAAAAACCCATTTGGAGAGAAATTTTCAAAAAATAGAAATACGTTTTTTTCTAGACATGATAAATGTTTAAGTTTTCAACCCTTTAGCTCTAGCAGTGGATGTGTGAGGTGGAATTGTTTATATGTTAAGTAGAATGCCATGTGAGGGGTGATCAATTAGAAAAATTGGAAGAATGGGTGATGAATGGATATGTTACTTCTCTAGTCTCTTGTTTTACTACAGTGATCACTAAATAAGTCTGAATTTTTACAAAGCAAGTGTGAATGCTGCTGGACACAAACTAAAGGACCAATTTACTATGAACCCTCATTGCAAAATGAACTATAAAAAACTATTTGGGAGGGTTTTTCAAAAAAACAAAAAAAAGTTTTTTTCCAGGTATAATGAGGAGTACATGTTTAACTTTTCAGTCCTCTAGCTCCATTGGTATGGCCTGTATGCATGATAGGTATATAGCCAGCCAGTTGGCCAATGAGTCATCAGCCAGTCAGAGCAGCTAAAAAACTGAAGAAACCAATGTAGTCAGTTTTAATTAGATTGATGTTTCTGTATTCAAGGTGTATATGCAACAAAAACATCATGTCTGGTCATTTTGTCAAATACCATAGCACTGACACACAATCAGCCGGCAACAGTTTCATTTTAGTTTTGGATGTTTTAATGTGGATTGACTTTATAAATCAATTTGAAACAAATAGATTTGTCACAGAAACAATTGTTGATAAATATTGTCAGATGCTTTCAAAAATTGTATGTACAATTCCGCAGGTTTTGAACAGAATCTCTTCTTTTTTTCTTCCTAAATGAAATTTATAAAAAGAAAAATTATCTTCTTATTTCTGCCTTGTTAAGAGAACGAAGAATCACAAAAAGGAAAGCCAATGATGTAAGCATATACAAGTCACCATTTCATAGCCTTTCATGCCTTCTTGGAAGGACATTGGACACTGCTTGCTTGCTTGCTAGCCTTTCTGGTAAACATACATCCTACTCCTACATGCCACTACCAACATCTAAAAGCCTATGACCAAATACAGCTATGTGATGACTTGCCTTGGGGAACATTTTGGTAATATGGATACAACTCCATCTGGGTATAAATTGATCATTGTAGGGTGAAGTGAAATATATGCACTACTTAACATAAGATACCATTACACATACATATTTACCAAAACGTCAATATTCTACATATGTCCTCCTTTCCCTTCCAAAGAGAAAGGAACAAATGTCATCCAGTACATTTCTTTCACCAAGTCATTGCCTCAACCCACAAAGGCGTCTGCTCTTTTAATTCTCCTTCTGGTCTTTCCTGTTTGGAGAACTTTAAATAAACATGATGAGTACAGGGTGTTCTCTCTGGGTAGTTAACAATAAGATGACAAACATTTTTGTCATTCACTATAGAAGTTCAATGACCGAAATTTCTGTCATCAAGGGTTAATAGGTTTTGAGCTCTTATGAAGACGTATCTGTGATCGGACATAAGGCAGTCAGGCGTAACATAAATCAGCATATGACTGTATAACAAGGTGGACTAAGGTGGAAAATTCTATCTATGCATTATTCTGGAAGCCATTAGATGTCTAGCAATACTGGATAACCTTGCTAGTTTACATACTGGTCAGCTTTTAGGCCCATGAATAAAGAACTGGTTTGCTTGACCAGAACTGACTTTTGCAATTTGACGTCTTAATCACAGTTTCTCTTAACTGATAACCAACCCTACTTCTCTCCCTTTTTTCTCTCATTTTCTCCTCCATTTCATTTCCTGTTGGTATCTCTCAGCACTGATTATAAAAATATTTAATGAGCAGTTTGAAATAGGACCTACATTTCCTATCTGGCTTGGGCTTATTACCAGGTTAACAAGGTGCCTGATCTCTGCTGCACTCTCCTGCACTTTTTTTCCCTCTTCTTCATCACTACTCTCTCTATCTCTCATTCTTCTCTCTCTTTGACTTCTCTCCTTCCAGTTAGCCCTCCATTCCATCTGCTTGTCATTCCTTTTAAGCTTTTTAATCACACAAAAATAAACGGTAGCCATCTTCACTTTTCTGCTGTAGTCTGCTTGTCCAATAGTGCAGCCATGTTTTGCTTTATGTTGTAAAGCTTTATTTCACCTTACTGATCACCTTACTGTTCAAAATAGATTGGGCCTGAGCCAACTAAGTGGATATTTCATACAAATTATCCATCAGTCGGGAAAACTGGTTTTCTGACCTCACTTGCAGGGCATAAATACAAAATAAGACTACAAACTAATTAAGAAAGCTGACTACACAGACATAGAGAGATGCGTTTGGTTCTCGTTGTTTCTAATTTTGGTGAGAAGCTGATCTATTGGGATGTATCAAAAATAGTTTCATTTTGAGGCCAAGTCTAAAATACTGCTTTAAAACCGCCAGAATCTCCAAACTTGTATCCGTCACTTTCATAATGTCTTGATATATAAAATAATATTTTCATAACTTGTTAGTCCTCCAAAAGAAACTGTTGTGTGACCAACATCTCTGAGCAGTATACTGTGTTGGGGGTGATCAATTAAAAAAATAGGAAAACGGGATGATCAATGAGTAAGTTGCCGCTCCTACTTTTTGTTTGGCAGTGATCACCAAATAAGTCTAAATTTTCAAAAAAAGTAAATGTGAATACTGCTGGTCAAAAGGTAAGGGATCAATTTAGCATAAACTTACACTGCAAATTGAACCACCCACTAAAAGCCTGTTGGGGGGGGGTTAAAAAAGTTTTTTTCTTGACAAAATAAATGTAAGTAAATGTTTAAATTTACAGCTCTTTCAGAAATGGGGGGGGTTGAACTGAGAGAAACTATTAAGGAAGAATTTAATTCTAAATGCCTACCAAGTTATTCAACAACTTTGGATCAAGATGTTTTTATATCATATCAGCTGTTCCAGGACAATCGATACTTTCACTATTAATTGCCTTGAATCTGTATTTGGTTCTTTGCCAGTGTGAGATGGCACAGGACAAAGAAATTTCACTCAAAATACCTCGTCAGACACTTTTGGCACTGCTTTGCTGACTGAGCAACTTACGATGCAGAAGATCAAATCGAACCCTTAACCCTTTGGAGCCAGACCCTTTAAAAATTGTTCCTTTAGGAATGTTGTTGTACCAAAGCCAATCAGATTCTGACAAGAAGAAAATCCTTCCTTTTGAATGATCGCTTTTTATGAGTATTGTATACAGAAATGATTGAAGCCAAAGAGTAATATAAGGCTGTGAGGCATCACTCAGAGAGTGATTGATAACTTCCAGGGAAGAAAAGATATTTGTCTGAAATCTTTTGTGTATGTTCATTGCATGATAAACTTTGTTTTTTCTGTAGAAGTTGTTCCCCCAAAATGTAACAAAATGCCATTTTTTACTCTCGAGTCAACTTTTGGTAATATTGCACAATATGAAAATTGCAATTAATAAATATTATCAATAAATGCATCAATGGATCCCAACACAGAGCATTTTATTGTATTTTTTGAGCTTTAAAATCATATACATATATATATATATATATATATATATATATATATATATATATATATATATACACAAATATATATATATATATATAAATTTATAATATGATAGGTATACTCAAATCAGTCCCAAGTCACATTTGTTTGAAATGGTGAAAATAAAGAAATTTTGGACCGGTGCCAAAAGATCAAACTTATCCTTTATCCTACCCTAATCAAAAATTCCAGCACAAGATTTTAGGCATTGTTGGTTCAAAATGACCACAAAGACCCAAAAAAGCACTTTTTTGAAAAAACTAAGAAAAGGTCTTTTCAGATGGTGTTAACGTCATAGCCCCCAAAATGTGGTCAGGAGCATCAGTAGACACACACACACAAGCAAAGAGAGAAGAATCTGTTGCTGACTTTGCTGGTTGGTTAGGTGGGCCATTTGTGGGGCTACAGTGATTTGATAATCAGAATCATTCTTTCTTATGTTATATAAAATTAGTACAAAAGATAAAAATGAATGTAAACTTTAAAAAGTAGATTTCCATGGATGTACAAGATATGGCAATTGAATAACATGATTGGGTTAGCATTAATCAAACCACATGGTACACATTAACCAATGGCTGAGCATGAACAACCCCTGACAGTTTCAATCCACTTACATCTTTATCTGGCTTTTTTGTATCACTTGTTGTAAAAATAGTCAATCGACTGATTTTGGAGAGGGAATAATGTTCAATTGGCAATACTTAGGGAAGTAAGTTCAAATTACAAAACTTGTATTGGTTACTTTGGAGGAAGGATGTTAAAGTGATCCATACATTCATACAAACATTCACAGGCATGAAGCAAATAAGTGACTTACATACACACATATGCATGCATGAACTCACACTACCTAAGTAAGGTTTAGTATGAACTTTCTCAATGAAAAGACATTTTGCATTCTACAAACTTTATTTCTATTGAATGAAACTCATAAAGGTCCACGATGCAAGAAGCATTGCCTTGGAATTTCATGAAACCTTTTTGGCAGAACAATTACCTTTACTTTTGCTTGTTAAAACTAACATCAAACAAATATTGTTCTATGAATAAATTTGTTCTGTGCTACATACAAATTTGTCTTTTCATTCATTTCATTGAACCTTGAACAATGCCAACTAAAAATTATTGTTGTAGATAGATATATACAATCATCACAAATTATGACCGCTACAACATGCAAATGTCTGCTTCCGAGCATTTTGTGAAAAGCCCCGTAAAAAAGACGAATACTTACTGTGCATTTATTTGGTTTTTCTCCAGAATGTACTCTCATGTGTATCAAGAGTTTATACCTGGCATTGAAGGGTTTTAGACGTCGCAGACAACCCTGCCAAAAGCAGGTAAAGTCTTCAGCCTTGCGCTGGTCAATGTGCACTTTTTCGATATGTCGTACAAGCTCATCTTGCTCATCAAAAAGAAGGTTGCAGTCTATCCACTTACAAACTTGCCTCTTTTCTCCATCTTCAAATGGCTCAGTTTTCACTGACGTCACCGACTGGAGGCATGATGGTGCCACGTATGGAAGTCCGGTCTGTTGTTTCATTTTCTGCTCTTGAAGAGCTTGTGCATAAGAAGGGGGTGGCCGTATGTGAAGGCCAGTGTTGGTACTCGGATTGCTCTGGGCTACAGCAATGGAGCTAGGTGCACTGCTCACCAAAGGATTATTGTTATTGATATTATTGTTGGTATTAATATTATTGTTGGCATTTGTGACTGTGTTATTGTTGGTGTTGTTGGCACTGATACCACTCGTGCTGTTGTGGTTTGGGTTACTGTTGTTGTTGAGTGTTGCTGTGGAGGAAACAGGAGCGCTGGCGTCAGGAAATGCGAGAGCTGACTGTTCCGACTCCAAAAACGCCATGTGTTGGCTGTTGTACATCTGTTCCACAAACGGCACTTGATCATGAGGAATGACCAATTGATTTCTCATGAACGGATCCTTGCTGTCATTTGAGGGCAAAAGGTAACTCTCCAGATTGCTTACCCCTGTGTGGAAATCGATTTCCCGTTTCATATTTGATATTGTCCCCTGGCACATATAATTGAAGTTTCGGCTACCCGAGGAACCAGACCCCGAATTAGGTGTGCCGCAGCTCCGGGCTGATAAGTGTCCAATGTACTGTGGGGAGAAACTTGCAGAAGAGATCCGTGAACTACTGAGCGAGCTGGGAGATACCCTGATCAGAGTGGTCAGCTCAACACCATCAATGCACAACGGAGAAGTTGTTTTGCCGGACAGGCGGGAACTCATATTGGCCGAGTGGCGGGGACTATTGCTAAATGAGAAAGGTGTGGGTGGATTTTCTGGCAGACAATACGGGGACAGTGACTTTGTAGTGTCAAAGTGCAAAGGATGACTGTCATTACCAGATAAAAAGTTGCTGTCTGGGAGATCATGGCCACTTAAAGAATTGGCTAAGAACTTTTTATTGGCATCGATTCGGCATGGAGAAGGCTCGAGAAATGAAGATTTGTCATTTGGATTGTTGTTGGGAACAATACTGTGCATGGATGAACCATTTGATTGGTCCATGGATCCAAAACACATTGAGGACGAGTGAGAGGGAAGATTTTCTCTGGGACTAGAGTGAATGCTCGAGATTTCACTCGGTGTTGGTGTGTGGGTTTGTAGAATACTGTTTCCAGGAAGATAATGGCAGGAGTTTGCATTGTTAGGATTTTTATTCAGGGGTTCCAAACGGACGGTATTAAATCCATTGTTTTGATTGCTTTGCCTTACGTTTAAACCGATACACTGAGGTCCATAAGGTCCTTGGTTTCCATCTGAAGAGAAATAAAAACAACAGATTCAAAATCAACTTGCCATCACAGTCAATTGTTGAACAACTGTAGGGCAAAAAATTGAAGTCAAGTAAAAAAATTCAATCGAAGAATAAATATGGTCAGAATAAATTTTATCTATGACATCAGTGGTGTTTTCCACAAGGAAACATCTAAAATTATTAGAAACATCTAGATTCTTCATGGAAAAACTCTACAAGGATGCTGCCAAAAATGTAAAAAAAAGGATGAAATATGAGAAAAAAAACCAGAACAGACAACATGGTAAAGATTCAGGAGAAAAAAATAAATAAAAAAAGGAGCAGATAAAAAAAAAGATCGTAACAAAGAAAAAAATACAAAAAATTACAGGGCAAAAAATAAAAAAAAATCTGGTGATAAAATACAAAACAAATAGGAATATGTTAAAGAATTCAAAATACAAAAAAAACAATTCCACAGGAGGGACATAAAAATAACATAACATAAAATACAAAAAAGACCAAAAAAAGGACAAAATGGAAGAGAATACATAAAAGAAATACAAAAAATACCTCTATAAAAAAAGTCCAAGAATAAAAGGACAAAAAATAGGGTAGTTTCCGACAAAAAATGCAAAATGGAAAAAACAAGAAAAATTGAAAAAAATCCAAAATACAGAAAAAGACAAAACAAAAAATACAAAAATAAGAGAAGGAAAAAATACCAAGAGCAGAACAAAAAATACTAAAAAATTAAGAACAAAAAAATAAGGATAAGAATGAAAAAGAAAAGACCAGACAAAAAATACAGAAAAAGAGAATGAGACTAAAATACAACCCCTTCCCCCCACACATACAAAAAGAAAAGAACAGAAAGAAAAAAAGAAAACAAAAACTACAAAATTATGAAAAAGAAGATAAAAATATAAAACTAAAACACAACAAAAAACAAAACTATAAAAAATAGAACAAGACAAAATAGATCAGAAAATGAACTTGACAAAAAATTAATCGTAGAAAACAGTCCACTTCAATTTGAAAATTGAAACCCCCCACTAAAAACCTATTTGGGAAAGGAGGGATTTTCAAAAATCAAAAAAAACAACATATTTATGATATATAAATACATAGATAGCCAGTCAGTTAAACCAGCTAAAAAACGGTAGAGACTGATATTAGACATACTGATAGTAATGGGAAATTAGCTTTAGTGATAAAATCTAAACACCTCCCATGAAAATTGTATGTCACCTGAAAAAGGGGTCAATGGGAAAGATCTGATATTGGGGCAACTTTCAAGCTATATTCCCAAAATATTGTGTGACCTTGGGACCACCTGAGGACAGTATTGTGGTAGAGGATGAGATCAAGTGAAGAATCACCCAAGGATGGTAAGCCTTCAGCATAGCAAGCTCAACCTTCAAAAATATGTCGATCCCAATAATCCTAAAAAGAAGAATATACAACCAATGTATCCTCCCAATAGTCACTTATGAAGCTAAAACATGGAACCTAACTCACAAATTGTGAAGCATGCAATGTGCACATGAGAGAATCATGCTCAACCTCACATGGAGAGATCACAAGACAGCACAGTATATGAGGAAGAAAATGGGAGTCGGAGACATAATAGAATCCATTAGAAAACTCAAATGGCAATGGGCTGGTCATGTTGCAAGAATGATAGACAACCGATGGACATCACAACTCACAACATGGATCCCCAGAGATCAAATGCAAAACCGAGGCCAACAGAATTCAAGATGGAGAGACAAATTTAGAAAATACTGGCTCCATGACGCCCATGATAGGGAATTGTAGCGATTCCTGGGGAAGGTCTATGTCCAATGAAGGATTTTAAAAAAACTGGTGATGATGATGATGAACTATGCAAAAATACCCAGTCATCAATGGGGTTAATTATGCTATGTGCTTGATATGAATTAAACATAATGGAGGAACACCTTTACAAATCATTCACTTGAGTTTTAGGGCCAGAGGCCTCACCAAGCTGGAGATACCCACCAGGAGTGCAGGTATTTTCAGCTAGTCTTAATAATACATGAAGTTGATCCTTTAACACGTATCTATGATCTGCTAGAAAGTAGAAAGCACTCACAGAGTGTATACCTCTGCCAAGGCCATTGACAGGAGAAATAATTGTGCATGGATCCACTCCAAAATTTAATCGCTATTTCCATAGCTCATTGCTCACCTTTCCACGTAATTCCATAGAAATTTGAGAACTTTCGTGTAGAGATATCGTGTAGACAGACATGAACTTTAGAACGTATGTGGTTTGGACACAACTAAGACAGAAGAAAAAATTCAATCACTTCTGCTATGTTCTATCGTTCTCCCGTTCACAAAATTTTATTGAAATTGATAGAAAAATTTTGGAGATATCGTGTGGATAGTCATGAATATATACATGTATGCATGAAAAAGAAAAAAAAAAATCTCTGAATCCAGATAAAATTCTTGAATCGTCCCTTAAATCTAACCAAGCCTTCTTCACCCCATAAATCAGCTTTCCACAAAATTCTATAAAAATTAATTGAGTATTTTAGGAGACATCCTTTGGGCAGACAGACAGACAGAAAGATGCAACCAAACTTTGTTGACAGAGGCAGATAACAACGTAGAAAATGTCCACCCTATAACAACTACTACTTTTGCATATTTGTAAAATATTCAATACCATCATGGTATAAATATCCATCCATTGATCTCCTTCAATGACAGTCAAATTCAAAAGCCAAATGTGTTGGCAGGCCTGAATAATAGTAGAGATCAAAATTGATCATAGTTTTGACCTGCATAGTATAATTATCTACCGGTTGATCTATATCCATGACAAACAAATTCAATAGGTAAATGTTTTACCTTTACTTGGTAAGCATGAATCATGATAAAGAGCAAAGTTGATCGTAGTTTCTATTCATTCATATCAAATGTTTCACACACCCATGAAAACACTCACATCAACTTTCTTATACAGGTAAAACACTGTTTTTCAGGAATCCTTCGATCAACTGTTTTGCCTGATCAACTGTGATCACATGATGGTAATAATGATAATAATAATGATAATAATAATTCATCAACACATTTCTAACTCACTTCCAATGGCTATAAAACACCATGGACTGATAGAAATTTGAATGAAACAAATATCGATTAGTAAATTGAACTGGTTAGTCACTTGATAGAAACTGTCATGTGACCAATGTCTTCTGGCAGTGTGCTGTGTTGGGGATGATGAATAAAAAAATCAGAAAAAGAGGTGACCAATGGATAAATCATATCTCTCACCATTCGTTGGGTGACGATCAGAGAAAAAGTCAGAATTTTCAAAAGAATGAGTTTGAATGCTGCTGGACACAATCTGAGGGACCAATTTACAATAAACTTATATTGCAAATTCAACCCTTGTAAAAACCTATTTAGGGGTGGATTAAAAAAAACAGAAAATTTTTCTCTTTCTTGACAATAAAGTGTAAATGTTGAAATTTTCAGTCCTCTGGCTCCATTGGTGCAGCCTGTATGCATGATACATAGCAAGCCAGCCAGCTGAACCAACTAAAAAACTGAAGAAACCTATCTTGACGGTTTTGGATGACAAGTTCTAATTGAATAATTAAATGAAATACAGGCACCAGTACATTAGTATAAATGATACAAGTTCATCAATACCGGTACTATGCAAGGTATTGTACCTGCATAGGTGTATATATATATATATATATATATATATATATATACACATAAACTCTATGTGGTACAGATCAGGCTAGCAGTATAATATAATATAATAATATATCAATAATATAAAGCCACTTCTGAAATGTAATGGATTTATTTCATCAAGTGCTTGATACATACAAAATTTTACTCATGAAGTTAAGTTGTTTTTAGAGTAGAGCTGGAAATAAATAGTAGATTGTGGATTCGCTACACAAACTAACTCATGTTTCTGCCGTCTTTGGGCTTCATCAGGCAAATCGCCTGATGAGGCCCGAAGAGGGCAGAAACATGAGCTAGTGTATCGAATCCACATTCTTCTATTTGTTTATATATATATATTAGTGAAAAACTATCATTATTTGAACAAAATTATCAGACAAAAATTCAATGTTGATTAATCATTGAACTAACAGAGAATGCTGCTGTATGACTGTGGTCATGCAGTAAACTTATCTGGTGGCCATGGGAATTACAAGTTGCCTCTTATAATCTTGTCCAGACTATAAGAGGTGCTGGACCGTAAATTGCCGGAAAATCGGTGGTGTGCCTGTACCTCAATTCTACTTCAACACTCAGCCATTCATCAATTTCACTAATGAATGACTAATAAACAGTAGATAAATCAATGTGTATGCAAACAAATATATAAAGATGAAGGTGGTGACGGTGTGTGCAACGAGTCTGTTCATTCTGAACAAAGCAGATGCCATTAAAAACCAATTGAGCAGGTAGTGACTTCACAGCAATAATTTACAACTAGTCATTTTATTGGGAGTTACTGAATTAGAAGGCATTCATCGTGTTAAAGCTCAGAATTTATGGTCGCAACAGTAAAGCATAATCCCTGGACACAGCCGCAGCCTGATTACATTATCTGAGGGACTTAGTTGGAGACGCAGATAAAATACGGTGGGCTTACTTTTGAGTAGAGTATGCCATTGTATTGGGTCAAAGCATTGCAACTTGATTTTTCAAAAAATGAGTGTGAATAATGCTGGACATAAACTAAGGGATCAATTTAGCATGAACTTACAATGCAAACTTCCCCACCCACACACACTACAAACCTATTTGGGGAGAATTTTGAAAAAAAAAAAAATTTTTTACTAGACAGAATAGGGAGTAATAAGATAAATCAAAAAAAGGGGTAATCAATGAATCTCACCATTCGTTTGTTGGTGATCCCTAAAAAGAGTCAAAATGTGAATGTGATTGCTGATGGATGTCGCCAGACACAATCTAAGGGCCCAATTTACCATAAACTTACATTGCAAATTCAATCCCTATAAAACCCATTTGGGAGTGGACAAAAGGGAAAAAGAAAAAGACTATAATAAGGTGTAAATGTTGAAATTTTCAGCTCTCTGGCTCCATTAATGCAGCCTGTATACATCACACATAGCCAGCCAGCCAGACCAGCTTGAAAACTGAAGAAATGTTGACAGTTTTGGTTGATTGTTTCTAATACCAACCCTATGCCCAACCAATAAGTGCACTATCACTTTGGACAAAGAAAGCCTTTTCTGATCGGCTCCATGTGTCAACAAATTTACGATTAAGTACTTCATCAATTAGTGAAGCACTGGTCGACTGCTTTCCTCTGGTTAATTAGTACTTGATGGATGTAGTTAAGTATTTGGGCTGGCAGTACTGCGCATCTGAATGATAAAGAAAAAGTCTTTTTGCTGACAGATGGAGCTGACCATCTCTGATATGTGGCCAACAGTTTGGGCTACAGATAATCATATGAAGTGCACAGTCAACAAGATTTATCTGAAGAGGGAATTTGACAGCTGGGTAATGTGTAAGAAAAACAATATTAAAAATACAGAAGATGATGAAGTTTATGATTTTATTAATTCAAGGGATCTAAGTAAGAAAAGCCAAAAAATAGAGTTAAAGATGATAAGATTAAGAAAAAACAGAATGACCGTTGGAATAGTGGGTAAGCGGTGAACAATCAACAGTATTCACTATATTCACATTTCCAAACACGTGTCTTCCTCTGTTATTTCTTGATTTATATAGATCCATTATGGCACCCCCCATCAAGAAACCTTATTGTACTATAAGGGGAGGGTCGAGACTAGCCCTGACGCCTTTGTGATATGGGTTGTGGGAACTGGGCAATTTTTGCTTTTGCCAACACAAATGCATCTGCTCAGATAGTATTGGTTAGTACGTCTGCCTCACACAGAGAAAATCTTGGGTTTGATTCCCACCATGACAGCATCATCGAGCTTGAGACATTCAAGGGCAATAACTCAAAACAGTAAACAATCATCTTCTCCCACTTTTCTTTGTTTGAAATGCAGAATAGATTTTAAGAATCATTCAGCTCAACTTCTTCCTAAAATACAAAATTCTAATCTTGAAGGTCAGGAAAAAGGACAAATCTGTCATGAATCAAAATCCAAACCAGAATTTGTAAAAAATCTTTCAAATCAAAGTTGTGAAAGGGACAAAGTTTTCTAATAAGTCCATCTTGAATGGATCAATTGAGTTGGTTTCCCATCAATGAAGACTTAAAAAGAGGTCAAAGAAAACATTTACCTAGGTCAGGTGAGAAAGTCAGAGAAAGACCATGGAAGTGAAATGAAACGATGTGTAATGACAGGTTAGAAAGCATCAAGTAAGAAAGAGACATATTGAAAAGCACCTTGCCAACATGCTTGAAATGTAAAGTATACAATGAATGCATAACATCAGATATACATGATGTACAGACATGAAAGACAGACATTAACAAAAGCATTGGAAAACAAACTGAGAAGTTTGACACTCAGCAAGATAGAAAGACAAAAAGGTTAGCAAATTGGTACTCAAGAGACAGAAAATGCAGAAAAAATATGCATATATGTATATTTGTATATATATATATATATATATATATATATATATATATATGTAAAACATACTATGCTGAAATGCATCTGCAGTAAGGTGTCTGAACTCACACATACACGTATACCTCCCCAATTTTGTTGGCAGAGGTAAATCATATTTTCATATAGATGCAAAAATGCAAGCACTCGCTAGCACAAATTTTCATACATCTAAGCCATGCCCATGCACAGGAGGGAGGCTTGAGATGGGGGAGGCTTCATCCTCTGCTCTTTTTCTTCTTCGTATCAAAGTTCCCTTTTAGTCTAAGTTCAAAAATACATTTTAACAGATGACTTGTCACCAGCACAAGGTTTTCAGCTACTGGTTCTGCCAGTAAAACATGATGGTATTCTAATTTATGGTAGTAGTAGTTGTAGTTGTAGTTGTTATATTTATTTGGTATATTTAGGTGCAGTTATATAGTTATCATCTCTTATATGTTATGATAACTAGTGATTGTAGTACTAATGAATTTTTATTAGTATATGTGGATCCAGTTATATAATCATCTATCATATATTGCTACAATTAGTGGTATTCTTTCTAGTTAAGTATACATGCCTATTATTATTTGTAAATATGGAAAGATTTGGGTTTCATATTTATACTACGTATTAAGGCATATAAACAGGGCGTAGCTGCAGGTGAGTAATTCCCAGGCACCCCCCAAAAGCTTTCTGAATAGTATTTCCTTTACTGCATTCCTACTAACATTATATAATGACTAATCTCATCAAAGGGGCCCCTCAAGGAGCCAAGCACCTTAAATCTCTAGCAATGTCATTACACACTAATCCCAGCATTTTTTATTGTCTGCCCATGGAAGCCCCGTAGAACCTTTGTGGACCCTCAGTGGTCCACAGACCCCAGTTTGGGAAGCACTGCACTGAATGTTGGTGTGCCCTTTTTTTCAACTGAACCTCTGTCCTTCTGAAGGACTGTGCATGTCATTGATCTTAATACATACCTATGTATGCATGTGAATATACAAGGTCTGTGCAATATAACCGTAAACAGCCTCTGCTAAAACTCGAACCTTGTCTGCTGATTCTATTTTTTTGGTAGCCGGTAACCATCACGTCACTCAGCACCTCCCTTAGTAGAGCCTATCCCTGAATACGTTGTGCGGATGGAAATCAAAACTTTCAGGGTTTTCCTTGCAGTTATTACCAGCTGAGCAATTTCCAGAGTTATGAACGAAAGTTTCCGCAAAGTAACCAAGGATTAGCCATTTTTAAACAAGATGATTTTTACAATGTCTAGACTCCAGGATCTTTTGTGACATTTTTAGATCATATTTTTCGCTTGATCATTTTGATTTGTTTTTCATCAGACCTTTTTGGACCCTCTTCATATTTGTATGAAAATATTTTGACTCTGCTATTCAAATATTCCACCTATAAACGTTCTGCTTGAGTAAACTCAGTCAAGATGTCAGCCCCAGATGAGACACCATCAAGTTGGACAAGATGTTTTTTCTGACTAGCTTATAACAGTGCAGTCATTGATGAATGCCAGTTATGGCTGAAGAAGCTTCTAATATTTAGACCTACCCTTCTCCCTTCCACAACGCTGGTCACCATAAACATGAACAGTCTGGTCTTGCTTTCAGGACAGCACTCGCTGTACAAGTTCTAATTTGGGGAAAAATTATTTGTGATTTGTGAAGTATTCCTGGTTTATTTGTTCAAAGTTTGATCTTTATTAGGTGAAATATATTTTCAGTTTGCACTCAGTTGGTTAGACAAATGAGTTGATCCGTCTGTAGACAGGGTGATCATGATTATTGTTTTTTTTCATCCGGCATGATTATATATATATTTCCATTCTTTAATAACATATATATCTTAATGCCTTTAGGCTGGCTATGGCTTCAGCTCTCTGCTTGGGCTCCAAATATCACATTGATGCTTACTCAGTCTGTTTGTAATACGTGAATTAAACTTAGATGTGACAAACCTTGCACTTTTTACCCATAGCTGAAGAGATGTATTCGTACCTCTTCCAGGAGCATTAGTGTGAAGTAATTACAACTGTCTCAGCTGGGATTTGAACTTGGCTTGCCAATTCAATTTCTCCCTGCACCTTCTCGCATTATTATCATAATGTATTTTAATATTTTCACCTGAGCTATGAATCTGTTAGATTGATGCAGAAGTTTCCTGCACCATGTTCAGCTTAATGTTAATCTTGGAAGTATTTTTGAAGATGACACAGCTCTTTATGACTTGTGTGTACTTACTCCTTAAGAATTGTTTGTGGAACAGAATTAACTTCATTTCATTTTGTCTGAAAATCATTGCTGGATATAAAACACCAATTTGGCACTTTTCATTCTTCATGTTTAGTTAGAGAAAAATGCAGCAGAAGCCATTGACTGGATTACTGAATGGATCACCGACTCAATCACTTATGGTAATGATGTAGTAGGTATGTGTTGGGAATAGTTTGCAAAATTTTAAAAAAGTAGATTTTGAGCTCAGGGACAAAAAATGCTCCAGAGGTCAAGATCTGATGAATCAGAGGAATGTTTGAAGGAAAATGTAGCAGAATGAATTAGAGCCGAATGAGTCAAAATCAATTACATTTTCGGGAAAAATTCCGAAGCTTAGGAAATGGGTTTTAAATGAACTTATAGAAAATAATATCTGTCAGCAGTTGAACACTTGTCTTTCTTGTTGCTCAACACAGAAAAAAAGTCAATTTTAGACGAGAGAATTATTGGTGATGAAAATTGGATTACGAGAATTCAAAATGAAAGAATCTAAAATTGTATCAAGATTCAAGACAGCCTTCAAAGTCTCAACCTAAATGATATCTAAAGTTGTTCTCAGTTCGTTTGGATACAAAAGGAATTCTTTGTTCTGAATTGCTGAAATCTAGAGAAACTTTTGCTGTACAACACTATGGTGAACAATTGGCTTGTTTGAATAACACATGCAAAGTTTAGAAAAAAAAAATCTCTTACTGTTTTTTCCAAGTCTTGAATATGTAGTGGACTGTGTAGAGTTTGATCCATTGTAATTATTATTATTACCTCTGGAGGTTTGCAAGATGTTGTAAGGCAGATTGTGTTCTCTGGGAGTATTGGTTATTGACCTCAGTTTACCTGAGTTCACAATTTGCCGAGAAGTGGCCAAGGGAGGCAACTGCACAGTTTTCTCTCCTGGCTGAGGTATTGGAGTTGTTTGATTGGAGTTGTTAGGCAAAGGGGTCTCGGCTTGGATTCTCAATGTGGGTATACGGTTGTTATTCATTCGGCCGTTGGGATCTCCCTTGGGCGGGGAGGGTCCATTTTGACCCTGAGAATTGTGCCCGCTCATCATCCTGAAAGAAAAATGAAAATCATTTTTGAAACAAGGGTGGATGTTCAAAATGAAATGAATAATTATTGGATGACTTGCAGAATTGAATGGAACTGGACAGATCAAAATGGTTTTGGAAATCAACTCAACTTGATATATTGTGTTTCTTACTTGCATTTAACTTATTCTGGCCTGGATTTTTTAAGGCTTACGAAGCAAGGGTGATAAAGGATTCAAGGTTTCTCATTTTCTGAGAAACCTGGAAAGACATAAATCATTTTGAAGGTTATAAGATATGAATTATTCAAATATAACGGTTATTTGTTCTAATTGTGTGTTCAATATGGTTACCATATACAAAATGGCCACTGAAATTTAAAACACATCTATGTGCGCTCCCAGATTGGATGAGTTACCACAATTATTAAAAAGCATTGGGAGAGCATATACCTCTGTATAACTGAACTTTGAGCATACAATATTGAGTTACTTTCCTTGAACTTGAATTTAGCCTTTTTTTAATTAATCATTTCTTTTTGACCTCTATTCCTGCAAAATAATAGAAATATCCCTCAATAAAAAACAAATCCTTAGATCTGCACAAAAATTGTATTCTTTCGTAGCTCCTGGCTCAGAATTCCACAAAATCTGGAGGTATTGAGTGTGTAGATGGACAAATGTGAGTGAATATATATATATATCTTTCTAATTCATTGGCAGAAGTGAACAATAATGAAATTGTGAAGAAACTGCCATTACAGTTGATAATTGAACAAATATGGAGGCAAAATATAAAATCATAGAAAGATAAATTCCATCAAAGAATAAATATGTTCTGAATAAATTCAATTTATGACCTTGCTGGTATTTTCCCCTGGGAAACATCTAGAATAAAGTTAAAAAAAAAACATCCAGAAACATTCTAGAGAATCTAGATGTTATTATCAAATTTACCAAAAAAAGGTCCTCAAAAGATAAAAGAAGCTTTTTTACCAAAAATGAACAAATTTTTAAGAAGGGGTGTAGTGGAGTACTGATGCCAACTTTTGTTTCTATAGACAAAACAGTATGACCAGGAGTACTGGAACATACAAACAGACACATGCATGTATAAAAAAAGTAGAACCCTTCACCATCTTTGATGGCTACCATCATTTAATGAATGTAAATGGAAATCATTTTGAGGTTTAGGTGTTACAAAACTCCATTTAAAAAAAAAATGTTTTACTAATCATCGGATAAGTAGTAATCATAACAGTTCTCTTAGTCACTCAATGGAAACTGTCATATGACCAACGTCTTTTAGCAACATACTTTGTTGAGGATGATCAATTGAAAAATTTGCTTTTGTTTGGCAGTGATCACTAGAGATATCCCCAAGGTTATTGATTCTATCATACAACACAGCGTAGAGCCCATATATGCCAGACTCTTGCAATATATCTACCAACACAACAGCTCCTTTATCAGCCTTCATAAGGAAAGTAAGCCTTTTCAACTTGAAAAAGGGGTAAGACAAAGGTGATTCAGGCACACCCAAACCCTTTAGAGCCTGCCTTAAGATGATCTTCCAAAATAAAGAAAATAAAGGAACCAGAATGAACAACGAATACTTAAGTAACCTTGTATTTGTTAAGAACCTTCATGATCTCCAAATAATCCTAGACAACCTGAATGAAGAAAGCAAGAGAGTTGGTTTTCATACGAACTTTGGAAAAACAAACGTCATGAATGACAAAGACACCACGATCAAAATCATAAATGCATAGCCAAAGGAAGTATCTCCATGAAATCCCCAAAAGAAAAAGAAATCAAGCCAGGAATTAGTCTAGCTTGGCAAGCTTTTGGCAGAGTAAGCTAAACTTTCAAGAACAAGAAAATACCATTAGTCCTAAAAAGAAGGGTATATAACCAATGCATCCTCTCGATAGTCACCTATGGAGTTAAAATATGGAATCTATCCAAAAGATTGACCCTCAACCTGAGAACCATGCAATGTACACATGAGAAAATCATGCTTAACATCATATGGCGAGATCACAAGGCAACACAGTATATTAGAGAGGGGATTTTTGAAAACAAACAGGGTTCAGAAATATCATTGAATCCAGTAGAAAACTCAAATGGCGATGGGCTGGTCATTTTGCAAGAATGTCAGATAAATGCTGGACGTCACGACTCACAACATAGATCCCCAGAGATCATATGTGAAATTGCAACCAGCAGAAAAATAATATGGTATGACAGACCAAACAAGTTCAGAAAGTAATAGCTCCACAGCAGCCATGATAGAGATGTCTGGCAAAGGTCTGTGTCAAATGATGAACGCTGAAGGCTGATGATGGTGATGATCTCTAAAAAAGTCTGGATTTTCAAGAAACAAGTGTGAATGTTGTCAGACACAAAATAAGGGACCAATTTAGAAAAAAACTACTTTGCAAATTGACCACCAGAAAAAAAAAAATTAGGAAATACTGGAAAATAACGTTTTTTTAAAAAAAACATGATGCTATGTTGAAGCGGCTATCTTATTTGTCAGAGGTTTGATTCCTGCAGCAGACTGATTTTATATTATTGTTTATTCTATGTTGTCTAGGCCAAATGTGTTGTTATCACTCATGAGAAATTGGATCATTATATTATTCATTATTGGGGTGAACATGAACATTGATCCCACACTATTATCATATCGTTGCAAATTAGACTGGAAATTGCTTTATTCTCCTAGCTAGAGCATTTCAACTGTATTGTGCTAATAAAAATCCTGCTATGAAGTGCTTTTTTATGTTATGGTTACAAACGTACAAGCATACAAAAATAGATCATTATTGCACAGATCCTTAGCAATGATATAACCAACAGCGAAAGTAATTCTTTCATTCTGTATTGAAAGTATCAAGCATTCTAGATGAAAATCTTGTCAATATCTAAATCAAAGCTCCACCCATGTAAGGTCTTTGTGAGCAGTTGATGGAAAATGGTGGCATTTGTCTATTATGAGTTCTTAAAATAAGGACAATTTGGGCCAAGGCTCATAAATACATTTGAATACTTTATTTCCTGTATATGACTACCCCTCACTGCAGATAACCCACACAAGTGTAAATTTATGATCAAAGTATGTGAATATTATCGTATAACCTGCACCTTCATATTAGTTTTCAAGCAGCTGGTCATGAGGAAAATGTTTAGTCTAATATTTTTAGGTTACGCTAATTTTTACACCCATCTTCACTAGTCAACAATCAATATAAATGTATTACCAAAGCAAACACAAATCTTGATCAAAAAATCAGATCACATTCCATCGTATTAGCATGTCTGCATCTATGTGAAAACATTGCTTCAAAGAAATGAATATCAGTAGTTAATCTAAAAACAAAAAAGTCAGTAACTTCAAATGATTGTTTACTTTAGTAGTCTACCAATGTATAAAGGTAGGGTTGGGTAAAATACCATGTTCTATTTCCTTTGTCACCTATTTGCTGAATTAAAACCATAATCACTGTTATCTGTTGAGGGGCAAACGTATATGTCAAAATTCAGTATGAAAAACTACAAGAAAAAATGATCACTAGAGAATCTGCACTCTTGTATGATTCGCACCCCTTTCAGAAATGGTTAAAATAGGTGCATGACCCGCGGGTTATTTAATGGAAAATGTAGTACTTGAAATGGGATATTTTATTATATTCAATAATTAATTTTTCCTAATCACGGGAAACACTCATTTTGCTTGTGCAGAAGATTACTAAAGATAAGAAGGAGAGTGGGGTAAAGTCAAGGGAAAACGATAAGAAAAGCTGAAACCTTGCCTATACATATAGGGTTCAATCGGTAATAAAATACAACAGTGATTATTGTTTCATTTTCCGCTTCTCTCTAAATTTGCCGGTTCACTATTTGCATAGTCATTAGGGTGAATGAAAGTTTTTGACATGTTTGTTTAATAAATCCTACCTGCGATATCATAAACAGTTAGCAAAAGAGACGAAAGTTCCCCACTTTTATTTCAGTTTGTTTTTACTATAATCATCTTAAAGAAGAAAAAGCTATGTCCAGATTTTATTTAGTAAGAAAAATAGCAATTCAAAGCCTGACCCTTCCCATATTCCAACTCTTGATCGCAGAAAAATTAAAACAGTTGATAGACATTTGACAGGTAAGAGGCTTATTAATGCTAAGGTGTTGGAGTAGAAAGAGAACTGGAAGAAATCCAACCGTATCAAAGTCGAGTTGTGGGCTTAACAAGCAAAAAAAAAACAACTTCTAAATCACTTTTAGCTGTTCCTGATTAACTATGTAGCAGAATTATAATTTGCTACAGGCCCCATAATTCTGAGGGTCTCGCACTAAATGCTTGCAAACAATCAATTCTGATTCAGTAATTCTGGACTTGTTACTATAGTACTATACTGCCTTCAACTTTTACGGATGATTGGGTGTTTAAGGTTTGTGATTTTAGCAAATTATCATCTTTGATTGAGGTTGTTATTCTAATTCAGAAATTAATGGGAGAGTGATAGCTATATGATACATATATGATACATAAATACAAAGGTATTTGAAAATGGAGCCACTGCATAATGATTGAAACGAATATGAAATAATACAATGTATAGCGAATGAAAAAATTTAATTACTTTTCAAGTCAAAAATGTATGTTTTAATGTTTTATTTTCTTGATTAAGGGCACCTATATAACATATGCTACAAGTCCTGCTCTAGCTTCATCTGGCCCTGATTTTTAAGATTATTGATACTGACTTATTACAAGTTTTACAAGCATTTGAAAAGATTTTCTGCTGTGTGATATGTAATAATGAATTTCACTTGACTTGAATAGAACCTGAAAGTTTTTACTCGGGTTGATTTTGTGAATTCTAAATAGATAGGTCTGGTTAGTCACCCAGTAGAAATCAGTAGTGTCATGTGACCAAGAGGGTGATCAGTTGATAAGTTACTTCTTTTGCCTTTTGTTGGACCGTGATTACTAAAAAAGTCTGAATTAAAAAAAAACAACAATGAATACAAATTAAGGGGCCAATTTAGCATAAAAATTACATTGTGAATTAAACCCCCACTAAAAATCCTATGTTGGAGTAGGGGGTAAAAAAATCAAAAGAAATTGTTTTTTCCAAAGATAAAGAGTAAATGTATAAATTTTTAGCCCTCTAGCTTCATTGGTGAGGTCAGTCTGCATGATACTTTTATACATACACATGTATAGCCAGCCAGCCAGCCAGCCAGCCAGCCAGCCATGACCAACTCAAAAACTGAAGAAACATATGTTGACAGTTTCAAATGACTTTCCACTGTGTGATAAGAAATAATGAACTTTACTTGATTGGATACTTGATACATGTTTGTATTGAGGATATTTACTAAGCTCAATTTAGTCTGGCACAAGGTCACACTTGTAGAGCACCTAAAGAGCATTGATCTAACTATCAGTGGTCTGAAAACAAGATAGCAATCATTGATCTAGGCCAGGGTTTCTCAAGTTTTTTTCTCTATTGTCTCCTTTTGATTATTTCTTAAAGCAATCATTTGCCCCCTAAACCCTTAATGAAACTAAAATGATATTCTGCTTACAATGTTTACTTAATGTGGCCCTTGCACCTGATACTTGATTTTCAATACATGGATTGAGACATGAGCTTTAGTCTTGTGTCTCCTCATGTATAATACTTTTACTTCTTTCCTTTGTTAATATTATGTTGACTGCTCTAAAGCCTCCTATGATAGGAAAATCAGAAATTAATAATCAAAACAAATAAAAAAAAAAGCATTTTGTTATTCACCAAATGGGAGTAGCTTTCACTTATTTCTTGATTTTTTTAAAAAGAAGAATTCTTTCATAAGTGACAATCTTTTGCCCCCTGCCCCCAACTGGTGATATTGCCCCTGTTGAGAATGGCTGTTCTAGCCTCAGTTTGGTGTGGCACAAGGCCACATTTTGTGGGTGTCTAGGGATTGATCAAACCATCAATAGCCAACAACACTAATTGCTAACCATGGATCAAAGCTTGACTCACTTTGAAAGAGGATAGGAACATCATTGACCTACAAGACTAGTTACTATCTATTTCTCTATCTTATCTAAGTCTGGCACAAGGTGACATTGGAGGGGCACCAAAAAAAGATTGAACTATAAATAGTTAATAACTATTGCATTAGTCTTGAATCTTGGGGATAAAAATTAGAAAAAAAGCTTGTGAGCAAGTCAGTAATAAAGTAAAGTTGAAATCATTATTAACAATTTTTCTCATTTATGAAATTATTTTCCTTCAACTCAATATTTTTGTTGCTTCAAAAATCAGACTCAGATGGACGAAACATGGATCAGAAATTAGAATGGAACGATTCTGTCGATGATTTGAATTTAAAACCATGTTTAGTTTACTTTTCTGATATTGTCTTTTGCTGCTTTCTATGGAAAATCTTGAGATTTGCAATGTCAGCAAAACATTTTTAGTGAACACTGCTACAATGCAAACTGTTCAGCATTGGTTCAATAAATTTAGGTCAGGAAATATGGAGACCAATGATAAACTTTGAGGCAGACAAAAAACTTGTTCTTATTGATGAAAATTATTGATAGCAGTGGCCAAAAAACCACTAACGATTCAACATTTTCTAGAGACTTTAAAACTTCAACAGTGACCACATCATGTCCTCTGAAGATGATAAGAAAGGTTGAAATATTAGAAAAATGGGTCCCACATCAACTGAATGAAATGCACCGTGATAGTGCAGGATCCAGGATCTTTCAGCTGACTGTACCTAAACTTTGAGAATTGGGGCATGGAGTCTTATGATATTCACCTGATAAATTCTCATATTATCTTTTCAAGAATTTTGAGCTTCATATCTGTTGTAAACTAATGCTCAACAGCCTGCAATGTAGTAATATTCACACTAAATGCTATGTTGACTTCATAAGCAGCTTAAACAGCATTATGTCCTTATTTTAAATCAACTTGAGAATTAGTCTAATTCCTTGTGTAGACACCATTGCTTTTAAGGGCTCAAAACCACCCAATAATATATCTATTTACATTGAATCTACAAAAATGGTCACCCAAAGCAAAGCTTTTTGGACATTTTGCACATCAAAGGGGTTTATAAAAAAGGAGTTATTTGTGCCACAAAATTAAACTCAGTAAATACATATTGAAATTGCTGTTTCTTCTTCTTCTTCATCTTCATTATCATTATCATCATCATCATTATTCTTTTATTGCTCATCGTCAGACACAGACCTTCCCCAGGATTTGCCACATCTCTCTATCATGGGCATTGCAGAGGCAATATTTCCTGAACCTACCCAGTTCATTTCGCTATTTCATATTCTGCTGGCTTCGGTTTTGCATTTGATCTCTGGGGATCCATGTTGTGAGTTATGATGTCCAACAGTTGTCTGCCATTCTTGCAAGATAGCCAGCCCATTGCCATTTGAGTTTCCCAATGGGTTCTATGATGTCTTTGACTCTTGTTTTCTCCCTGATGTACTGTGCTATCTCGTGATCTCTCCATGATTCTCTCATGTGCATGTTGCATGGTTCTCAGTCTGCAGGTCAGTCTCTTCGTCAGGTTCCATGTTCCAGCTCCATAAGTGACTATTGGGAGGATGCCTTGGTTGTATACCCTTCTTTTTAGGACCAATTTGGATTTTGACTTGTAAGAATTGGAAACACCAAAACATGACATTTAGTATGAAGACTAAAAAAGCCATAGAAGAGTTAAAATGACTTTTGAGAGTTGGAAACACTGAAAAGAAGAGCAATAAGAGATTTAAAAAAGACCAACATGGGGTAAGGCATTTGCTCATTCTACATTTCAGAAGCTCTATGATATTAAGAAACATTTCATGTGTTACGACCTAGTACATGGATTGATAAAAAAGGGTATCAGTATTTGTGTACATCAAGTGATACCGATCTTAGTACAAAACTCATATTTCAAAGATGAATTAGGAGGATATATGAATAGATAAATAACAAAAGTACATGTTTAGGTGAATTGATTTCTAAAAAAAGAACCTAGGCGTGTAAAGACAGATATCAATAAGAGTGCACTCGGTTGATAAATTGGTTGATAAAACACACACTCATACATGGGTGTATTTGCAGAACCATACGCGGATTGACTGATAGATAAACAGGTTTGGTTAGGCACTCAATAAGAACCGTCAAGTAACCAAAGTCTTTTGGCAGCATACCGTGTTGATAGTGATCAATTAAAAAAATAGATGAAGAGGCGATCAATGGATAGTTAGAATTTTCAAAAAAAAAAGCTTGAATGTTGTTGGATGCAAACTAAGGGATCAAATCAGCATACAGTTACATTACAAATCGCCCCCCCCCCCAACCTGTTAGCGGGGGCAGGGGGCAAATTAAAAAAAACACAAAAAAAACGTTTTTTTTAGACATGATAGGGAGTAAATGTTTAAATTTTCATCCCTCTTGCTCCATTGGTGTAGCCTATACATGTGATATATCCATGCAGCCAGCCAGACTAACCTAAAAGCTGAAGAAACTTATGTTGACAGTTTTGGTTGACGGTTTATAATGAATAAGATTGCCTGATCTATCTTCTGATTGATTTGCTGTAACAGCCCTGATAGATATTATTTCATTTGAATCGAATTCATCCTTAGTGTTTGTAGTGAATCCAGTCAGTTACTTCTATAGTTTTGATCTGCAGTATGGGAACTGATATTCAATAAATCTAGCTTAGAATAGCCCAAGGCTAAATGTGGGAAAAGCTTTCCTACTGCCTTGAAAATCAGCATTTGAAATCCTGGTTTTGTTACCTGGGTTTTGAACACCAACCACTGGCACCTGCCAAATAGAAGTATCCATTAAGCAGGCTGCATAATTACAGGTATTCCTGAGGTTCTGAAAGTCTACTTCATTTAAAGAGAGTTCAGCCTTTGTTTCACAATATGTCAATGTACATTTTTCCACTCTTGCCTCTGTTCTTGTCTACTGTAATTCTCACAACCCCAACCTCAAATGACTCCATCTAACATACCATCATCACCGTTTTTATGGCTAAAAATTTGTTCAAATATATAAATTGATCATGATTACTTCTTTGCTTTACTCAATTTCAGCTGACAAAAGGATTTTTTTATTATTTGTTCGCTCAGATTATGTAATGGTCAACACATTTGACTCACATGCAGGAGGTCCTGGGTCCGATTCCTGGTATGAGGAAAGAGTGCGGGAAATTCTTCATTAGGAAGAATTTCTTTGTGTGTTCAGCAGATAATTAAGTATACTCTATGCTGTATGATTAGGATGGAGGTACCCCTTTGGTGGTCATAAAAAACTTGTAAGAATAAATTCCTGGACTCAAACAGATTTAAGACTTGATAGGATCACTAAGCTGATGCTTAAGGAAACCTGAATTTTGTCACTGGCCTCCATACTCCATGGGAGTTGTCTCTTAAGAGATGTTCACTTTACCTTTTTTTAAAGGTTTTCATAGGAATGGTCTAGTTTCAGATAGCAAAGGAAACCCATATTCATTAAGCTTAGCATAGACTGCCAATTTATCTATAATACAAGTTTTCAAATCATAATGTTTTGGGTTGGTCGACTATTGAGCAGGCGACCATTGAGAGTGTGACAATTGAGTGGAGGATAATTGATGGATCTATACAATTTGTGTTTTCAATCACGCAATGATGTAAAAATTAGTGTTTTTGTTCCGCTACGTTTCAAAGGACTCTTGCACTGAAATATTTCAAGAGATGGACACTTTACCTTTTTTCTAAATGTTTTCATAGGAACAGTCTACTTACAGATTCAAGGGAAACTCATATTTACTAAAATTAGCTTAGTAAATAACAAAGCCGCAGTAGTTGGAAACCCAGTATGAATCAAACTCTTTAAACTAGCAAATTGATCTGCAATACAAGTTTTCTAACCAGAGTGTTTTGGTAGGTATCCTGATTTCATTAAGCCTTGAATAGTCTGTTACAAGGCCACAACAAATTCAAATTTAGTTGTATAGCTAGGTTCTTCCTTATCTCAACTATCTCTTCCAAATACTGATTTGTTAGTGAATATAGATTTTCTTGACTTATACAACAACTCTCTTATATTGCAAAGTTTCTTCATCACCGATTGTTACATTGGTGAATCCTGGTTGAGTTTGTACCACTTGCACACAGTTGACAGTAGTTTCATGGTTATATCCACATCAGCTGTAATGCTTTCTAACAACCTTTGGAATCATCATGTGATGACTCTTCACGAAATTACAGAATTTACCTTAAACCAAAAGAATTTGATCAATAGTTTAAGAACTCTTGAAATGATAATGACTCTTCTTAAAATTACAACAAAGTATGAGAATATATAATTAATCACTGTTATCCACAACAGACCAGTTTGAACACTGTTGCTGGGTTTAGGTTATACACCTCTTTTTCGTTTTTTGAAAATTCCCTCTCTAAAGCTTTTTTTGCTATGTAGATTCATGCTAAATTGATCCCTTAGTTTGTGTCTGGCAAATATTCATGCTTGTTTTTGAAAAAAAAAATTTTGTGATTACTACCTAACAAAATATGAGAGGAGTAACATCCATTGATTACCCCTTTTTCCAATTTTTTGATTGATCATCCCCAACACAGCAAGCTACTTGAAAATATTGGTCATATGGCTGTTTCTATTGTGTAACTGACTTTCTTTTTTTTGATGATAAATCTATGGTTCAAACCATACTTGTAGCATTTTCCCTTGGAATACTAGTTCTTAATGTGTTTTTATATTCTTGAGTTTTTGGAAATAATTGAGAGAAAATCAAGAGGAGGAAAATAGTAAATTGGGATTTCAAAAGGATAAGTATGAATTAATCTAGAAAACTGAATATTTTTTGTATGTTTCATTGTATACTTGATGGAAAAATAACAAAGAATATGTTTGTAAGAATTAAGAAGCAGAAAAATAGCAAAGCTGTTGAGAATTTGTCTTCATTAATCAGTGAGGCAGAAAGATTTATTTCATGAATTCAATGAAAGGAATTTATCAAAGAAATCAATAAAAGTTCTTGGAATCTTTTGTTTGGTCTTTGGGTAAAAGTATCTTTACTTTTTCCTTCTTATTTGTATCATTCTAGGATTGTTGTTAATCTTCATTGTTCAACTTATTTATTACCAAAAAAAAAGATTAACATGTTTGGTTAGTCACTCAATAGAAACTGTCATGCAACCAAATACAGTTGTTCAGAAAGTCCTTTGCCATCTTTGATGGCCGTGGTTGTTCAATGAATGTAAAGGGAAATCATTTTGAAGTCTTTGCATCACAAACTCTGTTCAAAAATCTTTTACCAATCATCAGATGAGTTGTAATTATAACAGGTCAGGTAAGTCACTCAATAGAAACCGTCAAATAACCAATGTCTTTTAGTAATATACCATGTTGGGGGTAATCATTTGAAAATTTGGAAAAAAGGATGATCAATAAATAAGTTACTTTCTTTGCCTTTTGTTGGATTATGACCACTGAAAAATTGAAGGAACCAATGTTATATTGACAGTTTTAGACAGTTTCTAATAGAATAGAGAGGTGTAGCTGAGCACTAGGGTGGGTGTGGATGGGTCTTTGAAAATACCTCCAGCGCTCTCAATGGAAGTATTCTCTCAAAAGCTGTATAAATAGTTCACCTACTGCATTTTTACAGACAAATCTCAGTAAATGTTGGTGGGAGCTCCTCAAAGAGCCACCCAACACAGCCTTCAACCCCCCCTCCAAAATCAATTGCTATACCCCTGATAGTATAGTAAATGTGGTAGCATTTCATCTTATGAGGGATTCCAGCCTTTAATATAAGATCTTCAAATCAGCCAAATTCTTATATGACGTTGTAACCTCTGACATGAATAGGATTCAAAAACCAAACATTCATTCCTTCTAATGACTGCATATAAAGTGCTCTTTACTTATTGTTGCAGACCAACAGTCTGAGTAGTTGCTATTAAAAGCAACGAAAATTAAGATGAAAAAAAAAACACTAGTCAAAAATTATTTATGGTTGACAAGGCTTCATCTAATAAAGAATAAATCAAGATAATATTTCACATTTCCCACAATCATTGAAATGGATGTGGCAATTCAATATTAGTTGAGTTTCTCTTATATTTAATGATCTAAATAATATATATATATATATATATATATATATATACACAGCTGTACTTTTGTG
The DNA here is from genome assembly GCA_963457665.1 of Thysanoteuthis rhombus. Classification (NCBI taxonomy): domain Eukaryota; kingdom Metazoa; phylum Mollusca; class Cephalopoda; order Oegopsida; family Thysanoteuthidae; genus Thysanoteuthis; species Thysanoteuthis major. The sequence continues at coordinate 74,854,116 of OY735204.1, read as the reverse complement.
ATACTCATTCAAACGGTTGGTAGTGTTCTACAGCCAGTTAAAAAAACCCAGGACAGCCATACTGTCAAAATTACTCCTGCAAAGGGGGTGGCAGATGCCTATAGCAAGCTTGGGCATCATTCAGGAGAAGGAAACTCTTGTCAAATCTATGACCTAGGGTCCTTGCTGCTATCTGCACCACCTTGGTGGACCATAGTATACAAATCCTCGGTTAAAAGAATGGGGTCGGCCAGGTACATGTCAGACTTAACTTCAAAATGCTGTTGAGCAGACCTTTGGGCTATTAATGTAAAGGCCCCACCAACAGAAGACCTGAAATGATGTGGAAAACCCTTCTGAATCTCTGTTTGCTTCTTGATCTTCAATAGTGTTGAGGTAGATGGTACATGACAAAATACCTTCCAAGTTTTTCCATGCAGGACTTTGACCATTCACTGGCATTCTGTTTTCCCACAGTGCAATTTACCCCCCCCCCCATAACATACATGTACCCAATCTGCCTTATTCAGAAGAAAGTGAGACATTGGACCAGGTAGACTTCTTCTAATGATACTAGTTCTCGTTCTGACTCTCAGGTGCCCAAGATGAAAATGCCTGCAGCTACGTAGCCCAATATATAACAAGGATCCCTGTACTATATGTTGTGACCCATTTCTTCCATCACCCTTATCAAATCTATCTGCACAGTGTACCACGGTAGCATTTCAGTTGGCTCGTACTTAGCGAGAAAGCCTTTGTTCATTTCTTGCATCAATAAGTCTTGCCCAGATTTTTATGTCCTTGGATCACAGCCAATCGGTACCTATCTCAGCTGAACATAAGTACTACACAACCCTTGCTATTTCAGAAATGCTCTGACCTGGTCTTCTGGCCATAACATTTTGGTCTTTATAAAAATCACTCAAATATTTCCTCTTGCCCATTACTTCAGCATTCATCAGACCAAAATTGAGGTACTCAAACAAGGGTTTAGGGGTTAGTTTTGGACTGACCCTTGCCATTAAGTTCCAGTAGTTTATTGGTAAGAATGGTCATGCATTAAGTATAAAGGGATATAGAGGGTTGTATATTTGAATCTCACCAGAAACGTATACACATTCGGTTTGGTAATAAACTGTTCTGGTTCCAATGTGAAAGTTAATTTAACCCTTTCATAAGAAAGAATAATTATATTATCTGTACCTTGTATAAATGAATCACCATAGCCTGAGCATGGACCAGAACTAACTAGCTGAAATCTTATCTAAAATAAGGATCTTTTACTGAATCATCTAAAGTTATTTAAAAAGAAAGATTTTTTTATCAAAAATTATCTAAAAAATTCCAGCATGTTCAAAATGACCATAGAGATTAAAAAAAAAGCACTTTTTTGGAAAAAGAAATAAAACTTTTTCAGATAGTACATAAAGGTGTATTTATGCAAATTTTCTTGGTTGTAGCCCCCAAAACTGACAAAGAGCACCCAGAGACACAGTTATATAAACAAAGAGAAAAACAAAAATGTGTATACATTTTTCTGGGACATCCTGATGCATGTACACACATGCACACTCACACACACATATATATATATATAATATATATATACATATATTTCTCTTTTGAAAATCTCATTGAAATTGGTCAAGAGAATTTATTTTCCATGAGCTGAAAATACAGCTTTGAACCTTGTGGAATAATAATAACTTTCTATTCCCCCCACCATATATATATATATATATATATATATATATATATATATATATATATATATATGCATGTTTCATTAAATATGACAAATAAGGAGAATATTTAGTTTTTTAGTAATTTCTCCTTGTTTTTTCAAAAAGAGACTGAATCTTTAATTTTGATGAATGTAAGCATTGTCCAAAAGACAAAGCCCTGTTAGCAGTGCAACCTGTCATTTCCAATATCATTGTAGGTTGTTTAGTATCATGGTAAAATTGTATGTCTTGTTCAATATTTTCACTATTTAATTTTCTCTGCTGAATTCAGCATTTGCCGTTAGTTATTTGCTGTTTGTATTTGTCAGTTGCTATTAGTGTTCCAGTGACGTCATTTGGTGGTTGATGAGTGCATTAGAGAGTTTTTGTTAGGAATGTCAATTCATTTCAAGCTTCAGTTCCTTTGTTTTCAGAAGTAAATGATTTGCACCCATACTTACAGTGTATTTGTACAAGTAAACCCAAGTTAATCATACTTCAGTGATTCCTTAATGTGATTTATTTGGACAACCTCAACATTTGTTTATGATACTGAAATATCCAGTGAAGATTGGACTCACTGTTATACTAGGTTGACAAAACAGAAATCATTCTTAAAACGTTTTTGACTCAATGTGTATTATGATGAAATGATCAGCAAATTCTTCACTAGGGTAGCAAATTTAATTCTGACGCAGTGCTCTGCTTTCCTTTGGACTATATTAGCTAGGTTGAGGGGGAGGGGATTTTATCAACTGGGCATCTCTGGATATCTATATGCTACACCCAAGCTTGCACCTCAGAGCAATCGCTACAGTGTTGTTCTGTTGTCTATTGAGACAGAAGGAGACCACTTCAATCATAGTGACTATAGTGACTTCCCTGTAACTTCTACCACTGCTCAATTCATCTACCAAACGCCTTTACTATCACATCCTAATGTATATAAAAATAGTAGAACGAGAGTAAGGTAGTTGTTCTATGAATTCTATATTTCCTGAGCAGTCTTACGTAATTCCCGAAGAGAATTACATGGATTGAGTGTTTTGCATATCTCTATACAAATTATGAATCATACACATTGAATAAGATTAGAAAGTCATCAATTTTTAGTCATAACATAGAGATTTAGTCAATATGGCGAATGAGTGACAATTATTTCATTAATCAATTCAGTGGACTGAGTATAACAATTCAGTGTACCACTAATAAGTCTCAGTGTCAAACAGATACAACATTTTGCATAGTCTTTTTCTGGACTGGCGTCCTCATCTCAGTTTATCTTTTAAACACAACATTTTGGCTCTTGTACCCTACAGTCTTTTTCCGGTTCAAATTGGAGGCTTCTTAATGCTGGGATGAGGGAACCCCTCATCAAAGTGTAGGATTGAAATGTTTTTATTCTGGTGTCTATTTTCAGGCAGGAAGGTCCTTTGGTCATATCCATTTTGTTAATCATTTTTGGTGACATAATACCTTTTTTTTTTTTCTGGTGTTCTTAAGAACTGGTAAGTTGATGAGTTAATTATAGTCAAAATTAATGATAATGTTGTAATACTTCGTCTAAGAATAAATTTGAAAAAACAAATCTTTGTATTAAAAGATTACTTGGTATCAATTGCAAACATCAACAAGTGTGGAATATCAGTTGTAAGGAGTTAGGTTTATGGTATAAAATCAGCTTCTGTTTAGCTATAAAATCCCTGTGGTTGAATGGTTAAAAACAACTGGCTGTATACTGGACCCCTTCTGGCTAGATGGTGTGAGTTTGATTGACTTGCTCTCCATTTTCTGATTGCGATGTTTAATAGTTGCCACAGAATTACGGTCAGATTCAAAGTTGTAATAAAAAGCAACTGATACATAGAATGAAGGTAAAAGCTAGTCAAAATTAATGATAGTTAATTCCCATTTTGCATAGAGGTTAGTGAGCGCGATTGTTTGTTCATTTATGGCACCCATCTGAAGAGGGCTGTAGGGTACAATGGCCAAAACATTGTGTTCAAAAGATGAACCGAGATGAGGACAACAGTCTTAAAAATAAATGTATCAAGAGATATAATGTATTGAGAAATCAATTGAGAGTACAAATATAATTTGGCTTCTAGAAGTTAACTTGTACCACCAAAAGTTATAATAACTTTTGAAATATGATAGCCAATGATGATATAAATAACTGCCTGAAGAGATAGTATTTGGACTTATGACTATTGTCAGTGATGTACAACTGGTACCGGCTCAACTGTTAAGTCAAGTTCATAACTACTGGGACATATTTGTCTCGGTCCATCAGAAATTTTGGGAGACAAAAAAAAAACACTATATAAGGACTTATTATTTATTTGTTAAGCAAACATACAATCCTGACTAACCCAATAGCCAGTATGTGTGTGTGTGTGTGTGTGTGTGTGTGTGCGTGTGAGAGGTAGGTAGGGAGGGAGAGAGTATATTATGTTGTCTTGGTGACCTGTGAAACGACAGGTGGGATAACATTTAAAACAATCATAAAAATGCTCATTAACCTTACATTCTTATTTATTAGAACCCGTCAACAGAAACTGTCAACGTTGGTTATTTCAGTTTTTGAATTGGTTTGACTAGCTGGGTGGCTCTGTAAGTATCACACATACAGGCTGTACCAATAGAGCTAGAGGGTATGACTACTGAAACATTTTTTGGGAGATCCCAACTGGGTTTTTCAGTCGGGCGATCAATTTGCAATGTAAGTTTATGCTAAATTGATCACTTAGCTTGTGTCCAGCTATATTTACATTTGTTTTTTTTTTTACTTATTTCAATGTTGATGTGTAAATATCTTTCATGTGTGAGATGCCCAAAGAGACATGATAAATGAATGAATGAATAAATCATTATCATCATCATCATGACCACCACCACCACCACCATCACCACCACTATCATCATCATCATCATCAGCAGCAGCTTTATAATATCCAATATTGGACAAAGACCTTCCCCAATTGCTTGATTGCCCATTAAAAATCTATAGGCGAGAATGGTTCCCGTATTAATAAACTCAATGCAAGAGTGAGTTGGAACTGGTTATCTATATCTTTGTTTTGAACAACAGTAAAAGAAATTTTGATAAGTCCACTTTACAATCAGATCATTTAGGGGGCGGGGGGCACAGATATTCCCCCTGCAATTGAAAGCAATGAAAGTATGTGCACACTTTTCACTTTGACTGAGATACTTACATATTTCCCAGTGGTC